>BMAW01064052.1:0-21085 GCA_019974015.1 Nephila pilipes | reverse complement strand
TTGGTTTTGAATACTTGTAATGTTTCACATTCGATAAAGGTATACGCTCAAATCTGATACAAAAATACTCATTTCAAAATGAGTACGTCTGGGTATTCATTTTTGAGTATTTCTTTTTTCTCCGTGCAGACAAACTGGTCTCCCAAATCACAATTATTGATTTTTATGAATATTATTATGTTGAATCCCAGTATCCTACACTAGTTTGTGTAAGGAATTTAAAAATAAATCCAATTTTTTCAGAGTGCAACAAAATGTTAAGTAATCATATTCTCTTTTCTCCATACTGAAAAATTAAGGGAGGAGGAATTTAAAAAATCTATCAGTTTCACGCCCACTTGCTGAAATTTACTAATTTTAACTATAAATTCTTATATATACTTTTGTCCGAGATAGATTTTAAAGAAAATTACCTTCTTAACTGACTTTCAAGGAAAAAGAGGTTATACAATTCCGTTGTTTATATAACTCTCTATATATAATCTATGCATGGTAGTTCTGTAAAGTTAAATTCCATTGAAAACTTTTGAGATTTTTTTTTGTAAAAATTTAAAGAACAAATGAATTAAGAAAAATTATTTAAAAAGGAATCGGAACAGGTAAGATCAACTAATCTAAAAGAACGGAAATTTCGAGCTTTATATATACGTATTTATGATTTTTCTCGTCTCTGACTTGTTCAGACGCCAGTTTCCGAGCTTTTCTATTCTTTCTTTGAGAACGGACCCTTAGATAAGGTAACCAGACGTCCCGATTCTTAATAATTCATCCCGCGGTGTTTTAAGGAAGTCCCGATTTTTAGAAAGAATGCAAGACAATCTAAAGAACGGCGAGAGACGGGAAGGGAATATAAGGTTTTCGGCTTCCATATAGCTATTTCACCAGGATATGAGCTTTATATTATTTTTGTAAATTTTATAATATTGAACTTTAATTATAAAAATAATTGTTGAGGAATGATTTTCAGGAACTGCTTATCAAAGTTCGCCTTGATCAGTTGCTAGAATTCGACCAACATTGTTTGGACTTAATGAACAGTAGCATTTTTTCGCATTGAGCGACGAATATATTTTGCAGCTATAAAATGAAGAGAGAGCACTTTGAACACTTCCACAGATTTTATTCTTATGGCGACATGTTTCGCAAGCGATTTAGCATCATTTGGAACATTGTTGTAAAGGAGTTACATCTTATACAAAAATTGGAAACGGAGGGTAATTTTAGAGAGAAGGGTCAGGGTGTAAGGAGTTGTTGGTCGTCCACGAAGTAATGCCTTTGCATATTGAGTTTTGTAACTGTCTCTCATACGATACACATCATACTGAGTGCTAGTGCCAGTTAAACTAGTGTGATCAGCAAATGAGCTATTCAGATGATTTAGGTAAATAATTTATTTAGGTACCAAATTTTTTATCAAGAACCCCCCCCCACACACACACACACTTCCGGTCAATGGTGTGCCGCTTTACGAATGTTAAAATCTGGTCACCTTAGATACCATTGCCTTGGGATACCATTGCCTCTCTTCTGAAATCGACCTAGTAACATGGCTACCACCTCTAATATGGATACCAGCGAAACTCAAGAATTCAGATGCTCCGCCCACCAGCGCTCCTCCTCAAACCGCATTTGCTGTGGAAGGAAAAACCAAAGGAGAAACACCGTCGATTCCTGTCGCAAGAACTTCACCGCCCACGTAGATGGGAAAAGAATGTTGATAGAACTCAGAGATGAGTGTGCTCTCTGGGCAAAAAGGCTCTCCTCTGCATCCAGCGAGAATCCAGAGAATTTCTCAAAAGCACATACGGAACTAGGTACGGTGTATGCCAGACTATCTACTAAAGCAAAGCTCAAGTTATTTTTTTTTAAAAAAAAATGGCTCTTTGAATAAACTTCGATTTTGTATTTTTTATATTTGGCTCTTTTGGATGACGAGTTTACCTACTTGTGTCCTATCACTAGTGTATCAGTGTTCCAATCAACGTCGGAATTAGATTCGTTAGGTTACAATCAATCAATAAATAATTAAATGAATTTGGTTAATTTCAGGATTTAAAACAAGCAAAAACACTAATTAATTTTTTTTTTTTAGAAATGCATATTAATAATAATTTATTGTAGTTTAGTATAAATAATATCAAATGTCATATCACGCACAATCAGTTATTTCAAGTATAATGTCGAGGAACTCAAGATCGTTGAATTTTGAAATAAAATAGAAAAAAATTAAGATTCTTAAATTGAAAAAAAAATAATAATTACATATTTCGCTAAGTTTGTAATGAACTATATTTAATAAGAAAATTCTATTTGTCACATAAAAATTTTGTACATATCCATACACAATCTGCATTAAAAAAGTACTATAATGTTTACCCTATATGTAAAAGCTTACAAAACTTAGTTTCTGTTTTGGTAAATTATTGAACAGCATATTAATTTCACAATGCTCTTAAAGATGAAATACGAGAATTGCTTAAATATGCAACTTGTACGACAATCATTAAACAATTCAAACAAATTGCTATTCAAAGTTATTTTCAGTAACAACTATGAAAGTTAGTTTGGATTTGTTTTGTTTTTTATTAACTTCGCACTAGAAGCAACATGAGGGCTACTGTCGACGGACCTCATAATTTTGAACTTCGGTCAAGTGACGAGGATGATACCTGAGCTGGCACCCCCCCCTCTCCTAACTTCCACACCACGCCAGCAGGAGGACTTAAGGCCGCGATAGATTTAACGTGTATCAGCCCCGGCTTCACGGCAAAGTAAGATTGAATGAAACGTGCCTCCAGAATATTTCAAGATTTGAAACAAAGGGAACACTTTCTTCTGTAAATCAGAACTGCAAAAATATTACGAATTTATTTGCATGAAAAAAAGATATAAATTATGAACACATTCCAAAACAGTATTAAATCGAATATTAGTTATTTCTATGACTTTTTAAAAACATGCAAAGTACTTATTCTTATTGTTTAGCTTATAAACTAAGGGCTCATATTCTTATAACCAACTTTAAATTCAGTTTTCATTAATTTAAATCTCAATCTTTCTCTCTATATATGTATGTGTATGTGCGTGCGTGTGTGTGTATGCATGTATGTATAAAAAAAACCTTTTTAAAAAATTTTACAGCCGTAAGAATAATGATCAAAATTTTTAGGCAAATTTTTCTTTATAACTTTTAATACAAATAAATCTTCACTAGAATTTAATTTATGAAATTCTAGTAACAATGACATGCTTTTTTTACTAAATTCCATTTGAAAAGCAAAATATTCTCAACAAGTCTACCTCAGGAATAAAGAATTTATCATTTATGGTTTGTATTCTATAAAAAAAAAATAGCTTTAGTTTTGCTTTTAAGTGCGACGTTAATAAAACAAATCAATCAAATGTGTAAAAAAGGTGAAGATTTTGAGGAGAAATTTCTATTAATTTATCGCTTTACCAGTATAATTCCAAACTGATTCCTCAATCCTACAGTCCTAAAAATTGGAGTGATTTTTTTTCTTTTTGTATATTTATAACAGTCTGTGTGCAAAAAGAAATTTTAAAATCACAATAATAAACCGAAATGAAACATTTGGCATCGTTTTCGAAAGAAATGCTGATATTGGCGATTGACTGATTTGGCCTTGTAACGCAGCAGATTATTATTCCTACGTATGCTTTCTTTATTTCAGAGCAATTGCCTTCACTTTAAAAAACTTCGCATTTCGATAATTTTAAGATTATCAAAATTCTCATAAATTTTATCTGCGAGTATATATATAATTACTTTTCTTTTTTAAAATTGAAATAATTTAATTTTCAAAATTCTCAAATATTTCGTATGGGAAATTGTTACACTAAATTCATGCTTTTGTTGTCAAAAATCGGACTTGACGGAAAAAACGCTGGCCATATGGTCGCTACCATGCTGTGTTCTTTCGGCTAGCGCGGTCCCATCGCACACGCCGGAATTAACCTCGTAATTTTGAACCACGGTTAAATGACGAAAAAAATGTTTTTAATGTTATTGTGTAATAACAAAATAAATAAATAACGAATGAAAATAAAAATTAAGACGTATCTTTTCCTCATTTCTAGCCATAACTCTGTAAATTATTCTTTAAAAATATTTGATATTATATTGATTCTAAAAATGGCCTGCAGTGAAAGTGATACAATCAAGGAATTGGGTAAATTTTGAAAAGTAATGCAAACAAAGTTTGGATAGTGTATAATAATGAAACTTTTTTTTTAGTTATTGTTCATGACCTCTCTCTCTCTGGAATAACTTATTGATGCTCATGATATATATATATATATATATATATATATATATATGTGAAATACCACTGACTGACTCATTACGAGATCTACCTACAAAATTCTTACGAAAATATTTTTTTGCAAGTTGCCTTTTTGAACTGTTGAGAATTTTACTGGAACAAAAAATTTTAATAACAAGAATAAAGTAATTATATATATATATATATTAGTAAATTACTTTTTTTATAACCTTGATAAAATTTTCCCCTTAAATATGTTGGAAACCTTTCCTCATATCAAAAGAAGCATTTTGAAAGAAGATTAAGTACATAATAATTATTTGAATTTGAAGAGATGTAAAATATAATGTGAGGTAAAATATAATTAAGAACTCTAACACTCAAACTATTGAACTTAAAAGTTTGATTAAGAACAAAGTTCTTATTTTTAATAGCTTTCAAACTATATAACATGCTTCTTTTATATAAAATATTTTATCTGCAAATTAAAGCGACACCATTTTAGTTTTTTGTTGCCAATACAAATAAAAAATGTTTTTATTAATGCCTACACTTACCAAAGATATTTTAAAAACATTGAAGTTTGCCTTGGAATTCTACGCATAGATATTAAAGATAATGTGCAATAATAATGTAGTGTTTAGCTACTGATGGCGATGAATTACTGAAAAAGGCGCAATTCTTTTGAGCAAAACAAGGGTTACCGTCTATAGGGAGACGGGGTGTTGACCTTCGAGGAAGTTCGAATATCTATCCCCCCACTCTACACATATTATACGTCATGGCGTACCGCCGTGATATGAGAAAACCTTCCAGACAGAAGTTGTTCTGTTATTGAATCTTTTTTCATTATAGCCCAATGTACAGCGGATATTGAAGGTTTTGTTCCCACTGCGTAATAATGTAAATACATACATAAAGAAATAATGATACCTTGGTGTCTATACTGGAGAAGGGGAAACACTACAAATTACAACTTCGTATCTTTCGCAGTAATGAAAATTTTCAAAAGGCAATTATAAAAGTTTCAAAAATCTGACACAATATTCATAGAAAGAGCGTATAAAAAGCACATAATGGAAGTGTTTCATTTTTACAGAACAACAAATTATATTGAAATTTAAGTATGGATATTTTAAATGTATTTTTAGCTATACTTAAGTTTAAAACTAATTATTTAAGTAATCTGAAAGTAAATAAATTACCCAATAATAAAATACAGTACTCTTTAAAATAATTTACTAAAATAATAGAGTCACATAGAACATAATTTAAAAAATAGGGTAGATAAATGCATTTCCTCCAAGTAATGACAGTGGAGTATCATTTCACTGAGTAAATAGCGTTGTGGAATATGATTTCATAACGTAATAGGATTATGAAATATGATTCCACTATGTAGTAGTGTAATACTCTTAATTTACGGGTTCATAAACTTACTGTGATGATACTGTCCAACAAGTGATATAAGCAAAAGCAACAACAATAGTGTAATGCAATATAATCCAAAAATCAGAGAGTGTCTTTGAATTACTCGCGATTTTCTATTCTCTGATTTCTTGGACTTGATGGTAAATATAATTGCATGAAATTACAATTTCTTCCCAACCAAAATAAAACGTGATTAGGTAAATTACATGAAGATAGAAGTGAAGTGAATTTAATTAGAGGATAATGATATATAAATATCATAGAACTGAAGGAAATGGAGGGAGATAAGGAACTAACGTCAAGCTGTTAGTTATTAGTAAATTATACTGAAATATCATAATTAGTCTTTCAGGAAGAAGTGATTCTTAGTCATTGTTGAAAATGGTTCACGGATAATGCGACTAACTTTGTGGAAACTTAATTCCCAATTGAAAAAATTCTACAAATTTTAGTTTGGTTTTATCAAAGTCACACGAGAAGGAACGCGAGGGCTATTGACGACAGACCTCGTAATTTTGAACCTCGTTCAAGTGACGAGGACAACACCTGAGCTGGCACTCCCTCTCCTAACTTCCACACCACGCCAACGAGGGACTTTGAGCCTTGACAGATTTAACGTGCATCAGCCCCGGCTGCACGGCGAGTCTTGAGTTGCATCAAGGCTCGATGAAAACCACCGGCCGCGAGTTCACGACCACAAATCTTTGAACAAAGTTACGAAACTACTGTATGTCAGAATCGTTGGAATTCGAACAAGTGATTTGGTAAACTGTGGCTTCATATTTAAATCATAATCTAGGATTGTTGAGTTAAGTGGGACTCGAGAGAAAGCGACCTTATCTATTTTTTTTAGGATAAATAAAATATTTTATGTTACTTCAATGAATCTTTAATTGTACTTCAACAATTATTGATTATTTGATCAGAAGGAAAGATGCTATTGGAATAAAACAATGAAGATCGGGCGTTAAAAGGAACTCTTCTAAAGTTTCGAGTTTTATATTCAAAAATGAAGTGGGGCCCAAGAAATAAAAATAATTAAAAAATTTACAAAACATATTCGCATGAAATAGGAAAAAATACACTTATTCAAATATAAATAGTAATATTAACAAATAATACATTAATATTAACTCGAAAGAAAATCAAAATTGATGTAACATAATTTTGATTATTTTATGTGAAAAAACTTATATATAACTAAATTTAAGTCTTTATTTAATTATTTTTATGCATAGCCACATTTGGTTGAACAATCCATTTTTTTTTGTGTTATTGTAAATTAAGTGTATATATTTTTGATATTATTTTAAGATACATTCTCTAATTTATTTATTTACATTAGTTTTACTCTGTGCTAAAATTTCAGAAAGGAATTTAAAAGTAAGTTTGGCTTTATATATATGATTTAAGTATCAAATATGTTCTTCATAAATTTTATTTATGTGTAAAATATGTTTGACGATGTTGATTAAAATAAGATACTAAGTGTGATCCTCCCATCCTCCATATACAGGGTAGCACCAACTGGACTCACTCAGGCACACCTGCCGAAGTAAGCAAGATCATGGGAGAAACCGAACAGCTAGTTTGAATTCATCTAAAATTACAAATTTTAAAATATAATCAATAATTATACGGAGATTGGAGTGAATTTAATTAGGATTAATTCATTCAAAAATTAATAGGAAAATAGAATGATAAAATAATAGGATATATTTAACATAAACCAAATTAAAACTAATACAATGAACCTGCGACTTAAAAGTAACAGTTGGCACACACTCCTAGTTACCATAAGTTTTAATTATTAAGTTTGATGATGAATGAGAGCAATTATAGATATTCACACTTCATGAAAAATGAATAATGTGCCTTTTTTCTCGAAAAATTAATCTCAAAGAATAAGCTTTTCATACTGGTAAAAAAAATATATGACGTCAGATTTTATAATGTGTTGTGGGTATTCAGCTGGTTAATCTCTAGGGTTGAACCATCATGAAATATTTATAATTTATATATAGTGTGTGGTGTGTGTATGTGGTTCAGGGTGTAGCCGCTGGTTAATTGTCTAGGGTGGCAAACACGACTGAGGGAAAACAGGTTAAAATGAAGACAAGTGATTATTCACAAATTCTAAAGGTATACAAATGTACTTTTAAAATTTATATATATATAATATAAATACCGGTCCTGCCTCAACTACGTAGCTAAGTTTAGATTTTAAAATATATACATTATTTTCTGATCGAGATGATCAGTACAGAATTGCTACGAAAAATGATTGATTCTATTTAAAAGGACACGTATTGACAATTTATGTATATTCTTAATTGCTCAGAAGTCCACTATTTATTTACCTTTGACTGAGTAAGATTTCATAATGACTATTGAATTTTTAGAATAGTACAATGTTTCAGGCGGAATGAAACCATAATTTTTTTGGACTTTTTTAACCCAACTTTATTATACACTATATGTGCTAGAATTTAACTCCTGCGATCATGTAAATTTTAAGAAACTTAATGATTTTTCTTTTATTCTGACAATTATTTATTCAATATTAACTTAAGATTTCATGTTTTAAATATAGTGTCGTTCCATCTCAAAAGAAATAGTAATTTCATTTTCGTTCTGTATCTATCTTAAATAATAGTATATATCAATACAACAATTCAATATATGTATATTTTTCTTGCAGATGTTATATTTAATTGAATGTTCAACAGTGAATGTAAACTAGAATGTAACAATTATACTTTGATTTTCCAAAATGTGCATAACTTTTTCACGTCAAGCATTCTAGAATATACTAACATTAAATTTCATGCTGAAGAATGCTGGAAATAAAATGTACTGAAAAATCATCAAATGACTTATCAGCAAGTACAGAAGAGTTAAAGCTTTAAGCCCGGATATTCAGAAATTAAAGTCATGAGCCTGGATTAGTTTAATTAATGATGAACACAGCAGAATGACTTTCTGCTAAAACTAAAATTGAGATGAATGATAGAAACTACTTTTAACCACTATCTTTGAATTATCATTTTGACACGCTGATGAAAAGTAAGTTTCTCCAGAGTAAAAAATATGGATTTGTCGAAAGGGCAAAATTATTAAAATCGTTAATGACTGTTAAACTAAAGAGACCTTTTGACAATATGGAGTCAAAGTCAAGAACATCCTTTAAGCATGTATGAAAAGTGTTCATAACAGTAAGACTAACGAAGGTAGGGTAACTCTCCTTAGCGGAAAGAGATACCTGACACAACGTTGATCAACCACAACTAGAAATTTAAAATAGAAAACCATATCAATACATTGACTTCTCATGTATATTATACAAACTGCTAGTAAAAATATGGAGAGCTTTTGAATGTTTACGTGAAATTACTTCAATTTGAGGAGCAGAAATAAAAGTAAGATGAGTAATATCGAATTTTACGATAAAGACATTGGGGAGAGGAACGAACTTAGGAATGCTTACTTCAACCATCATGAAGACTATTGATAGGAAAAGATGAAGAAAAATTCTAATAGGAAATGGAAAAAAAAGATTAATAAAAATATAATCTATCAAATGCAGATGAAGGGGAAGAAAACAATGTGATGAGGGGACTGAATTGGCATCAACACAATTAGCATACATGCATTGAATGACTATTCACTGTGTCCCAATATTGAACATAATGAGAATTTTCTTATCAATGATACACTAACGATTATGATGAGCTTTCATTTCAAACTAAACTGGTTACAACAAATTGAGAAATCTATGATCTCAATCATTTGTCAATTGAAACCTGATGAGAGCATTGAAAATGAAAATATTTTAAATAATTTGAAGACCCATTAATTATTTTACGAATTCAAAAATAGAAAACGAATATTCCATAAAAACCTCAGTTGATAAACAAGCTTCTGGAATTTCACTTGGTGTGAGTTGTGTGTCATCAGCCTTTGATCTGTTAATTTAACTAACTCCCATCACAGCTGAGCTTTGAAATTTTGAACTGCTTCGACTGCTCAATGTAATATTTAGAGCTTATGGAGAGTTTAACAATATTTCCAATTTTAATAGCCAAAATATTCTTTCCCTTCGGCGCTAGGATTGAGGAAAAATTTCTCCTCTAGGAACACCAAGTCACCCCACACCACATGAGGCCTCGTAAAACTATTGAATTCACAAAGGAGATACTATCTCCGTGAGTAGTATATTGCTGATTTTAGACAGTAATCATCTACAAGAAAGAAAAGTTTCCAATATTTGCGAACCGTCACAATATTTTTTTGAATTCTGGTTCCCATTTTTTTGAATTACTGACAACTTTCAAATGCATGTTTTGATTTTTGAGTATTTGAATTTTTTAATTACGCTTACACAAATCTTTTAAGTAAATTTTAAAGTTAAAAACTAACAGTTTTAACTAATATTTCAATAATTTTCTTTTATCAAAACTTTTACACCATAAAAAAACGTTGGAGCTTTTTGGATTGCTTTATTGAACTGTAAGTTTATTACAATCGACTTAGATTGAGGTTCCAGTGAGCCTATATTTTCTTATAAGGGCCTAGGGCTCTTACATGAGTCTATAAGATGTTCCTGCTGCTAAGTAGATGCTGATCATTATTTAGCTTAATTAAATTGCACTAATTAAGCAAAATTAAGGTTTTAACATTTAAAAAATGAAACATGAATGATACTATTTTATGTGATATTTTCTCCTTGGTCTTTCTGTTTCTAATTTATGTTTAATCTATATATATATATATATATATATATATTAAGTGCTAGTTTATTTGACTTGAGTTCTATTTATTTAATCATTTAGTTTTTATAATGAATAATTTTGTAATGTGAGAATGTTGAATTTTATATCTGCCATGACTCGTCACTATCTTTCTTTGATTCTGAGCATGTTGAGATAACAATAACAATCATATAGAGAGTGCCAGTCCGGTGGACTCCTTTATTTAGTGTCATATTGAAAGCCTTGAAATTTTTGAATGTTAAAATATATTAAATCGTTACATGTACATATATTCTTTAAAAAAATATGATCAAATAAAAGAGAAAGAAAGAAAGGACAATGAAACTAAATATTTAAATGAGGATGAGATTTATAGATTTAAACTTTTTTCTTTACTAATCTTATCGTAAGATACGATTATAAAAATTTTATATAATTTTTATCCCCTAATGCCTTGATAGACTAATCTTTCAAAGAGGAAAGTATTATTTTATATGAGTTTTGTAATTTTATTGTTATTGTAAAAATTAATAGACATAATAAAATATTATTTAAGTTTTTTTTGATGATAGAGAGGAGAAGAAGGAAGGGAAAAGTAAAAATGGTTCTTGTTTGGCTGTGCGCATGTCAGTGCTAGTTCAAGAGAGGGAGGGATGGGAAAGGATATTAAACAACGACGAAAGTACTGAATATATAGATGATATAGGTCTTGGATGAGAGGCATTACTGAGAAAGTGGCATATAAGGAATGATAAAAGGAATTGCTAACAGGTCTAGTTGGATGTAAGTGCTGGGGAATTAGATGGAAAATTATTGCAAGATTGGTAGAAGTAATGGTTCTCAGTTGTAGAGCAAAAATTAAGCTTTGCCCCTTGATTAGAGGCTACTATGATTTGTTAGTCTATTATAGACACTCTAGAGATAGTAGTGATGTGTTTATAATAGAGGATATTTAGATCCTTCGGTATGACAGAATTTTGACATATCAGGTGAGTTAGTAATCATGTGGATGATTTTATTTTTGAAGGACCTGTATTTTTAATGTGGGAAGAGAGAGTTAACTCCATATGGTGGGAAGCTACATGAGGATAGGGAGGAATCTTGTTATTGCGAAGAACTTGTTGGCAAGAGTTAATTGTACCATTTGCCATCTAAAGGGCATACAAGTTATGGATTTTAAATTCAGCATTTGTCACTTATTGATATGAAGTTTGAAGGGAGTTTGAGCCCAGGATAACTCCTTTCTTTGACTAAGTCCCAAGTGATTTGATCATTTTTTTTTGTACCATTCTTTAAAGACTAGAACATATCAAGCTAAATATTGAATAGATATATTATTTTAGTTAGGTGAAAAAATTGAGAAATGCTCTTTATCTCCTCGTCTTTTCTCAAACAAAATATCAAAAATTAGTGTATTGTTACAATATGGTACATTAAAAACATATCAGGTACGATAAATAAAAGCATGTCTGAGTTAACATTTAAAAAAACTGAAATACACCACACACTTTATTATTGAACAAAAGTAAATATAAATTTTAGTAGAAAATGTGATAAGTATTCAAAGTTAAAGAGTAATTAAAAAATTTATTAATTGAAAATTTGAAAATTACAAACAAGATGTTGTGAATTTATTGTGCGATTGCAAGAACGTAAGGGAAAAGGTAGATGTATAATGCTACGAAAATGAGTTAAAATTCAGTATGATCCAAATTTTTAAAAGACAAGACTTTCATATGTGAGTAAATTACTTTGTATTTTTACACGCTTATTAAAGAAATTCTTTATAATCTGAATCTTTGATACTTGATAAGATCTCTCATGCGACATACAAAAGAAAATTTATCCTCTCTCCTTATGTCATATCGATGCTAAAATCTTTTAATATTGTGTAGAAAACACTTATTTTTTACTACGCATATTCACTTGCACTTGGATTGATAAACCTCTTTCAACTTTTCTTAATAAATCACCTTTCTTCTATTAGCTACTCAATTTTAACTATTTTAAGAACAGAGTACCTTGTTTGTTAACAAGCAGCATTTTTTATTCTTCATATCATTCAAATATATGCGTCTATGCACAGTAGTGTAATTAGCATGTGTTACTTTGCAATGAATTACAGTAGATCTCCTTCTTTCTGAGGATTTTCTTTCTTCAATGGTTTGTGTGTAAAATAACATCTTACAGCATCTTCCCCAAGCAAAGTGCCCACAGAGGACGATAATATGACTATGATTGATTTCTTAATTTAATTACATGACACATGAGATGCATCGAGTATTAATGTTTTTGTACCTCTTTTTGTATGATTTATAAAAAAACATAAATATTGAAGGTATCTCGGTTCATTATTTTAAACTTAATCCCGAGGATTCTGGTAAACAACAAATGCCATGTGCTTGATATCAGTCAGAGTTAGTCCAACGATTTACCCTTTGTATCAGTTTAGTGTATATAGAAACGTCTTCCGAATCAATCGCTTGTTAAGTAATTTCAAAATTTATATTTGATAATCTGTTATGAACGTAGCATATAGTCCGAAATGAAAGGCATGGGAGAGGTTGGCATCAGGTAAATGTGGGAGAACGCACTCATTTTAGAAGAAAATTTTTATATTAAATGATAAAAGCGAGGAAAAAAAGACGGACACGTAAATTAAGTAAAGAAAAAAAATAAGTAAGAGCTGATGCTACGTAAGCAGGGGACGTATATATCCAACTCCTGTTACACAGAACTGATAGCTAGACTACATAGAAAAACGGTCGGTCGTAAAGCTTCATTGAGCATGTGCTTTATAAGACTCTAGGTTTAACATCTTGACAACAGGTGCAGAATCTATCCTCGCAGGAAAAATTCTGAACGATTTAATGAATTAAAATTTTTAAAAAAGAGTAAAAGTAAGAATAATTTAAATTAAATGAATTTACACTTATACTAATTTTGTTTGAAACGAGTAATGTAGTAATGATCAAAATAATGAGACAGTTATACACTCTTCGGAATATTCAGAACACTGAAAAAAAGCCACAGAAAGAAACGCTATTTGCATAATTTGAGTACCAGCTTGTATATATTTCTTAAATAGACCTGTATGTATGAGAATTAAACAAGACAAATATTGCAAGACAGTTTGTACATAGAGCTCTAATAAAAATTCTGTTGTGAATCTTTACTTAAATAAATGGTAAGGTTAAGAACTGTTTCATTACATTTCTTTGTGTTTTCTGTTTCCAAAGAAAGTTTAGCAGCATTCTTGTTTATGTATTGAGAAAACAGTATTTCTGTTGTTGTTTATGAAAAGAAAAAGAAAGATTTATAAATTTGGATATAAAAATACAAAGCATTTTATGTAACATTTGTAATTAATAATCGAATATCTTATAACTTTTTAAATTACTTTTTAATGGCTGGAAAGATAGTAAAAATAGAAGGACCTCGAGGACCAATTAGATCTCGCATTAGATAATATTATCATTTGCGAAGTGTTTAATCTTATGTTTGGGAAAATTCCTGAGATTCTTGGAGGTTCCCGTAAATGACGCTACTGCGCTGGCTAAATAAGGGGCACTTCTTCTAGAGAAAGTGATTTAAAATTAATCGCTCAGATAAAAAAAAATTTTTTTTCATTCAACTACGGGAAAAAATTTGCAATGCATGAGTTCTGTTATGTCAAAGAAACACATACCTTACGAAGATTTGCTGTTTTGTTCGTCACAAATTTCTAATGATCAAAGTCAAATAATTTTTAAAACTTATCCCCTGAGAATTGTATAGTACTTCTTAGATAGGCCCTTTCAGTTCCAGTTATTAGACGCTGCAAAACTTTTATTGTCACATTTAACTGTAAGCGATTATCCTAAAGTATTTATAGAAATCCTCTACGAACGGATTAAGCTGGGTCGAAAAGATTTTGATTACATCATTCTACTCAAAGAATTTTGGTCTATAAGCCCAGCAAGATTAAAATAATTCATCGTGAAGGAATCTATGAATATCTCATGTCTACAATGAACTAGACTGGCTGCGAGATTTAGAGATCTGAGAACTCTTAGAAGGTTACCATGGGAATAATTTGATCTTTGGATATGGTAGAACGAAATATCTTTGAAAAGAATACAAAAACCATCGCTCAACTAGCTTAACGCTCAGGGATAATCGCGTGCAATTTAAAAATGAAAAAATAAATACTGATCAATCTAAAACTGATAAATCTTCATGAATTTGAACCCATAACTAGAGAGGAGTAAAACCATGTTCAAAAACTTGACTTCAGTTAAAAATATGTTAAGATTTTATTTATAGTTAGTTTTAAAACCTCGAAATGAAAAAATGGACACAAATTGTTTGTGTGTCGGAGGGTCTTGGATCAGTAAGCAAGTATGAAATAAATTCATTTCTTTCATTTTGAAAACTACGTTTAAAAGTCATGTTAAATGAAAGGTTAAAAATTCAATCAATGTATGAGTATGTATGAAAAATATTGCTTCATTTTAAAAAATAACTTTTTTCCCTTCAATACTTGGAACATTAACTTCCTTTCACCATTTCGTTCTCCAAGCTTTTTGCAAGCATTACTGTTACGTATCGATATCCACATTAACCTTATCTGATCATCTAAAAAAAAATTTTTTTTTCGTTTCTTTCAATAGTTAATACAAGAGGCTGATAATCTATATGAAACTATGCTTAACCACACCCCTTAAATTAATCATTCTTAAGCAAAAATTTGTCTCTAGATTAGTGTACTATTATGACATAATCTAAAGAAGGGACACTAATTATCATAATTATGAATTTTACATTCAATTCATTTAAGAGTGGAAGAGAGTTTTTTTAAGCTAAAATCATCAAATATTGATATACGATAAAACAAAGAATTAGATGAATTGTTTGTTAATTTCGAAAGTTGATTCCTACAGATGAATCATCATGACTAATAAGAGACGGAGAGCATAGAGTACTAAGAGAGGAAGTCTAAACAGTTTCTGAATTTATGATATGATACCGGAAATTGCTAATCCATATTAAAAAGTAAAATGTTCTAAGTTACATAAGAAAATACGCTGATTTATCGTTTTATTTCCTTTGCGACTCGTTTTTGAACGAAGAAAGCAGATAAATAGGAAACCACTGCAAAGCCGCAAATAGCTTATAACAGCAATAAGCAAAACTGAAAAAAAAAAAATTATGCATAAAAAACAGTTTTTCTAAATAAAAAAGGGCAAAAAAATCCAATAGTTTTAATCCAATTGTTATTTTCTTGATGTTCACCGGATGGTAAGTCTAGTTTCAACTACAGTAGAGCTCAAAAGTTTTCTGGCTAAGTTAATTTTAGTTATTACAGGTTATACCAACTATTTAAGCTATATTTGATCATCGTGTATTTAATGTCAGAAAAATTGTTAAATGAAAAACATAAGGAAACTTTTGATTCTTCTCTTATTAATAATTAAGGAATAAAATGTAAAGGCATCACGATTGAAAGCATTTTGACAAATAAATTTTTTTTATCTCATATACACTACGTGACACTGAAAATGCAACACCAAGAAGGAGGGGCCAGAAAATTATGCAAATTTCAGGGTAAACGCACATCACCGAGTTATGCGAAGGATGTGAAATGCACTGCTCTCCAGCGCACGTTGAAGAAGAAATAAGGGAAGGAACATGCAAAATGTTCAATTTTCATGTCGTAATTTCTGGTAGGGAAACCATCGTAGAAAATTTGTTCTTGTCTCAGAGGAAGCGTGTAATAGCAGAAAATGCAGGTCGTCGTCAACGGAGGCATTTCCATCAGACAGACGATTTTACGAGAGGCATGGTGATCGGACTGAGAAGGTCCGTACAGCAAATCTCAGCTGACACACACTTGGACGCGTCCAAAGTGCACCGACTATGGCGAAGATGGTTGGAACAAGGAAATGTGGCAAGTTTGTGGGGTATAATCAGAGTGATGTCAGCACGCGTGGATCGACACATCCGCTGACAATCGGTATCGGACCTGGAAGCTACTTCTACCTCCATTCTGCAGCATGTTCAAGACGCCTTGGAGGTTCCCATATCGACCAGAGCCCTTTCCTGTCGATTGGTTGCTAGTGGCCTGCATTCATGGCGTCCGTTAAGAAGACTGCCATTCACCGCATAGAATAGACGCTAATGTCTACAACGGTGCAGGGCTCGAGCGATGTGAACGACGGAATGACACAGAGTCGTGTTCTCCAGATGAGTCATGCTTCTGTTTCTCCAGAGATAGTCGCCGCGTACAAGTGTGGCTTCGACGTAGAGATAGGTCCAATCCGGCAGCAATTGTGGAATGCCACGCCACGCGACAACGCGGTATCATGATTTGGGGCGCAATCTCTCTAGTTCGCAGGTCACCTCTAGTTCGTATTCAGGGCACTATGACGGCCCAACGATACGTGGATGCTGTGCTGTGGCCTGCGATTCTCCTCTACCTTCAGGAGGTTCTCAATGTCCTTTATCAGCAGGATAACGCCAGACCGCATAATACTAATTATAAGTAAAGAAGTAACATAACCACGGACATTTTTACCTTACTCAAATAGTTTCAAAATGAAACACTCTCAATTATCTTTGTAGATATGTTAAAGAAATCGAACTATTTTTTGACTATACCTGTATGGGAAAATTTCATCTGATAATATCATGAATAAAAAATAAAGAGCAATGTATTTAAAAATAAAAGGAATAATAGAAATTCTATACACATAGAATCAAGATAGAACATAAAATTTCACTTTTGATCCTCTGAGCCATTTGAATGATGACCGACCTTTTACCCCATTAAAAACTAAGTGTTTTAATTAAATTGAACAGAAATTTCACCTCAGGCATACAAACTTTCCCAGGAATTCAGTTCAATAATCTTAAGTTCTTGTTGACAAATATAGACTCTCGAGTAAAATTAGTTCTTAAGCGATGTAATTGTGGGATGTTTTTCTTTCTGTCCAGGACCATGATCCAAAGCATTCTACAATCCTCTGCACCATTCTCCTCCTACTTCTTAGTGATGGATGCTTGAATTTTAATCTGTCTATGCCCACAAGCAATTAATACCAGAGTTTAATCGTTATCTAATAGTCCTAAATTACCAGAAACAGTTCCCCTGTCTCCAAACAAAGATATCTTGAAACATGTCTCAAAAGAGCTAGATCAGAAAAATAACGTATTTCTCATGAAACTGCAGCAAATTTTAGCTTTGGAATCAGAGTAACATGATAATAATATTGGTTCGATTGAAAAAAAAATAATAATAATAATGTGTGCCGTATGAATTCTAAGCTAGAAGTTATAACTTCTTTCGCTCCAGAGGATATCTGTGTGCATGTACATATTAGATAACATTTCTAGAGCTTTCTAAAAGAGATAAATATTTTGAGATCCTTATACAGTAGAAACTTATTTGTAATTCATTCTTCTGAAGAAGGTATTTTTCTTTCCAAAATATTTGTGCTTTGTAGTTTCGTGAGAATGAGTGAGTGAATGAGTGAAAGTAGGTTTTAATGGCGCAAGAGCCAAAGTAGGCTATGCTGCGCCAAACACTTGTTAAAATCTATTAAAAAGTAACGGCCTTAAAAACTCAAGATAAACACAAATAACACAAAAGATAGAAAGTTAAAATTTAAATGTGGTGTAAAAGACCAATATGTCGTAAAAAGGCAAATATATTATGGTGGTGGGTTTCCCCCACCAAGTCAGATAGATTTAAAACAGATGAATGAAAAAAAGTCCGGCGATGATGATCAAACACCGGACAGTCAATTAAAATGTGATGAATAGAGTAAGGGACATATGACAGGAAGGACACTCGGGAGCATCTTCTCCAAACAAAAGATGTTTGTGAGTAAATCGAGTATGTCCAATGCGAAGGCGAGTCAATCTGACATCTGCTCTTCGCATTGGAAAAACAGGCCATTCTCCAATGATCGGCTTCACCGAGTGTAATTTTTTATTTATCTGAAGACTCCACGATTCCTGCCATGTTTGATGAATGAGCATTAAAATATGACGTCGAATGTCCTCAAATGGGACTGCGAGCTGCAGAGGATTCGTTGTTGAACGTGCAGCCGAGTCCGCTTGTTCATTGCCTAAAATACCTACATGACTAGGTATCCAGCAGAATTTTATTATATAACCCCTGCTATATAGCTGACAAATATTGTCTGCAATGCCTACCACAATAGGATGACTGCGATCGTCAAGATGTACCAATGTTTCCAGGACGCTCTTGCTGTCAGTATATATGACGAACTTTCGAGAACTGGACCTGTCGACTAATCTAAGGACACAGTAGTTTCGTGAGAAAATGAACAACTACAACATATTTCAAATGAAACTTGCGAAGTTGAGCTATTCGCAATTTTCTCTTCACTAACCTTAGGGACTTAAATTGAAATTGATTGCATAAAATAACTATCTCTTCCCAACCCAAATGAAACGGGATTGTGTTAATTAGATGCAAGTGGAAATAAAGTGAAGTGCTTCAGATATGGTGATATACAAGTAAGGTGAAATTTAGAGGAAAGAGAGAGTGTGGTTGACTCTGAGTATAGTTCTAACAAGAGGCCAATAATATCAAGAGTTAGTTATCAGTTATTACTGTCGCACTGGATTTGTCGGAGAAAGCAACCCCAACTGGAAGGGTTTGGTAAGAGCATATAATTTCAGTGATATTGAAATCTGTTGGCTAACCATACAGTCCAAAGAGAGCCATAACCCATAATACATTTTTGAAATTGATAAATAAATAGTTTAGTTGGATTGGACTTGTGTGTCTCTGCAGAAGTTATTGACTTTTGGAGTTAGTTACATTAATTGAACTATTCGAATAGAATTAATCGTTCGTTCCAAACTTTATTTTTATTACGATACATTGTCTTTCATTTCAATAAGGATAAATATATAGTTAGAATATTACAAAGGAACCAACCTGAACGTTTTCAAACCCCTGAATTTCTCAAATTTATTACAAAGCTATCGATACTCTCTAACAGATGCAAGACCTTTAAGATTATGCTTAATTGCTGAAACAACCGTGGTTCAATGATGTTATCTAAAACTTATGTTTAATAATGTTATAATAAAGCTATATATAAATCTCCTAGTCGTTTTCTTCTCATCTCTCAGAACGCCTCAGTGAGGTTCATTATGCATCTCTCAAAGTAGAATGACAAATCATATTGAACTGTGGAATCTACAGGATTTCCCCTTTATTATACATTTCTAAAGTATCATAATAATTAAAACAAAATTGTTAAACAGCTCATTTATGTGCTAAAAAAGTTGCACCAGTAGTATGAACATTTTTTACTTGATGTCCGAAAATACTTTATTGACTGATTGCAATTTGATAGGAATGAAAAAAAGCAAGGTTTGAATGAGTTTTGCCTTGATGTGTTAAAATTTTTAATAAGTAATTAATTGAAAATATACTGAAAAAGATTCTTTAAATGTTGAAAAAAAAGCTTTTAATAAAACATTTTTCTTGTACCATTTCGGAGAAATGTACAATTTCAATCAAATTGGAGCAAATGCAATATCCTCAGATTATACATAAAAATTATAATTCTAATAACTTAAGGTGACTGCAACAATTTTGGAAAGAGTTAAGACTTTTGTAGTCTCTCATTGAAAGTATTATTCATTCTCGTGGAACGCACGTGACAAGCATTGAGCTCATTGAGACGAATAATTAATTTTTCATATGAATGCATTATCTTAAAAGCTGAAATTCCGATTAATATTGAATAAATAGTTATCAATAAAGTAATGTTTTTAAATGATTAGTTTTTGAGTTATAGAGATATTAATTGTGAATCATCTTGCTCGCTTAAAATTAAAATAGAGAAATATTGTTTCCTATAATATAATGCTGAGAATATGAGTCTTTCGATTTTAAACAAATACTGCTGTAAGGGAATGATCTGCATCATTGTTCAGGTATTACTACAACTGTGAAAGTAATGACTTGAATAGTAAGCAAACAAACAAACAAAAAATAATAATAAATAAATAATTCAATAATTGTACAAAAATAAAACCTAGTGAAATAGTGCAAGTAAAATATTATTAATATTTAAATATATAAAACATTTCATATTTTTGGAAACACATTTATTGAATCAATTTACAATTATTTTATTTCCGCTCCTTCTCCATTTCGATCCAAAAATGGTTCCTCGTGAGAGGATCTTCGCACACATAAATGACGTTTGCGGCATTAAATTTGTCCCTCCCAGAAGTGCCGTTCGTCGCTAAGTTTATGACCATCGAGAGCTGAAAAATAATAACACATTTTAAGAAATTTCACGCACAAAAAATAATAGAAAGTTTTTTCATAAAATTTTTAGAAAAATAAAATGTGCGCATGGATATATTATTACACTGAAGAACTGCATTATTATTACCAGAACAATCCCAATTACGGGCAAAAATAATCTTAAGTTAGCTGACGTCTAAAATTTATAGACTGATGCTTTCATATAATTTCATAAAGATTACAGAAACAATTTCGTTTTTTTCTTTTTTTCATATTATAATAAGTTAATTGTACTGAAGTTAATCTAAAGGCAAATAATACAAAATGTTTGAGGATTC
>BMAW01064046.1:0-29194 GCA_019974015.1 Nephila pilipes | reverse complement strand
TTTTTTCTCAAAAGAATACAAATTTATATATATATATATATATATATTCTCAAAAAATAAGACATTTTTCTGAGATGAAATCAACGCAGACTTGTAAAGCAAAATTTCCTCATTTAGACTTAGAAAATTTTATACATATGGACTACTGCACCATATTAATCATTAGATAGCTATTGACTTAACAAAAATTTTGTTGCTTTTATTTAAAAAAAATTAAATTTGATCGCAATGATCTTAATCTTATATAGAACATCCACCACCCTACAAAAACACGCAAAAAAAACCCGACAGATAAAAAATAAGGTCCATTTTGTAACAAAATGAATAAAAGCAAACGATAATATGTTATAATTAAGTGATCAATAAATTATCAAAACTTTTGACAATGTTTTCATATATTGAAACAAAGGCAGGTTGTAAAATATTAAAGCAGACGATAAACTACTAAAAGTGTAGACGATGTTCTTTTCAGTTATTGAATTTATAAATGAAACGAAAAATTAAATTAGATATATCTTGTCCTTTTAAGAGGAATCATCCTAGAAAGGAAATTAAAGAATATACTGACAATGTACCACATACAGTAGTTAAAATAAAAAGAAATTTAGGATAATTCTCGCAGAATATATATAACAATGATAATATACTCCTTACATCCTTATTATTATAGATTGTGTTTGAAAGGCAGTAGCAATATTTTAATTAGTAAAATTATCCTAAACTAATTCAGTAAAAATAAGTATACACAAAGTTAAAGTATATCTCATGGGAAATATCTTTTTTCTGTCTCACCACACCTCATTGTGAAAAATCATGTTCGGTTCGTATGAGTATCAAATATTAAGGGACAAAATTTGACGAATATTAAGACTAATATCACACGGGAAACAGTTTTTCTCTCCTGATTCCAAGCTTTTTTTTTTTTTTTTTTTAACTAAACTCTAACGTAAAATAAAACTTTGCCAGCATAAAACACACTTATAGTGTCTCCTAGGATGATAAGGAGTTTTGTAATGGAGATCCTATATCAGACAATCAATAATATTACATAGATGTGTGGATGTTAAATTGATTTTTTAAATATTTCTGAGCAATAAAGTGATCCGACGTTTCTGCTCAGTTTATAATAAATCGCTGTAGGGCTATTTAAGTCAAATCTATTTAACTTAAATCAAGTCATTTTACGGCCGTTCATTGAAGTGGCTAACCCGTATTTGAGAGAGAGCATCCAATGACCAGAAAGTGTAAATATCACAGAGAGAAAGGAAACGTGTATTATATTGATGCCTATATTGACATGTGCTAAAAGGTTGTTCTTTTGAGAATATCGTGTCAAAAAAGCTGCGTAATCATAAAGTAAAGGGTGTATTGTGTCGGGTTCGAAAGATCGGATTGTAACTCATTGTGATTATAATAATTACATTCAGTTTGCTTAAATTATACTTACGTAGCTGAGATATATTTAATATTTTACAGCCTACTTTTACTTTAATATCTAAACAAAATATTATTATCTATTTTAATTATCATTAAATGATTTTTTATCGTTTCTGACGCTTCAAAATATTAATTTTATTCGTTTTCGCAATGCCAAACGCTTATTATCTCAGTAAGTATTAAGTTTTATTTAAAGCGTATGAAAGCATTTATTAAACCTCGGTCTTTAACTTAAACGATTCATTATACATCGCATTTGATTACTACTTTAATTTATTTTTGCAGCTTCGTAATATATTTTTAGTTGATATCGTAATTATTAGGGCAAAGGTAGACAAGTGTTTGTGGACACGAACTTTCATTTGCCGTTGTTTTCTTTTAGTTTAGGGTTCGAGTCCTGATTCTACTAAAGACTCTTCGTGTTGCCGGGGTTGATGCACGTTAAATCTATCGAGGATCGAGGTCCTCATGATGGCGTACTGTGGAAACCTGGAAACGGAGGTGCTGGAGGAGGTGTTTCAGATTTTTCGATTCGTTCCTTGACCGCATCTCAAAATAAGATAATTGATTATTACAATAATAATTAAATAAATTTTTAACTAATCATATATCAAGTGATTTTATTTATTAATGTTGCACTTAGATGCAAGAAAAATTCTTTCGGAGAAGAACCTTGTCTTTTAAGATTCTGTAACGTAACGATAACAACACCTGTGCATGCAACTACATTTTCAAGTTTCCACACCACCCCATCAGGTGGACTTGGGACCACAACAGATTTCACGTGCGTCAGCCCTGCTACAATGCGGATATTCAGTGGAATCACTACTGATACCCGAGACTGGTCGAAAGTTACGTTCGTGACGAAATCTCAATAATAACTACTCGTCTACCTTAGATAAGGGTGAACAAATGTCTTTCTTATAGAAAATGCAAAGGAACAATTACGTTTTTTATGCGCAACTCTTAAATTCGAATTTTTTGGAAGGCTACCATGCAGGCAAAAAACATATTTTTTTTTTTTTGCCTCAAAGAATGTTTTCTGCATAAACAAAAAATTTGAAATTTATTAAATGAATTTTAATACTATTTCCCTTCAAGCAAATGTAAGGTAGACAAAAAATATGCAAATAAAAAAGCGACATTAGATAAAATTCTGAAAAGAATTAAACTGTTAAAGAGCATTAAATGTAAATGATAAAGGTTTGTGAAACAAAAAAACCGTCTGAAATTGAAATAGTATATTTATTCTTTATCAAATGAAATTTAATTAATTATTAATTTTTATTTTAAACGTTATATAAAAACCCCACTTTAAGCCCCTTAAAGCAAGTAAATTTAATATTTTATTAGTATAATATCTGATTTAGAGGGAAAAAATATCATTAACGGATAAATAACAGAAAAGAATTTGAGGTGAGATTATAACTCCATCTAATGACACATGATTATGAATATAGGAAGAAAAACTAAACTTAAGTGTGATTAAAATTTAAACCGAGTTGTAGTTTAATAACACAATTTGCAGAAAAACGGTTTTCTGGTATAAAACAAAAACAATTGTTACTTGAAAGAATTTTTAAAATAACAAATTATTCGAATTAAGTTCCTACAATAATAAAATAAAATTTCGAAAAATATAAAATCTTTTGTTTTTTATTTCTGTTTTTATATCTGATGATTAATTCGTTTGCCTATGACTTCCTTTTTAAACTCAAATTTTAAATTTTGTTAATGTTTCAGAAAACGTTTTTAGGGTTTAGATAATTATATTGTAATTTGAATAATATAGTGCATGAAGTAAATATGAATTTTTTATTAGCATTTATTATTTGAAAAATTAAAATGAGCTTATGTATTTGCATCCGTAAGTCGTGTATTTATATCTCGTTATATCTTGAATAATTTACGCAGAATTTATAACCTCAAACTATTGCAAAGTACATAAATATATAACATTCCATACAACGAACATAGTTATAATTTAAATATAAGACAATTAAGAAATTTAACGATTTAAGATTAAAAAAACTCTGTAATTTTTTTACAAACATTGTGCAATGGTTACATTTTGCGAGTGAACTAGAAACAAAAATATGTTCAATGTATAGAAACTAGTCTCATTAAATAAGGTAGAAAATATCATCGTTATAGATATATGAGTATATTTTGATGAAAGTATAACAGAGTCCTAAGAAAACACATTTTGAGAAAAATGCAAATAATGATAATATCCTTGCCGCGAAGAAAGTTTATTTACAATTTTAAATTCAAATTCCTAATCTTCTATTTATCAAATGACCAGAAAAATCGTATGTATAAAATTAACAATTTCTTTTTGGTTCGGTTTTTATGAATGTCGCACTGGAAGCAACACGAGGGGTATTGGGAACTGACCTCGTAATTCTGAACCTCGGTCAACCGACGAAGAATCCCCTCTCCTAACTTCCACACCACGCCAACGGGAGGACTTTGGGCCTCAACAGATTTAACGTGCTTCAGCCCCGTGTACATGGTGGGTTTTAGCGGCCAATGAACGAAAACCGTCGGCCGCGATTTCGAAACCATAACTACTAGCTTAATTCCGTTGAATTATTTTATTAATAATAACGTTTATACCTAAGGTCTTGTTCGTGGAATTAATTTTTAAGGCTATAACTATTTAGTTAGTCCAAAGAAGATAAGGAAAAATGGGGAGGCTTATATTATCATCTCGAGAGTTGCTTTACCAGAAATTATAAAGCTACAGCGACTTCCTTTTGACTAAACTATTGCAAAACTTTCGGTGGATGACTCTAATACAATTGCTGTGGGGTTATGAAGGGTGTTAAGATTTCTTGTTTATTCATTCTGAATTATATTTATCACCGATGCATTTAACTCAAAGGCTGAAACTCTATAAATTTTATTTAAGAGATTTAGGTACCTTTTTCTGTTTTAAGAGAATTAATTAAATTTATTTTAGAACTGTAGCTACAAGTTATGCATAATTAATTCAGGTATATAAAGCGTATTTTTTAAGAGTGACCTCCCCAAATGAACATAAAACTAATTCATCAAAAGTGCGTTGAAGGCTTCAATTTCATTATTAGAATAAAACTTATTTTGAAAGGAAGATTAACTTACTGCGTTCACTCGCTACAGATGCGTAAATGAAACAAGCCATCGTCGCGTATCATTATCATTTAAAAAAGGTGTAGAATTCTCTAAATCAAAGAGGACAGTTAAAATTGTAGAGCAATACGAGTGGCGAATATATATAAACTAGCTGAACCCGCCCGCTTCGCTGGACAGACGATAATATAATATTTTGGAACCTATACGTAAGATATCAAGAAAATTTTCAATTTTTAAAACTTTAATGATAATCTAAATTTAAAATTTTAAGAAATTGATTGTCTGTAATAATGGTAATCCTCGACATTCAAATATATGAGAGAAATAAAAAAAAAATTAGTAAAAAGTCACCCCATATATATATCATATGGATAAAATTCATTCCGCCGTATACATGTTTTACTTAGTATTGCCAAAGATGAAACCTTTTGTCAGAAGATTCATTATGTGCTTAGCTTTCAAATGAAATACGCTCGCAATGGCATCGTGTCTATCATAAAATTTAAATCCTTTCCTCAAGAGATCTTTGATTTCTGACCATTTACGATTTCAAGGGACTGCAAACCTAAAAATAATTCGTGCAAGTCGGGACGTCCAAAATATCTTACATATGTCATAGCCTCTTCAGTTCTTTCATGCATGTAGTGAGGTCCTCCAGTAAACGAAGATTGTCTTGCGTGTGTGCTACTCCGTAAAAAGTCGCCATTTTAGAATTTTTCAAAATCCTGCTAAGTTTTGGAGCTAAACTACATTCCAAATTCAGAAACTTAATTTATTCCAAACTCATTTATCTCTATCGCTAAATATGTACATTTTCTATTTCCGACATGTCCGAAATTTCACATAAAGGGCCTCTTCGCCAAATTCTTGCCAATCCTCCATCAGCGCTTCAATATAAAATTATTTGGCATTTTTCCATTAACTCACGCGCAATTCTCCCCAAGTAAACTGAATTGGTGACAATACACAGTATACATATAAAAAAATATATTCTGTTTGGCGTCGGTCATATCATTTTTGGCGATAAAGTTGCCAAAATTACATAACCGACGGATAAGAGTAGATTAACGGATGAAAATTACATTTTGGATAAAACTTCCGTAAAATCCGTTCTCAGTGAGCGTCTACATGGCAAAATGAATAACTATGCTAAATTTCAAGTCAATCGGTTGCATAGTCTTTGAGATCCGTGATGAGTCAGTCAGTGGTATTCCGCTTATATATATATATATATATATAGATATGCACTCAAATTCCTTAGAATCTTTTGAGATACGTCACAAACGTTACACTTAGTTTGATGCGATGGATACACCAACCCCTTTTATTCGGTATTTTTATTTATTTATTTATTTCATCTGTCAGCATCTTGACGTATTACACTGTTGGATCAGAGTTAGGTTATTCAGTTTAATGTCGCCAAACGTCGGCAATGGTCAATCACTTTATAGTAGCCTTTCCATGACCTGGCAGGTTATGAATCTTTCCATGATTAGTCGCGCGCCAAGATTTAGGCTCTAGCTAAACAGACTCTCTCTTTTTCTTTAGAAAAACGAAACCCGAATGTCATATTTAGTTGTCTCCGTTACAACAATGTTTTCACAATGCGAACGACCTTGAAGAATATGAATTTCATTTGCATTCTTTAGTAGCGCGAGCAGAACGGCCAACCACACCTACTCCTTGCCTCATCAGATACTTGTATTTTCTTCAACCACAAATTGAGTGTTAAGAAATAAGGAGGAAGTCACAGTTTAAAATTCATAATTATTTTTCGTTGCATCAACTTAAATATATGCAAATTTTTTTTATATTAAAATATATCTTTCTTCTTGGATTTATTATATAAGGTGAACTTCCTAACTAAATAAATTAAAATAGAAAATGATATTGCTTATTTCATTTAACATATGCAATCGTTTTTTTTTTACTGTTAAGATTTCAAAAAAGTAAAAGTATTTAAAATGAATATTAAATAGTGTAAATTAATGGTACTTCCAAGGCCCAGACTTCACAGTTGTAATTGCTATCAAGAAATGGAAATAGCTTTTTCAAGTTCCTATACATTGTTATTTTTGCAAGCAAAACCTTCTAAAGTACAAAAACGATGCCAATGTTAACAGCCCAAAGAGTAAAAACATGTGATTTTACCAATGGTCCAATTATTCAATCAAATATTAAATAAGAGGAAATGATAAATATTTAAAGAAGAAAGTAATATTCTGTTAGGATATTAATATAAAAGCAAACTCTAAGATGTTAAATATATGTCAGCTATGTAAATATACCTTATAAGAAAACATACTGTAAATTTTATAATCATAATATATTAAAAAAACCTTTTTTGAACCTAACACCATATATCCTTTATTATATGCTCTTAAGTTTTGTTGACACCATATTTTCGACACAACAACATGTTGGAGCATGTTAATGTAGGCATCAATTAAATATTCGTTTCTTTTCTGTGTGAAATATCTTACGCATTCTTGATCGCATACTTCTCTTTCTCAAGTAACGGTCATCCAATTGAGTGAACGGCCACGAAATGATTGAAATTAAATAGGTTAGGCTTAAATAGGTGTGCAACTAATTACTATTCAGAGAGAATAAGCATCGGATCACTTTGTAGTTTCGAGTACATTTTAATGCCTTTTGCTTTTAAAACAAGATATAATCATAATGACAGATCATCCTTTGATAACAAATATTGCATTTAATAACACTTGTTTATAAAAAACAATAAATTTAGATTTAAATTATATCTTTTTCTGCAGCGAAGACTTCTTGATGCTCAAATCTCCAAAGTCATAAAATAGTATCCCACAGTAGACTTACTTCGAAAAAACGTGTCCATATTTTTTAGCTTACAGAATAAAATGTTCTTCTTAAATCCGAAATAAACTTATAAAAGTTTTCAACCTGGTTTCCAAATGATTTTAAATAATCGTTTAAAGATAAGAAAAATATTTGTAAAATTGAAAAGGATTTGTTACGGTAGATTAATTTTACTGCGTATGGAGAAACCAGACAAGGGAGAGTGCCATTTGCTATTCATTCTAACAGAAATAATTTTTAAGTGAAGAGATTTAATGGAAATGGTTTTTGCCTTAAAAAAGCAAAATAACGCCGTCAGATTTTGATGAAGATACAGATAAGAAAGTGTACAAGTGCTGTATTTTGAAACAGACTATCCATTAAATGATTTCCGAAACTTTTTAAAGTTCCCTGAACACTAAAATAATAAATGGATGATGATAAATAAAAAATAATAATTACGGGAAAAAATTAAATCAACAATAAAAATCAGAAATGAAAGAATATAGAAATATTATTGTTTAAATCGTTTTCAACTTAAAATGCAGATAATTATTCGTAAAAATGAGTAAAATTTATTCTAGAAATTTTTCTTACAAAATAGAACTAATAATTGCCAGTGCAACAATAATAATTTTGTTCTACACGAACGCGTTTGGGAAAAATTCTGATATGAAATGAGTATGTTTTCTAAAGTATTTTATTCCAAAGAATTACAATTTTGATCATTTTAGGTAAATGAATTATATCGAAAATAACTATTTACGAGTTTAATAAATTAAACCAATGGAAACTTCTGTTTTTAAAAATGTTGAAATTGATGTTCACCCAAAACTTGGTCGGATAAAGTGATATATATATATATATGTGTGTGTGTGTGTGTGTGTTATTTATATGTACATAATATGTACGAAATTAAATTTATAACAACTTATACTTTATTAGAATTAAAAATCTATAAGCAAGAAACTACAGAATTGATTGAAATCTCAGTACATTAACAAATTAACTAAAACTAGATTAAAATTTTTACGCTACGTTAAAAATTAACAAATATCTTCGGGTAAAAATAGGCCAAATACTATTACTCAAATAATATTAATTGATTACAAAAGTAAGCCACTGATAAACAATTACAATCAATTGAACTACGAAAGAAGCTTTAGCAACATGGAAAAATTCAAGAGAAAAAAAAAAGATATATATACATAGATTGACATTGATAAATTTGTAACTGATTTAGATATTATATATAGTTCACAAATTAAAGCTTTAAATATATTTCACCAATTAAAGTTTAAAGAAAATAAGTGCTTAACATATAATTATATCCAGTCGCAGAGGAGGAAAGAATGTACCATTAAACTGGTCCTCGACCCCAAAATTGCTTTTTGGACTCTTCTTTTTATTCATTTAATTTTTTTATTTCAATTCACAATTTAGTTCCGTTTGCAATATTTTAAAATAAATGGTTCGTACTTTTTCTGTGTAAATACATGCAATTAAATTTTGCGGTTTTTTTTTTTTTTTTTCTTTAACATGCTAACATTTAGGAATACCTTTTTCTGTCCTTTACAAACCATTACGAATAAGGATTCATAATTTTATAAGGTTTATAAGGAAAAAAAATTAAGCTCATAAAAGATCGCAAACCGTTAAAAGAAACCGATTGTGAATAAATAATACATATCGTTATTGCAAATTTTCCAATCGTGTCGGAAAAACGGTTATTTGATTAAAAACCGGATTTCGGTACATTAGAGTTATTTATATTTGTAAAGAAAAATATGTTAAACCGAGCTTCGGTTTAATACATTTCTAATTAAATTATTTTATTTAAAACTAAAATATGTTGTTTATTACCTTTTCAATTTTTGAAACGATTTTAAAGTAAAGAATTGGCTAAAAATTAATTGAAAAGTTTTTTTTACATTTAAAGTAATGATGCATTATATTAAATCCTTATTATTTTTTTAAATATTGGTTTTATTCTTTTCACGCTTTTTTATGCCTCATATAAAATAAATTTTTGCAATAGTATTCTTTTTTTTCGATTGCATTGCTATATTTGATTTTATTGGTGTTAATATTTCCATTTCCGGATAATTTTTGGTTTGGGACGTTGTTAGGTCTCATATTTTTAAATATATATTTTATGTACTGCAAATTCTACATTAATTACGTAATAGTTTCCGAGAGATAACTGTGTGGCCTGTAAAACGATTTCAAATTTGTAAATCTGTTATAAGCTATATTCAGAATTAACAAAAGTTCACTTCTTTTTTTGGTTTTTACTTCATTAGTTTTCAAATTACCTTCATGTCCATAATTGTAATTTAGCTTTATTTATTAATACTTTTGTACATTTTGTTGTTTTCTTTCAATAATATTCTTTTTCTTGTTACATTGATGTTGTAACCTTTGTTTTTTTCCTGCTACATTTTTATTAGAAAATATTTTTACTTTTCTAATAAAATGTAAAAAAAAAAAAAACAAAAAAACTCTTAAGTAGAAGTTTTGGAATTTGAAAAAAATCTGTTTAGTTAATTTAGATTTTATATTTCAACTGCATTATTGTTAATGAATTATTATTTTCATATTTCATTAACAATAATGTAATAATAAATTTCATTAATAATATATATATATATATATATATATATATATATATATGTGTGTGTGTGTGTGTGTGTGTGTAATTTAACTGCGGTATGTTGTAACTACTTTTCTTTTACGCATTTAATACTCAAAAATCATATGAATCTTAATATAAAAACCTATAAATTCGTTTTCTACTTACATTTATAGAATAAATACATCGATCACAACTCCTGAGTCTAACATTGAAAACAAAATAATTTTTTTTTGCAATTATTCATCTTTTGTTAATCACCTTGTAAGATACAACTGTTCCAACGCATTTCCAAATCCCATTTTTTTTTTTTTTTTTCTTTTTTTTTTTTTCGCAAGAAATCTTTTTTTGTTGGTGGAGAATAGCGATAAACAGCTTTCGAATCATCGACTCGTTGCTGTTTTTGTTCCATCGAAAAATCGCGGCACCCACTTGAAAACCTTTTCACTTCACTTCAAAACCTTTTCAGTAAATACACTTCAATATGATATCTGTGCCATCCTGCTAACCACGGAGCTTCACTTACGATAATTTTTTTCACTTTATTGATAATCACTTTATTATAATTTTTGCCACTTTACCTACATTTTCCTGTAACGGCTTCCACATTCTACCAGAGCGTTCCTGGCGTCATTTGTGTCGGTAACACCACGTTTAAACTCGGCAAACCACCGACAAATCGTTGCTTTGATGGACAAGAGTCCTGGTAACATTTTTCAATCCATTGTTTCGCTTGCACGGTATTTTACCCATTAAAAACAATGTTTTATCAGAACACGAAACTCTTCGGTTTTTTTTCCATTTTTTAAACAAACTAACGACTTTTACTCCCTACCTCGATAACTCAGCTGTTTCTTAACTGATCAACTTAAAATTTGACACGTTTCAAGCAAAGGTTAGTATCAGAAAGATTCTGGTTACTGGTTTACTACGAGCGCCATCTCTGGGTTAGTTCTGGAGCATTGATTGATGTGTTACTTTCAAGGAGCATTAACTATTTGGCAATAATAACTCACCTGACCCAGTTAATCTTACACTAATCATAAAGGTGATATTTTCGTCTGTTTTAATCCCAATATTAATACATATGCTGGGTGTTGAATAGTTTGAGGTAACGCTGTAACAAACCTGGATGACTGTGACGATCGGAATACTCTGGCGAAAATGGTCAGGAGTGTGAATTGTAGAATTTCTACACATCAGATGCAAAGTATGCCTTCATTGGCAAATTGTATTATCTGGAAATAGTGTCAGGACAGGAGGATGGTTGCAGAGTGAATGAATTTCATACGATTGATGAATAATCCGTAGCGCTCTTCTATTACTTGCAGATCGAAGAATGTTATTTTAAAAAATAGCTCATTTGCTTTTCAAATTGCTAAATGAATCTGACAGTTAATCAGTCATGATCCCTTTCCCCTAGCATGAAAAAAATATATATGTATAGAAGGAATTCTTAATTAGATGCTGAATGATTTCTAAAGTGCAAGGATAGTTCAAAATATGCCAAGAGTCCATATGGGAAATCGGATATTTGGAAAAGGTAAATTCAATACAGAGATAATTTCAATTTGATTTTCGTTTTCTTTTTTTCGTACTAAGCCTTCTTTGGAGCAGATTCACCCGAAGTAAATCATTATTATGAATTTTATTTCGTTTCCGGTTTCTTAAAATGAATCCAGGTCTCATTTCTATTGATAACTCACTCAAAAGAACAATAAACCTCTTATTCGTTCAGACCAAAAAAACTAACCCATGAATCAAAGCCAAATTAATTTTATCCTTTTAACAAATATACTAAAAAACTTCACACCAAATGTCTCTTACGGCACAACCGCTTGTCACAAGCAGGTTTCTTTTGAATCACTCCAGTAGAAAATAAGACCACAAATATTGGAAGAAAAGAATTATATCATTAAAAAAGTAATTCCCTTGACAAACACAATCGTTTTCTTGGCTATCGTGACTCTCAACTTTTGAAAGAAAGGTCTGTACTTCCAGTTTGGGACACACGGGTTTTCCATTTAGTTTTTTTAGCATGTTTTGTAGTAAATAAGATTTGTATTCGCAAATTATAATGTTCAGATACATTAAAAAAGGTGAACTTCAGAAAGAACTTGATATCTAGTAATATATATTTATAGTTACAATCCACCAAAAAATTTCAAAAAATTATGTTTCTTTTCTCTGAGAGAATAAAAAAGTAATTCTAGACACTATTGAAACCTCTCTACATTTCACATTTCAATATTTAATTATTGTTTTCTTTCATAAAATCGAGTAATCAAATTTAGGTAAACGAATGGAAAAGAAAATATTATTTTAAAATCAAAAAAAGGTAAATATGCAAATTCATTTTTGCTCTTAATAATGAAATACTTATTTAATAGTTGAAAAGAAATAAGCTTGTATTAGGTCTCCAACTTAAGTATCAAGGTTTTAATTTCATTTTCTATCTATTTTTCCCACACATATCACTACTTATTTCTGAATATACACTTATCTTGAATACTAATTTTCAAACACGTCCTCAAAACTTAGAAAGTAAAATTTAATTTTGCTTCAGATTTGAAATGCAAAAAAGAAGTTTGTAAATAGATTCTTTTTTTATATATATATAGCATAAACTGATAGGAGATTATTACGCCAATAATTTTTTTTCTTCTGTAACAATTTTTTTTTTTTTTTTTTTTTTTTTTTTTTTTGTCTGAAACGCACCAAGAAATATAAAAAGATCCGACAAGGAAATAAAACTTAACACTGACGAGCTAATGTAAAAGAAGACCAACCAATGAAACAATCACTATCCAAACAGTCTGTATTTTTAACCATAAAATGCATGTAGAACTCAGCGTGAAAATGTACCAAAGGAAAATGAATGAGAAGTGTGAAATCATGTTCCATTAATGGGTTCCAGAATATTACGAGCTACATTTTCATTTATTGCACTCACGAACCTAAATACGTATAGATGTGATAGAAAGAGAACATTTGTCATAAATGATATACTAGATGTTTTTCATAGTTTAAAAGAGGAAAACAGCCGAAATGCTTATATTATACGAAAATGAACACCCTCTTCATCACGCTGATGCTCATATTATGCCTGAATTATTCTGCCAGAACATAGATTTTTATATCTTTCTTTATCATTTGAAGTTTCAGTTACTCTTTCTTCAATAAATCTTGACGATAAGTAGTAAACATTCAAGTCACTTTTTGTGCTTGATATTCTAGGAATTCTCATCGAAAGGCAGTTGTATCAATAATACCTGAACTATCCAGAATCGTTCTTAAATTTAGCAAAAGAGGTTTAAGGAAGAAATACATAAAACTTTAAAAGAAGTAAATTTTTGTATAATTTTACGATAGACTTAAAAAAAATCGACCCTATTCTGTTGTACTTTACATAAGAATCACCAATTCAATCAACTCGGATACATTTCATTTCAGTCTTGATTAAAGTCCTGGATTAAATGTGCAATATTTTCCAGCTATCAATAATTATTCTTTATACCTTAAAGTATCTTATATGATCTCATAGGGTTGAATATTTGAAAAACACTTTTTTTTAAAAACTTTGAAATAGTATTTATTTTTCAGTGTTTTCTGCCTAACAATAGAGACCAAACATCGAAGTTAGAGAAGCAATATTGTAATGAATCATGATTCAATACAGGCTTGTACGGGTAAAATTCTCAAAATAGTATTTCATTCTAAAAAGTAAGAGTATTAGTTAAATTATCACGGGAAGAAAACTAGAATTAAAAATTATATCAATTATTTCTTAATAATACTAAGAATTAAATTTTTACTCTTAAGACAACAGGTAAGATTCTAAATGGAAGTCAGTGTCACCATTTTATATCGGGATTAAAGATGCAAATAACACAAGTCAAGCCTTTAAAAATATTTATATGGAGTTAAAATAAAAATTACTCTTAATTTGACATTGTATTTTAACGATTTCCTTCATTAAATTCGTCTGTTTCTAATCAGTGATAGCATTTATGTTCAAAACCAAAATACAACAAAATACTATTTTAACAAAAATCAAAGAGTTTTTGAACATTATTTCGTAAGGAATGGAATCGAAACGTAACTGTCAACGGTATTTTAATACCATGTGTATTAGAGAAAAGGATTTAAGATAAAATATCGAAAAGTGATCCGACACAAATTATATGAACATAAAATATTACGATTCCTTCAGTGTAATAAAACATAAATTTCTTAGTGTCTCTGAATTTTGGCTCAAATTAACAGAAACGAAAACCTCCCGAAAACCCCCTGCATGGAAGCTAATTAATGGTACGACACCCTCAATGGCATCGTTTGAGAGGCTGACGGCTGACGCATCTGAAATGGGTCAAGATTCACCGGTCAAACTTCACGTCCGAAGAATAGGAGGTTGACTCCGGATCCAACAGCATTAAAATTGCCGTTGGAAATGATGGGGTCAAGGTGTGCTTAGCCTATCTGGTTAAAACCTTACGTTCGGAGTAGAGGAATTTTATACGCGGACCGACATCCTCAAGACTGCCGTTTGAAATAAAGGAGATGACTTATTTAAAAATGTGCTTGGCATCACCGGTCGGATGATGGAAGGTGATGGGTGTTAATTCGCAGTACGACTTCCTCGATACTGCCATTGTAGATGATGGGAGCTGAAGCATGTGGAATATTTTCTTATATCATCCATAGAGAAGTTTGAAAACCAGTTCACACTCTGAACCACGTTTCAGAATAAGCTATATCTATTGCATGAAAAAAAGTGGAACCTTTTCTGCCTTGTATAAACTTTTTTTAAGATGCTACAATATACCAAAAGAATAATGTATCCATGCTTATCGATATAATAGAAAAAGTTACTACAACTCCATTATTTTTACAAGAATATAAGTATGTAAAAAGTATTTTAGAGAATATGTATAACAGACTTATTTTCTCTACTTGCCATAATACCAGAGACTCAATACAGAAAACATTATGCTCTTTTCTTGCAACTTCATTTGGTTTTTAATATTTTTGTTCAAATAATTATTTTTTAATATTTTGATATTTATTCTTGATATATTCAGTTCACTTTATTTTTTATAATTAATTAATTAAATTGCTTTCGACATATTAAATTCGATTTCATTTTCCTTGCGGAAGAATTTTATATGCGTGATCTTGTAACAAGATCTCATCTATAACTTTTATAATTGTTCACTAATGCATTTTAAATAATACACATAACTATCCAACTATTCTAATGAAGAGCTGATTTTAGAGGATTTTTTTTTTTTACGAATTAGGCTTAATATCTAAAACTGCTCGAGCACAGTGTGACACTCAGCGGGAAGTAGCCGCGGGCCCAGGGAAGCACTTCTTTTTTCTCCCTTCGGTAGTGAAGGGGTTAAGTGACTTCTAAGATTAGAAAAGCACCAGTCGAAAATTCTACTCCTAAGTTCTCCTTTTCGAACATGGGAAATTTTAACCCCCCTCGAATTTGATTTTAGGCGAAAAAGGTTTAACCAGTTATTTCAAATAAGTATTGCCTGTTACATGAAAGTTTCCGAGGGTTGCTCGTTGATCAGTTGGTTCACTTAAAGATAGTAATTGAATTTCTAAACTTTCAGCTCATTAAAATAACTCTTAAAATTTAGAATAACTTAAAATAGTTCTTTGTTTTTCGTTTATCAGAAAAAAGCTGAATAAAATATCTTGTTTTTCCCGTGAATGAAAAAAACAGTTGACAAACAGACATGAACAAGAATTGCTTAAAACCCAAATTAAAAAGAGGAACGAAAATTAAAATATTATTACCTTTTTGCTTTAAATTAGTTTTAATAATGTTGTTCTAAACCTGAGGCAATAAGGGAGAAAATTTTTATTATTTACGCATTCTCTTATATGATAGATAAAATGTTCTTGTTTTAAACAGTTTCGAATAATGCCTAACAGAAGCTTAAAATTTTGATGTAACAAAAGATGCGTAGTTAATAATTTGATGTAACAAAAGATATGTAATTAATGAAATGTTATTTTGAAATTTTGTGGTTACAACTAAGATCCCGAGTCTGCAGAAAATATGCTAAAAATTCAAAAACTTTGGCAGCTTCACATTTTATTTCATCATTTGCTTGATTCCCACTTCACCATTTTTCCTTTTAAAAGGCTTCCGTCTTCCAGCCATTTTGATTTAGTAAAAGTAATGTCAATCCTTTTAAACTTGTACTTTCTTCTCCAAATCTAGACTCATTTGTCAACTTGAAACAAAAAGGGTTATCTGAAAGAACATGAAAAAGAAAAGATTTCAAAAGAGTTGTATTTTTCATCCACAGTACTTAAAAATATTTTACGTCAATTGTGTAATGATTTGTGTTAGGGCTTTAAGGTCTTTAAAAGCTTATAAATTTTCTTAAAAATCGGACGAGAGGAAATTTTGCAAAATCATTAGTTACTTGTTGCTTTTGTCGAAGCATTGTTTTTTGTGCACAAATAAGCAAAATAATGTAAACTCGAGGATAAAAGTAGAAAGTCCACAGCGTTAACATTACGTTCAACAAATCAAAGTGGCCGGTTGAAGGAAAACTTATACTCTTGTGTGCTTAAAAAATGCGATAAAACACTTATAATTGCTAAAATTATTCTTAACTTCTAAATTCTAGAAAATATTAAAAGCAATATAAAGGATGGTAGAATTGGAGTAGGATAGAAAATTACTTTTCGGGCTACACTATAGTAGTCCCATCTGTAAGATTTAACATCTATATGATAATACGTACGCATAATTAACTGATTAAAAAAAAATCTTACAGTCGCAAATTTGAAGAAAGAAGAAAATTATCCAAAATCTATTACTAATTTCTTTTGCGTACTTTTGCATCATGTATTGCTTGTCATTAATACGCGTTAACATATTGTTATTTTGAGAAAATGTCCTCAGCAAAATGCGTGAGTATAAAATAAATATATGGCACTAGACTCAAAAGTTTAAAATTATGACATATTATAATTATTATAAATATATTCAGTTTATTTGAAGTAAATATACATCACTACGATATACGTAGTTTAATGTTTAATCGTCTGCTTTTATTTTAATATCCGAACAGAATATTGTTGTCCATTTAACAATTTATTGTTCGCTCTTAGTTTAATTTATCAATTGATTTTTTGGCAAAATTGTTTTTATATTTTATTTTTATCTTTTACTATTTTTGTTGTTATTGTTATGCTCGGTAACGGGTTTTTTTACTTGAAAAATTTTCCTCGTGTAAATAAAAAAAATATTATGAATTTGGAAAAAGGTATCTAAGGTGGTTAGGACTCGGAAGTATATATATGTTTCCTTTCACTAATTAATTGTCAATTTGATTTGCTCTACTTTTTTGAAAATGGAACATAAAAAGTAATAGCGCATGATCAAATGAAGTTAGCGATACCAATTTCATTTTTTTTTTCGAAAACTTTATGCCGAAAAATTTAGCTTTGTACAATTACTTCGTGTGCTCGACCTTTAATGCATTATGAACATATTTAAAAGCCTTTGGGTTTTGTAAACATAATAAATGAAGAATTTTTAAAATTATAAAATTACTATCTTTCAATGGATGGAAAGAGAATAGGAACTGTTTTTCAAATGTGTACAAAACTTCCATCTTAATTCTAAAATTACATTCCAATATCTCATATCAATTCACCTTTCTTTGTACAATAGAATAACATTTCGTCTAACGGTACCTAACGCGATGATTAATTTCAACGAATGTTAAGATGGTAATCATTTCCTCTTCGCCGACAGAAATGACACATCGCGCTCTCATTTTGAGCCGAACTTAATGAAAAAAAGGGATGATTCATTTCATGAAGGGAGGATCTAAGAGGATTTCGGGGTCTCCTGAGTTCTCCATTGAATGGGTGATGTTTGTCACTGTGTTCTTCTCAAAGTCATCCCATGGTTTCGGTTTCTTCGAATGCTCCTTTTTTTCCGCCGAGGCTTTAGACAAACTTTGTTTTGCTGAGGTATGGGTTCAGTTCCATGATGGGAATAGGAACCGTGATAGGAATCTAATTTTTAGTTCATTTTATTAGGAAACTTGTCTCGAATCATTCCTGAAAGTATTCAAAGAGTTAAAAATGTGAAGGTAACAATTATTTTAAGCTCTAAAGAAAATGGCAGAGCTCTTACTATAGATGAAAGTAATAGGCTCAGAAATTATAATAAACGATAAGAAAGCTATAGGAGTTTTCTTAAAAACACTTTTGTTGAATTCGTCGAGTATTAATCTGAAACAAATTTCCAATCCTTTTCTTATAACACGATCGTGTTTTAGTTAAATATTTTCTTGCTTTTCCTTATGAGCTAACTTCAAGAAATATTAATTTACCTTTTCGTAGGGTATTTTCACACATTGTCTGTAAACACGTATGTCCTCTCTAAACGCTCTGATAGTGATAATTCTCCAATTTGTGATACTAAAAAAACGAAATTTAAGACAATGATTTTTTTTTGCCAATGGAGACAATTTAACGTAGAAAAGAGATTTCGAGCTTACATTTGCAACAAATACATGAAAACTCATTTTCGGAAGAGGCACAGGTGAATTCGCTTAGGAATATCTTAAGAAGCTCGTTGTAGGATTCTGTTGAGGATTTGTTGCACACTTTGTGTAATTTGGCAGTTTCAAATCATTTATTGCTTGGGGAATATTTTCATAAGCGTTGCTCATTATAAATATTTACGGAAAAATGACAAGAAGCGTTCGGAACCGGAAAGCGATGCCTTTATTTAAAAAAATCTACATCATTCATTGTGTAGACATCACCGATCAAGTGGCGAGGATATTTAACTCGATATCTAAGTCTTGCAAATGGCCACTCCAAGTATTTTCCCAATACCCTTGATTTAGCTGGCATAAATGCATGGATTATGTACAAGCAGACGACAGAAGAAAATATCTCGAGACAAGATTTTTTACTCCAGTGAGCTCCCGAAATTGCCGTCGATTTTCGAGAAGCCCGCGAACAACCAAAAGAAAGAACAAATACAAAATGATCGTTGCCTGAATCTACTACAGATTCTTATCAACGTAAGATGTGTAGTATAATTGATAAATAGGATGTTGTAGCGAAAATAAAACGAACAAAATTTGTTCTAAATGGGAAAAATATGTTTGCGGAAAATGTACAATGGAGACACCCTGTACACTGCGAAAAACGGGTATGCAAAATCGAGTAGAAAATGCTCACTTTTGAACACTTCACATACTCAAAATGGTTCCGATCCCAACGTATTCAAATTTGAGATTCGCACATACTCATTTTTAGTAACAAGCACATACTCAGAATGGCAACTTCACGTACTCACTTTTGAAAACGTCACATACTCAAAATAGTTCCGATCCCAACACACTCATATTTGAGACTCGCACATACTCATTTTTGAACGTACTCAAAATGGAAACTTCACATACTCATTTCTGAATATAATCTTGTATCAATTATGAGTGGACCCGTGTGGTGATCGGGAATGACAGAATAGTCCCACTGTAGCTCATGCATGTCGTAAGAGACGACTAAAATGGATATCCAGCGACTGGGGTTATAGCCAGGCACCCTGCCCCTGGGGATTATATCGGGGACTTGCCTTCTTTAGACAAGTACGGGCATCATGACCCCGAGGCTCTCTAGTGATCTTTTTCTTTCCCATGGGGTTTACTGTCTTTGGTAAACACGGGTGACGTGCCCCTGGGTTACCCTAGCGAGCTTTCTGTATTTTCGACCCTCCTTCTTGTCAATCAATTTGTCTTTTCTTCATTTTCTTGGGCCGCGGTAGCCAAGTGGTCAAGGTCGTGGACTCGTGGCCGGAGGTTTTCGTCCAGTCGCGGGTTCGATCCTTCGCTGCCAAAGACTCGCCGTGTAGCCGGGGCTGATGCACGTTAAATCTGTTCGGGGCCAAAAGTCCTTTCGTTGGCTTGGTGTGGATATTAGGAGAGGGAGGTCCATCTCAGGTGTCGTCCTCGTCACTTGACCGGGGTTCGAAATTACGAGGTCTGTCGCCAATAGCCCTCGTGTTGCTTCTAGTGCGACGTTAATAAAAACTAAATTAAACTAAAACTTCATTTTCTTCTCTTCTAGACAACAGTTAAATCGTGTTTGGCGCAGCATTGCCATATCTGACTCTTGCGCCAAACACTTTTTCACTTGACCCTTCTTGCCGATCAACCTTTTTCATTGTTTAAGGTCTCGATCACAGATTTACCTTTTTTGGCGCAGTATGGCCAAATCTGGTTCTTGCATCGATAAAACTTTACTATCATCATCATCCTCACCTCTGACCTGAGCTTTCCCTGAATTTTCTTCTGCAGATATTTAAGGAACAAAGTTCTAGAAAACAATTCCAAACAACTGATATTAATTTTCATATTACTCGAAAAAAACAACAACCAAGGATTAACTCCCACAATCTCGAATCTAGTGTATTAAAACCTGCACAAGGGATTTCAGCATTTACCATGTAAAAAAAGAAAGCCATTTTCATAAAATGTTTTGAATATAAGCTGAAAGGTCCTCCCCCCCGATTTTTGTTAGATGAGCCTTTCACCACTACCATAAAAAAATTGTTTTAAAATGGATATGTTTTGTATAATAGCTTCACGAATCGTCAGTACGAGAACTCTTAAGACGTCCTGTGAAAGTAAAAGTTTTCAGCAGTGTGAGGCATTTTAAAGGCACTCTAACAAAGGTAAACGCGTAGAACGCTTCTGTTCGGGCCTCTGTGATTAGTGAACAGGTAGAGCTCCTCCATACACGAGTGTGTAACGGTAACAGTAATGCTGCAGCTGATCTATGTAAAGCTGGTACTTAAGAAACGCGCCCAGTAATGGTTTGCCTGTAGAATTGTTTGGCCAAATTGATTTCATTTTCACCAAGTATTAGAACCGAAACGGGAGTTTGAAATAGACGAGGCTGATCTGGAAGGTATATAAATTCTCCTTTAAATATGTATTTTAATCATTTTATCCATATCTTCGTATTATGTTTTCAATCGTAGGATTCATTCTCAAATGATTATTTCACTTCAGGAAAAATATTCTTCATTCGCGTGCCAACTGGTCCCTTGTTCAAAGCCGAATCTCTTCCATTATATGTGCGTAAAAAATTACAACAATTTCATTCAAATATTCTAAGATTACTTGAATGAATTTTTGTTTCCAAAGCTTGAAAAAGGTATGATTTTAAATAATATTTATTTATCGTTTCATTAATGTTTGTATTACTTCACCGTAAATCATTTTTAACGTTAAAGAATTTCAAGAAAAATATAAATAGACTAAAATACAGAATGGATAACAAAAAATGTGTTTGGAAAAAAAAAACATATTATAACTTCTATTTGCTATTCATTTCTTGAACCCTTTTTCGGACGTTTTTACAAATAATAATGCAGGGGAAAAAGAATACACTTAATGGAAATAACAACGGTAAAAAAAAAAAAAAAAAAAAAAAAGGATATTATATCAGTTCAGCAAATCAGAAAAAACGTCGAACAAAGCTCCTATTTTTTTTTTCGCGCAAAAATGTGCTTTTATAAAACAGACTTTTTTCTATTTCCAAGTAAGCAAGATTTATTTTAAACTGCCTCCCGGGAGACATGATTACTGACATATTTATTCTAAGCCGAAAAACTGAAGTAAAATTGCATTTTTTATTAGTAACCGTTCTAAATCTATGCAAAAAAAAATTTTCTAATAACTACTTGCAATTTTCTGAAATTTTACTTTGAAAATGAACGAGCAATGAAAAATTATTTTAAAAATATAAAGCAATACCACCAATATTTATTGCACTTGATGAGTTGGTTTTCTACTGTTTGACATATGTTCTACTCATAATTTGGAGAATAAATAAGACTTTACGATAATGTGGAAAATAAACGAATAGTTTTCTTTCAAAAACGCAATATAAGCGGAACAAAATATGACTTTATAAGATAAAGAATTCTTTCATTCGTAAAATGATTAATTTTATTAACGTCGCACTAGAAACAACAAGAGGGCGATAGGCGATAGACCTCGTAATTTTGAGTTAATGTCAAATGATAAAGGTGACACCTCCTCTCTAGCTGGAACCTCCCTCTGGCTCTCCAATGAGCTGGAACCTCCCTCTCTAACTTCCACATCATGCTAATGGGAGGACTTTGATCCACGACTGATTTAACATGCATCGATCTTTGTTACAGGAGAATCTTTAGTGGCATCAGGGCTCGAATCCTCTGCTCGACGAAAGCCGCTGGCCTCGAGCCCACGACCAATGGCTACGCGGCCAAAGTGAAAAGAAGCTCCTGTTTTAAGTATGCTAATTGAACTAAAATATACAATTTTATTAATATGAATAACATATTATTAAATAATTAATCCTTATGTAAAAGTAATTCATGGTTCCATTGTAATAGTTTATTTAAAAACGATTATTTAAGATTAAAATGTAATACAACTAAGAATCAATTGATAGTGTAATAAAATGTAATTATGTCACTTCGATCATGTTCTGTTTTTGTGTAATGCATCCAATATTTCTTTTCTTTTCTTTTTTTTTTTTAAACAAGGCTTTTTTTGAACGTTTATTTCCAACATTAGTAAGGTGACCAGACGTCCCGCTTTTTAACAATTTATCCCGCGTGGCTTTAAAAAATTCCCGATTTTTATAAAGAATGCACGACAAGCTAGGGAATGGAGAGAGAACGGGAAGGGAATATACGGTTTTGGGCTTCCATGTAGCTATTTCCCCAATATATGAGCTTAATATCATAATGTTAAACTTTAATAATAAAAATAATTGTTGAGACCTGATTATCATGAACTGCTTCTCAAAGTTCGCTTTGATTAGTTGTTAGAATACGACCACCATTGTTTGGACTTAATGACCAATGCCGAGTACTGCGTGCTAGTTAAGCAAGTGATGTCAACAAATAAGCTATTCAGATGATTTATGTAAGTAATTTATTTAGGTACTGAAGGTAGGTATTTTTTAGGTAACAAATCTTTAATCAAGAACCCCTCCCTCCTCTTCCTGTCAATGATGCCCTGTTTTTCGAATATTAAAAATTGGTCACCTTAACCATTAATTCCGTTTTCAATGGTTTCAGGTTGATTTGTTTGAATTAATTCTAATCTAGAGAAGCCTGAGATATAACTATTGGTGTTGGATTTTTTTTAATAACGAAACATGGTCAAATGACTAGGAAGACTTTTGAATGATTGAATATTTATATACTATTATTGCTCTTCCAATCAAACCAATGACTATTGGAAGGATTGCCAAGGGAGACTGAATTACCCCAGAGGGTTTGGAGCTACGAACTGGACCCCGGGAGAAAACCACCACCACACTGAGTATTTATTGACAAATAGAATTATTTTAAAACAATAAATGATTAGAAATAACATTACACGTTGGAGCGCAGAACAAAAGGTAATACATAATTTCGAAATTCAAAATAAAATAAAAACTAACATTGCTTTTGCAGTGTGATAACAAAATTCTAATTCTTCTATTTTTCATACATTTTTTTTTAATTTTTTGGAATGAGTAACAATCTGTATTCCAGTAACCTCGGGATTTGTTGCTAACAACGGATGCTGATATCATAACTCAATCTCATAATCAGTCTACCGGGGCGGACGGCCACAATTTTTGTACAAGTAACGCACACAAAACGTAAAATTGGCAACGGGCCCCGCAATTTTGATTCTCAGTCAAATGACGAGAACGGCAACAGTGCAGAAACTCTTCCTCTTAACTTCCAATCCACGTCAATGGGAAGGTTTTTTTTAAAAAAAATGAATGATTTAACCAACATCAGCTCCGTTGCATATCAGAACAGCGGAATCGAGTCTCAAATCCACGAATCGACGGATGCAACACCAGCCATCAGCTGGGTCGGCATGACATACAGACGAAGACACAAAATCTATTAACTCATTCTCCCAACTTCAATGTCATACTGCATGCCTATTTCTTCCCATGACAGAATTTGTTAGCAGACTAAAATTATTCCATTCAAGCTGCAATATTTAATGTCGTCATCATTTCAAGGGAGATATAAAAATTTAATGAACTTTGCTCAGCGTGTATTAGAAAAATTCTGCAAATGATTAATGAAATATTTACTGCTATAAGAAACAAACCAGTTATTATATTAAGGTCATGTGTAAATGAGCGTTTTCAAATGAATTCTGAATCATATTGTTGAGTACTTCCCTGTAATTGCAACCTCGGACGGTGCATCGCTAAGCATTCGAAATGTATCGCCAAGGTCGATGGGAAAACCTCGCCAATCACGAGCTTTTGTAAAGAAACAGTACATGATTATATTATCTACATGTTGCTTTTTGGTTAAAGTTTTTGATTTCACATTGGTTTTTGTCTGTTAAGGTTTACCATTTCGAAGTAAATTTATTTATTTTTTCATAATATATCGTTAATAATCTTTAATTTACCAAATAATGACACGCTAATGAAACTGTCCAGGTTGATGAAAGTTTGTACGGCTAGTATAAGAAAAAGAGCGCCAAAATATTCCCACAATAATGAATTTTCTGTGGAATAAATGGGGTAAATGGCGATTGCTTTTACATTCAAACCTCGATTAGACACACACATGGGAACACACTCAGACACAGTTTAATACATTCTCATAGAAATAATTCTTGAACATATACAAGAAGGATCAATGATCTATTCAGACTCTCAGGTCAGAAAAGAACACAAATCGAAGAACTTTAAAAAACAGGTTTCAGCTGCAATTTGTCGATCCAACAACGGGTGCTCGTGAACCCGAAAAAATGTGGGATTCTGTCGAGTGGTGCAATAGAAAAAGATGCAGTTCACCTCACCTCGAATTATAAATTGATTTCCGAAATATGGCCTAAAATGTAGAGCATGATATGTCATAAAGATTATAAGAAACATTCTTGTGAAACATGATTTATGCGGGAGGTATTCCGAAAATAAGTTTCTTTATTTGTTTTCCCAATAAAAGTTTATTGCAAAAATGAATAAATAAACCATGCTATCATAAATTATGCCTCTCGCTTTGTCTTTCGACATCTTCACAATTGACATTGAGACATTTGTCACAGCACGCTATCAGTACGAAGAAGGCATTCTGATAAAAGTCGATGCCCTGTGATGCAAGGAATTGTCGCACAGCCTGCACCATCTCAGCATTATTTTGGAAGAACCTGAGCACACCTAATATGCAGTGTGGATCCATTTCTGACACTGTTATCTGCCTATCATCGAACACCATGTTCTGTATTCAAAGAGTGTTATTTTCATTCGCGAATGAGGAGACCAACCCACTTTGATCTTCACACTCTATGCTCCACCTTCACTGAACACGTAACTACAGCGTTCAAATATTTGACAAGAAAGGACTTTGTTCACAACACACTATCTGTAGGAATTCATGGATGACTTACACTCCCCACCCGTGCCTATTCATATCGGATAACAGCACGCACTTCCGTTGCTGACCTCGTTATCAGTAAAGTCTCGGGCACGCTGGTTTGCTGCTAATCTCTTTATCTCGTCACTCTGCGCACGCGCCCTTCTTCCTCCACTGACGACACTTCCGTCTTTAAAGCAGGAATAGGTGTGCATTCTTTATGGTGATTGTTTGTTTCATCTGGTGTACCATTTTAATTCTTCAAAAAAATTGACGACACTTCCGTCTTTAAAGCAGCAATCATTACATTGACGTGGTGTGGAAAGTTGGAGAGGAAGGTGGCAGCTCAGGTGTCCTTCTCGTCACTTGAGAGTGGTTCATAATTACGAAGTCTGTCATTAATAATCATAGTTTTGCTTCTCAATGAGACTTTTATAAGCAATCATAAGAAAAACAAAAGTTTTAAACTAAAATTTCATTTCAATCATCGTACTCTTTGAATTGCTTAAAATTATAAGTTAACATATTATGATTACTACGATATAAGTTCCGAATTTTGTAAGAGCCTCGTCGATCGATCCTCTGAAAGTTGGACACGTGAGTGTTAGACATCATCTCTGGTTTCCTTTCCTCGTTATTTGACTTTTACTTAAATTTACGACTCCCGTCACAAATAGCCTTTTTGCTGCTTTAGAGTGAAGGAGCTCCTATTTAAAACCAACTGAAAGCAAACACCCTGCAGCTCCGGGTGCTTTTCCCCTTTCTGCAAGGTCTCCGTAGCCAACTGGTCGGGACTCAAGGCTGGTGTCACCTTCATCGAATCGTGAGCTCCGATGCCATTTCAGTAGAGCTGAAGTCCGTTAAATCTCTTCGAGTACGAAAGCCCTCACTGGGCATGTTTTGGAAGTTTAAAGAGAGAGGTTCCAGTTCAGGTGTCGTTCTCGTCATGTGACCGAGGTTAAAAATTACAACGTCCATCGTCAGTATTCCTCGGATTGCTTCTCTGTGCAACATGATTAAACAATCACACACATACCAAATTTCTAAATATTTCCTTTTTGAAGAACAGATGCTGTACATGCCCATAAAAATGCCCTGCAAGACGACATTTGTCTTTACAAAAATATCAATTACAGAGCTGTATCCTTTTACTCATGGTTATATGACATTATTTGCAAAGTAGGACTTGAGTTTCATATTGATATCCATTTAGTTCCCATTGTATGATGAAGAATGCTATTTCCAAGCCATCCAATTTTCAAAAATTGTCCGAAAAGTTGTCTCATTTCTTGTAAAGCTAAGCTGTGTGTTCAAACTCGATATCATTTACTGAGAATTTATTGAGTAAAACCAGTTTCCTTACGATCGCACTGTTCTATTGGAGCGTTAACTTCTTGATAGGATCGGGAAAGAAAAACCTTTTTATGTGAAGTGTGCAACCAAGAATATTCTCTTCGGTCTAGAATAAATAAGCCTTTACCTGAGGACACCGGAGAAATGTCTTCTGCTTGTAAAATTGCTCAGAAGACCTTATCCCGAATTAATAATTTGAAAAATGATGTACATATCCATACCAACAAAAATCCTTATGTTTGTGGATCCTGCGGCAAGGGTTTTCCTAACATGAGTGGTTTGAGAAGACATATACGTATCCATAACAACGAAAGGCCTTATGTGTGTGAAATATGTAAGATGGCCTTCACCCAAAGTGGAGATTTAAAAAAACATTTGCGAATTCATACCAACGAAAAGCCGTATGTGTGTGAATACTGCAAAAAGGACTTTTCTTCCATGGGTAATTTCAAAAGACATTTACGTATCCAAACCAAGGAAATGCCGTATGTGTGTGAAGTATGCAAGAAAAGTTCTTCTGATGGCAGTGCTTTTAAAAGACATTTGCGCATCCATTCAAAAGAAAGACCTCATGTGTGTGAAACATGTAAGAAGGCTTTCTCAACTAGCAGAAAATTAAAAATACATTTACATATCCATACCAAGAAATAGTTTTATGTGTCTGAAACTGCACGAAGGCCTTCGCCCAAAGTGGTGCTTGTAGAATTCATCTGAGAATCTTTACCAAAGAAAAACCTTACATCTGTGACATCTGCTGTAAGGTATTCTCTACTAATGGTAATTTAACATAACTCTTACTTACTCCAACCAAAGAAAAACCTTTTGATCATTAAATTTGCTACCTTTGTCTAATAGTAGTAATTGAGAAGGACTTTTGTGTATCCATACCAATGAAAAATCCTAGGAATGTGGTCTATGCATGAAGGCCTATACCAAAAATTGTGCATTTAGAAAACATTTGCAGTTTCTTGATAAAAACAGACACTCGTTTTTTAATCTTAAATAGAAATACTTTAATTTTGCGTCATTCATGCAATTTTGAGCATGAACTTTGTGTTTGTAATTTAGCATGACAGTTTTTAAGGTTTATTTCCTCATACTGATAAACTAATTTTAAGAATTGAATTTCTGATTTCTGACAAAAAGTTTCAACTGAAATTTACGTGTTCGAACCACTCGAGTTCAAACGAGATTTTATTATCCTGGATGTAATTTCTAAATAAATTTCAAGATCAGAGACACGAGTATTGTTTTCAATCCGTGAGTATTTCTCTTATATTTTTATTTACAGGAGTTCAATCACATTTATCCTCAAAACGTGAAGTCACAAGTAATACTTGGAAAGTAACATTTTCTCATAAAACTGACAATGAATTTATATGAAAAACATTACTTATACAGTATTTGAATAATATTTTCAACGCTTGTTTAATTCAGAAAGGTATATTAAAATACTACAGTTAAAATATTTATTTTGAGATTTTTGTTTCGGTATATTATTGAAAAGAGTATAACGTTCAGGTAATAACAGAACCTATTTATAAATTTTTAAATTAATAAATTTAAAAATTGTATACTTTTTGTATTGTTCGATATGCAAATTTATGCGAATGTATCGTGAAATGAAAAAAGAATTTTTTATCAATATACACGAATAATTTAAGTATAAGTTTAGTGTAATGATTCATGCTTTAAAAATGCATTTATTCTTGAATTAATTTTAAAAAAATTTAGAAATGCATTTAGTAATGCAAATTAAAACTTATACGGACTATTATTAATAATATCGTGAATATTATTCATTATAGACTGTCTCTGATATTAGAGATAATAGGATGTCTTGGGTATTAGAGATACTTAAATGAATTTCTAAACTAGTATTTATTGCGTTAAAGGTCCTTTTTTCCTGACAATTTCGGTAACTGTACTCTTAGTACATATGTAGGAATTTCAGGTTTTTCATCTCTATATCGAGAAGAAATTTTTCTTAGAAATATACATTTAATTTTTCCATCTCCCCTGCAATTTCTAATCGATACATTTTCGCAACTAATGTATAAGAATATCACGGTACCCTATCCTAATTCAAGGGTCAAATACCATCAGGACGTTAAGAAGTTGCATCTTGAAACGTGCCTCTAATTGGCTTTTCATAGAATTTTTGTATAAAGTGGATTTGGTCATAAGCGAAGCTATACGCAAAAGGGATCAAATTTATGATCACAGTTGAAAAGTCTGTCTAAAATCATCTAATTACCAGAAAAGACCATTTTAGAATTGGTTTAAGAGAAGAATAGGCTAAAATCACAAGTGAAACAACACAAAATATTTTTAAATCAATACCACGCAGTCTAAAAGCCGTCACTAATTCGAAAAGATGTGCAACCATAGATTTA
>BMAW01064027.1:0-11985 GCA_019974015.1 Nephila pilipes | reverse complement strand
GTTGATACTGGTAGTGATGTTTCCTGTTATCCTAAAGCGTATGTAACTAAAAGTAATGGGAAAACTGATTTCTTTTTATACGCAGCTAATGGATCTAAAATCAAAACTTTTGGTTCTAAGTTACTGACACTTGATTTAGGTTTAAGACGTAATTTTCAATGGCCTTTCATTGTCGCTGAGATTACTAAGCCTATTATCGGTGCGGACTTTTTGGAGCATTTTGGTTTGCTGGTTGATTTGAAAAAACGCTGTTTGGTTGATACTTTAACTGATTTAAAAGCTAGAGGCAAAACTACTTTAAGTAATGTCCCAGTGGTAAAAACCATTGTCGGGAATTCCGAATACTTGGATCTTTTGCGTAAGTTTAAGGAGATTACTCAGTTGAACGTTTCCCCTAAGAATACAACTAAGCACGATACTGTGCATTTCATCCCTACAGTTGGACCCCCCGTTTGTGCAAAAGCTCGTCGGTTAAATCCAGCTCAATTGAAAATCGCAAAACAAGAATTTGAGTATATGATGGAGAGAGGTATTTGCAGACCATCGAAAAGTAATTGGTCTAGTCCCTTGCATATGGTTCCCAAAGGATCATCAGATTGGAGACTTACGGGAGATTACATGGCTTTAAACCGTATCACAGTACCTGATAAATACCCTATTCCTCACATTCAAGATTGCATGTATATGTTAAAAGGAAAGAAGGTATTTTCAAAAATAGATTTGGTACGTGCTTATCACCAAATACCAGTGCACCCTCCAGATATACCCAAAACTGCCATTATTACCCCTTTCGGACTTTTCGAATTTCCATTTTTAAACTTTGGTCTTTGTTCTGCCACGCAAACTTTCCAAAGGTTCATTAATGAAGTTTTGAGAGGACTAGATTATTGTTTCCCCTACTTGGATGACATCCTAATTGCCAGTGAAAATCATATCGAGCACAAAATACATTTGGAAGAAGTTTTCACACGATTTAAAAATTATGGTATCGTGTTGAACGAGTCCAAATGCGACTTTGGGAAAGACACAATAGATTATCTTGGACATACAATTAATGATAAAGGATGTACCCCTCATAGTGAAAAGGTTCAAGCAATAGTAAAATTCTCAAAACCAGTTACTATTTCTGACTTGCGTCGGTTTTTAGGCATGGTAAACTATTATCATAGGTTTATCCCAAACATCGCATCTATTTTGTCACCGTTGAATCAACTGTTAATCGGTGCAAAAAAACGTGACAAAAGGGAAGTTCAGTGGAATCCGGAAAGGGAGAAAAGCTTTGAAGAGATTAAAACAGCTATGGCGAATGCAACGCTTTTATACCATCCTTCAGTAGATGCAAAATTAGCGTTAGTTACAGATTGCAGTGATTTTGCTATGGGAGGAGTCCTGCAAGAAATTTCTTCTGATGGTCCTAGACCTCTTGGATTCTTTTCAAAGAAGTTATCATCTGCTCAATGCAAATATTCTACTTACGACAGAGAATTATTGGCAGTTTATAGTGCAATACAACACTTTCGACATCTGTTAGAAGCTCGTATTTTTACTTTATACGTAGATCATAAACCTCTTATCTTCGCGTTTTCACAGAAACATGAAAAGGCCCCTCCCAGACGATTGAGACATCTAGATTTCATTTCACAATTCACTACAGACATTAGGTACTTACCAGGTAAGGGTAATGCTGTAGCTGACACTTTATCGAGGATTAATGAGATACAATTTTCCTCGCTGTCTGATTTGGAGTTATGGTCAAAGTTTCAGGAAAAAGACGAGGAGTTGAAATCAATTTTAGAAGGTAGAATGGAATTCAGTGGTAAGCTGATAAAAATTCAAATGCCTGATGGCACTAAATCATTATATGCGGATAGCTCTACAGGCGTTAACAGATTCTATGTTCCTCATCAATTAAGACGCTAAGTTTTTAATGAGTTACATAGTTTGTCTCACTCAGGGATGCGCGCTACTAAACACCTCATAGCATCTAAATATGTTTGGCCAGGTATGAATAGGGATATCGGCATGTGGTGCAAAACTTGCATCGATTGTCAGCAGTCTAAGGTACACTTAAACACCTGGGTTTCTCGATTCGGCACGCCTCAGAGGTTCACTTGTGATAGGTGCATAGGAACATCTGATGAGCCAGTGGAGCAGGAATCCAAAATCCAACAAGATCCGGCAGCATATCCAACAAGATCTGGCAGGAGAGTGAGGTTTCGTCTCCCTTCGTGAGACTGGAGGGGGAGTCATGTGGCGGCTGCCTACGTCATCTTGTGACGTCATTTTTGTCTGCGGAACTGCAAGCTGTTTTGCAGACCTGTGAAGCCTACACCTTCTGATTGGATGTTATGGGAAAGGAAGGTTTTAGCAACACCACGTTCCTATAAATGTAATAATAATCCCAGAAAGGTATCAGTTAATATTTTCTTTGAAGTTTCACATATTATGATATATTAATATATCAGCCGTTGAAAGGCTTATCATCTAAGCTTTTTCGCATACTAAAGTATGGGTTAAATGGAAAACTAAAACTAAGCAAAAGTGGATGAAGGTAAATACTTCTAAGATAAATTTATCACCGGGAATTTTGGAAATCAACCCAATAGTAATATATAAAAGGATTTATATGATGCTGATATTATTTAAACATTAGAAACTCTATATTTTATTCTCATCTGTCACCTCAAATGACATAAAACATATTTCCAAGAATTGTTTTCATAAAAAATAAATTTGAAGCCACTAGATATCGAGAGATATATTTGCCCTTAATATCCTTTGCAATATGTTAACTCTAATAAGTTGAAGCAAATTGTTAATTTTAAGAGCTCTGTTTATCCACTAAAATAAGAAAATGGATTTGGGCAGATATGTATTGAAACATAATTTACGCCTCATAATACCGAAACCGAATTCTGTAGATGGATTGATATAAAGTAAGGTAGAGATATAAGAATATTTAGAGGTGTAGAAAATATTCTGTTGTACTGGAACATTTTTTCTGAGGAACTTAAACATGTTCTCCCGAGACTCAATTAAAAATGCCACGAAAACTCTTCGGTACAATATAAGTTTGAAAAAATGTAATTCAAAATTACTTGCGTATTGTTAGGTATATATGCAGTAGAAACTGTTTGGAATATTTAAAGGGTATATATTAAAAAAAAAAACAGAGCAAGTTATTTTTTTTGAAAAAAAATGTATTTTGTTCTTTAATATCAATGATGATGAAGTAGAAATTAGTGGATTGATACAACACACAATTCGAAAGGTTTTAAAGATGAAATATTATTTTACTTCATTATATTTGTCCTATTATTGTACATTAACATTTATATTGTTACGAAAATATTTATCGTCCTGGAATATGCTTGGAGTGAAAATCTTGTCCAATTCGGAGGATAATGACAAACGAGTATTTATTCGTGAATCTTTAGAACAACACACAGGTAGCACAATTTGAACAATAATAGATACACAGCACTTACACAGTTCGATGACACAGATAAAAGGAACAAAACACACATTAAATACAGACACAATTAGTTCATTACGTTCACCTTACGAGCTTATTACTCTTCAATGCGGACAGCCTCCGTAGTTATAATCTGCACTTAATCTCCCATAGTTAATCTTAAAATCTATATTTTAAGTCTGAAAAAAGTTCCGTAATTAAGAAAATGTACACTGCTCTTTTTCTTTTATTAATATCTATTGAAAGAAGATAGTTTCAACATAACGAGGTCCGTCGTCCTCGTGTAGTTTCTAGCACGACGTTAATAAAAAAAAAAACCAAGTCAAGCCATTGTAAAATGAAGAATGCAAAAGTTTTGTTTTTTTTTTAAAAAAAGTTTTTCCAAGTTTATATTTTTTTATAATAAATTATAAAAATAAAGTAATGTAAAAATGTGTGTTTTAGAAATGTGAAGAAAGAAATTATATATTTTTTTATTTCTTCAAATATTCTTCATTACAATCACATAAATATACATCTAGATTTGGTTAGGTAACGAGAAATTAAAATATGTAACAAAATTAAAATAAGTATTACGTTAAAAATAGAAAATTTCTTAATTTTTTTTTAAATATTAAATTGAATTGAAAAAACAACAACACAGAAATAAAACTATTCTTAAAGAATTGGTTTGTAACGAATATTTTCATTTCATTTACATCGAAATAATTAACTGTGTTAGTATATCGCTAGTGTGATTTATTTTCACTACATAAAAAAACTTTACTTATAGCTAATTTTAATTACATAACATAAAAAAATAATTGATGTAATATAGAAAACATACCATATTTCTTGCGATTCTTCAATATCATCATCATCAGGTATTTTTTTGTATTTGATAAAAATTGCTCACAGATAAGGTGGCATTTCCATTTTCTCCACAGACTATAAAAATGGAAAAATTAGATTATTAGTTCTTTAAACATTTTTCTTTTTATTTATTACTCGTAAAACATATGATAGTAGTATTAAAATTTATGCATATTTGAATTAAGAATTCCTTGTTTTTATAAAATCAACAAAGTGATTCTTTTGTTTTCGAGAATTTCAGACTTGAATGGTAATTTATTTTGCAAAAGTTGTGGCGAAAGCCTTGTTCTTTCCAAATTTTAAAATTTAATAAATGTTTTTACTAATTAAAAAAATTTCAGGTCTTAAAAATCTAGAAATAATTAATTCTAGAACAAATAAGGAATTTTTTCCCATTCAAAATAGAATCAATCTTAATTCTTTTTAGTTTAAAAGATAAACAGGCATCCATTCAACAGCTCATTATTTGGAAAATAAAGCTATTTATAGAATAAAATAATTTCAAGGATTTCAGAGTTTAACTGATCAGAGCCCAGATATATAACGCTTCACAACTCTGTTCACAATATAATAACAATGAATATTATAAATGTGTGAAGTATAGATGTATGAAATAAAACATTAAACTTTGTCGACTTCAAATTTTGTGGAAAATTCTGAATTACTAGTATATTATTTATTATACAATATTTTCTTATAAAATCAACTTTATTTATAATAAATCAAGGTTAAAAAGAGAAAACAACTATTATTATCCTTACTTAAAAATAATTTGATTCGGATGTTCTTTTTGTCCAGTTGTAATTGCAAATAAAATAAATGAAGAAATGGAACTCTCATGTGTCTATTATCATTTTATTCATAAAACACACTGAAAATTTCATATAACCAGGTTCTCGAAAATATTATTTCTTCTGCAAATTTTTTATACTTTAAAGATTAAAATATTGATTTTTTACGTTATATTCATTTCACATTTAGGTATATTACATGACATATTTATGTTCATTACTTTATAAGAATATAATTTTACATTGCCTTTTTATGTATTAAATGTTGGGCATTTTTTCATTAATGTGTATGTATCAAGATATTTATTGTGAGAATTTAATTGTCATATTCCTTAAAAATTAGTTACTGCAATATATATAGATTGCAGAAACGTTTTTGAACACTTTGAAAAGAAATTCAAAAATTCCCGAATTTATGGGATATATTACTTTGATATCTAGAGAGTTTTGAGCAATACCTGAAGTTTGGATTATTTCTAGAAGAAAAAATGATATCTAAAAAAAGTTATAAAAAGAAGACCAACTCAAATTTTACGAATAAATTTAACTTAATAAATAAGAATCATGTCCTGTAATATTATCTTTTTTGTTTCAATCTTGTCCTTTGAGATTAGAATTCTAATTAATCTAGATTGTCATTTCATAATTCGTTAATATTGTTAATGGTAATTTGTTTGTTTATTGATAATAAACAAACAAGCGTTGTATTTCTTTTCTGACATCTCTTCTATTGGATTCGTTAACTTATTTACTACTTAATTAGTCTTTATTTTTTAAATTTTAGATGTAGAGTTAAAAAATGAAGACAATATAACACATGGATCAATAGGTTCCGAGACTAACCCAAGGATGGCGCTCGTAGTAAACCAGTAACCCGGTCTTTCTAGAGTACTAACCTTTGCTTGAAACGTGTCAAAACTTTAAGTCGATCGGACCAGAAACAGCTGAGTTATCCAGGTTGGAGTAAAGTCGTTTTGTAGTTTGTTTAAAAAATGGAAAAAACCGAGTTTCGTGTTCTGATAAAACATTGTTTTTTAATGGGTAAAAACACCGTGCAAGCGAAACAATGGATTGAAAAATGTTACCCGGACTCTTGTCCATCAAAAGCAACGATTTGTCGGTGGTTTGCCGAGTTTAAACGTGGTCGTACCGACACAAATGACGCGGGACGCTCGGGTAGACCTGTGGAAGCCGTTACACCGGAAAATGTGAGTGAAGTGACAAAAATTATAATGAAAGATCGTAAAGTGAAGCTCCGTGAGATTGCTGAGATGACACAGATATCATAAGGAAGTGTATTTACTATCCTTCATGAAAAATTGAGCATGAAAAAGGTTTTTTCCAAGTGGGTGCCGCGATTGCTTTCGATGGAACAAAAACAGCAACGAGTCGATGATTCAGAAATCTGTTTATCGCTATTTACTCGCAACAAAAAAGATTTTTTGCGTCGTTACGTGACCATGGACGAAACATGGATACATCACTACACTCCAGAGTCGAAGCGGCAGTCATCTGAGAGGCGCACAGCTGGCGAAAGCCGTCCGAAGCGTCCGAAAACGCAGCAGTCAGCTGGCAAAGTCATGGCGTCAGTTTTTTGGGATACGCATGGCGTGATTTTCATTGACTACCTCGAAAAAGGTAAATCGATCAACAGTGATTATTATATTGACTTGCTGGTGCGTTTGAAGGAGGAAATCGCAAAAAAACGACCGCCTCGGTCTCGGGACTTATTGATCCATGTGTTATTTCCATCTATGATATTTTTGAAGACATAATATAGAAAATTTGATTTCTGAAACAACATATATAATAAAGATTATATGTTACGAAATGCGTTTTCTTCTGTGACAGAATTAAAATTGTATTAAGGGAAGGATATAATAATAATTTTTATTTGAAATATTATAAAAATTTAATTTAAAATAAAAGAAATGCCTACTATTGTAAAATATTTATGGATAAAATTTATTTGAAATAGTATTAAAATTAAATTTAAAATAAGAGAAATGCTTATTATTGTAAGATATTTATCAATAATTTTTATTTTCATATACATAAAATTGAAAAAAAAACGGGACACCTTTAGTAACTCTAAGTATGCAGAATTTCTAATATTTATGAGATGGAGTTTCAAACCTTCAAGGAAAATGTTACAGTATTCCATAAAGATATCAAAATAATTTGCCTTAAATTTCTCAGAAACGAAATGTATTTCTTAAGTCTGGAGTGGAGAGGGTTATCTAAACTGTTACCTAACTGTTCCGGTCTTGGCTAAAGAGAAAACTATAACAGAAGGAAATATGACGGAAAAAAGGTGATTCAAAGACAAATTTGTGGTAAGAAATTCTGAGCACCTTTCCAACAGTAGCACTTAAAAGGATTTATACGTTGCTGATAGTAGTTAAACGCTATTAATTCTCTAATTAAATCTTATTTGTAACCTCAGAAGAGATACACGTTATTCCCTATTATTATTTTAATAAATTATAAATTTTAAGCTACCGTCCCTCAAGAAATATAATTAGATTTAACATTCTTAGCTCTAAAAAAACTCTAAAATGTTAAAGCATTACACATTTCGCCTACTTGGATCATTGATGTTAAGAAGTTTTCTTACTTTTATAGGAGTTGAAAGTTACTTTGTGTTAGAAATATTTCCTCCTGATCTCCGTTTTTATGGATGTCATCAAACTTTTTTTTTTTTTAGATAAAGATTTTGATTATTCTTCATGGTTTGAAACAACATCTGAAACTAAAAAAATTATAACGATGCTTTTCTTTGATCTACACTTTTACTTGTTTAAAGAAATATTCAGTTCCATTAAACGATTAAAATAAATTATAAAAAAATATAATAAAGCCCCATTATATATATTTGTCTACTTTATAAAATTGATTGTTGAAGTAAGCATGCAGTAAAGGGTTCTGATATAGAAAAAAAATATTGATTGTGCGTAAAATAGGACTAAAGTTTATATATTTTAATCCTTTTTGAATAATATAATATTAAATAAAAAATAGCGAATTACAGGAAGCTGAGTTTCATTTCCTACTTTATAAGCCTTAATTATAAATATCTTCCAAACACTTGAAATTCGAAGACTTGTGAAAACGCATAACCATTTTTATTTCTAGCTGCAATGAAAATTTTGTGAAAGGGGTATTTTTAGGTGAACATAACTTGTTCGCTTTTTATAATGAGCATCATAGTATATTCAGTTAATTGATCCAAATAATTGCTATAGATTACTGATCAGAAATGTTAACAAAAAAAATTTCTGAATTAACTGATAAATTAAGCATACAATACATCTAATATTATACAAATATAAAAATATTAAATAATAATGCGAATCAAAATAAAAAATAATTTTTATAGAAATATATAGATGGAAAATTTACTAACCTGGTCATAAACATTTCTTCGAATTCTTCGACTAACCATGTAACTGATATTTTTATGTAATCCATTAGATAGCAAACACCAGGCAAATAACTTCACTTCTTTACTTATGCTTTTCCATTTTTCATCAGTATCAATCAACGTAAATTTTCGAATAAAATATTCAAGAGTTTTCTGAATCTTTGTCAAGCAAAAATAGAATTTTCCAAAACCGACTAAAAAAATATTCGTTACTTCCGATCACATAACAAATGCAATTATTCCATGCTTCATATGTCTCAAAAATGTATAGAATTGGAATAACCATTAGCGAGGAGGCTATGTATCTTAGAAAAGTTATAAGGTTTCGAAGAATAGATGTTGCGCCGGCAGTGCTCTTGCATATATTGAATGGATTTAAATAAATGTACTGGCATACATATTTGTATTAATTTAGGTAATTTAAAAATAGGAGTTCGCGTAAAGTTGCATAGTTAATAATTGATAAACCAAATTTTTTAATTAAAAGATTTATAACTAAAGTTTGACATGTGAAGTATATAGAAGAACGTTGCTTCAAATCAGAACGATAAAAAGTTTTTAAATTTTCTTCCAAATCGCAAGATTGATTCAGATGCAATTTTTCTTATTGATTCGAAATAGACTTATACATTTTGCAAACTATGTTAGTGTAAACACCATGTCCAGAAAGTTTCTTCATCTGTTCAAAGTAGACCCAAATGTATTTAAGGATTTCCAGCGGTGAGTTGTATAATGGAAATAAGGCAACTTGTGCTGAATAATGAAAAATACTACTTTGCATTCTCTTTGACGGTTCTTGTTTCAAATGGTTTTGGTACGGACTCTGGATAGAGCGCGTCAACAATTCAAAAGTAACATTGTGGATTTTTTATATTATTTGCAATGGCGGCTAGTTTGGGCTTGTTAAAAATCTGAAGGCTCTTTGTCTCTGCAAAATCGAACGTTATTTTAATAATAGGGTGGCAAGAATTTTAAAATTCTACAATTTATTAATTCTAGAATATGTCTGAGTCGTCGTCTCAACTGTGTACAGAATTAAAATTGAGCTTTTTGAAGAAATAAGAGGTAATCTATTTCACCATGCTATTGTCCGTTGATAAAAAAAAATTATGAATTTCATCAACATTGTTTTTGTTTCTCGGAGACAAAATTAATTCGGTCTGACCAGCTACGAGAACCACAAAAGTAAGGGAACATATGAGATAATTTATTCCCGAGGAATGTTTGGAAAAATGTACATTCTCTGTGAGAGTAGAATGGATATTCTGAAGAAGATTGTTATGGAGGACTCTTCAGCTGGAAAACATCTGTAACTACCCATCTTTTTCTTTTCGTGGTTTCTTTCAAAATGAAGGAATTGAACTTCTTTTCTTTTTTCCTCTTAGTTTCAATGAGTGTATATTTGAAGTAGTTTCTCTCCCAAGCTCCGAATTTTTGAAAGAATATGCTTAATATGTCCCAGCAATCCTTGTTTTTCGAATAATTCTTTGAAAGTAATATAGTACTCTAATAATTTTTGAAATTTCCTAAGTATAATTCTTATTTAAAATGAAATTTACTTCTTCTTATTGCCAAAATATCGGCTATTTGTACTCTCTCTTTACGTTAAATGCAACTAAGTTCTAATGGTACAAATTTATTTATATGATTTATCTGAATGCGTCTTTTTCGCATACTAAGTATTATGTAAATTTCAAAACTTTTAAAGCTTTTTTAATGGCATTGCGTAATTAAAAATGAAAATCGTATTTGCAAACTTTTGCGTAATAAGTGTTCACGTTCATCAGGATCTTCATATACAGTTTATGTACATAATGATAACATTTTTTTTTTTTTTTTGCTTTTATAAAGATTTTAACTCTTTAAAATTCTAAATGATTCTAGAAAGAAATGGTGATATTCTCTTTTCGTTTCTGGTATTTTTGTCATTTTTTAAAACTCTTAATGGGAAAGCATTACGGAATATTTCAGCTTGAGTTATTAACTACAACTGTCGATTTTTATTTTTAGATTTTTATTGGCTTCCTTTCTTCTCGAAAGTTCTTTTAAAAGTCTTGTTTAATTCTATAACAGAAATGAAGAAAGAAGGAAATCGTTTTTAGATACACAGATTCTGAAATTTAATATTCATATTTTTAACTGACATGCGTTCTCTTGAATATAATAAAAATTTTATACATCAAGTTTATTTGATCGAATTTTTATTTATATCCTGCCCGATCAAAATTGTCATGACGTATTCTTTTTTAAAATATTGTACGATAGATTTCTTAGCTTGGTATTGAAAAAAGATAGTAGCCCTTGTCATGAAAAGAATCAGATCTTTTCTCGTATTATAGCTGAAGAACTTTAATTTCATTCCACTTAAAATACAGATTGAGAAAATACGGCAATACATACAGTTAATTCTGAATGAAAGAAGAGTGTTTCTATCGAATCTTCTGCAGGTCGGTAATTTTTCACAAGTCTTATTCGTGCAGCTTATGGTATGTGTTAAACAGACAGTTCGACGTAAGTCTTGAAAGGCGGCTCCTCACAAGTCTTGTAAGACAGTTAATCTCAAATCCTGTAGAGCAGTTCTTCATAAGTCTTGTAACGCTGTTCTTCACATGTATTATAAGGCAGTTCATCGCAAGTTTTGTACGGTCATTATTTTTTCGGTCTAGTGTGCGGACAACTTGTGCGGTCAGTTTATCGCAAGGCATTATTTCTTAAGTCTCGTGCAGACAGCTTCTGCGTTTACATCATCAAAAGTCTTGCATGGGCAGTTCGTCTCAAGTCTTCTGCAAATGGTTTGTAGCATGTCTTCTACGGGTAGTTCGGATAGAGTCTTATAAAGGCAGTTTGGCTAAAGGCTTATACAGTCATTTCGTCACAAGACTTCTGTGAATAATTTACTCCATTTCTGTTCTATATTTCATAATGGCAGCATTTAAATATATTGTTTACTAAATATTATTTTAAGACGATTCAGGTAAAAACTGATACAAGTGTTCAAAAGTTTGTCTTGTGCGATCAGCTCTTCAAAAGACTTGCATGGGAAGTTCGTCTCAAGTCTTCTGCAGACTGTTTGCAGCATGTCTTTTACTGGTAGATCGGTTAGAGTCTTATAAAGGCACTTTGGATAAAGAATTTCATAGTCACTTTGTCACAAATCTTCTGTTAATAACTCTTTGCATTTCTAATATTTTTGTATTTACAGCTTTTAAATGTATTGTTTAATAGTTGATATTTTATGATATTTCAGTTATAAACAAATACAAGTGTTCAGAAGCAAATTACTGTGCCTATGAGCTGCTATAAAAATTCTTCATTTGATAGAAAATTACTTTTGTAGCAATGTCATCTCCAAAAGATTCCAAAATATTACGGCATCTTCTGATATAATCTTTATTGCGTGAACATTCCGTACTTTTATTGTAATTCAGATGTTAGTTTTAGAT
>BMAW01064025.1:0-45012 GCA_019974015.1 Nephila pilipes | reverse complement strand
AAATATATTTTATTAGTTGTGAGTAACTTAAAATTAAATTTTTAGGAAGTCTTTTTTTAATATAAAAGTAAAAATGTGTGAGCTGGACTCGAAATAATATTCTTAATAAGTTTTCTTTATGTTTAAAAACCAAGAGCAATATCTTTTTAAATTTGCGGGCTGTATAAAAACTGATTAAAATAAGAAATTCGAGGAGTTAGTTTATCAAGGATATTCTGTCACTGCTTAAGAATTATTAAACTTCACGTCCTATCACTTTTTGGAAATCAGAAAAGTATAAAACCAGTCAGCCCATTAAGTGAGAAAATAATGAATGTACGATAAAGTTTTATAGAAATAAAATGGCTACCGATTTAAACATGAAAATAGGGAATATTCTTACTCCAAAATTCTTTGTTGATTCCGGAAATAATTGAATATATAATTCTGTTATCCTAGTCTTGTACAAAATTTAATAGAATTTTTCAAATACATGGAACGCAAAAAAGAGATGTCACTGATACGCCCAAGTCATCCACAAGTGATTTATTTGAAATTTTATTTATGTATAAATTCAAATATTGCAAAGATGCAAATTATTAAAGAAAATCGAAAGAAATATTGGCAACGTATGAATTGTAAATTTTCTAATCAATGGTAAACAGAGATTTTTAAATACAAAATGTTCGTTCGATAAAATGGTCATTTATGTTTGTCACGAATGACATATACAAATAAATAGCCAAAAATGTTTAGATCGAATCTTAATAGACTAACATAGAGTTTGATTACATCAAAAAATACTTCTCATAATGGAAACATCCGTTGATAAATATAAAAATATAAAATAGAAATATAATAAAAACATAAAATATATGCAAGGGACTTTTAAAATGTTCAAATTAAGTTTTGTTTTTTATATGTATTTAAATGTTATTTTTTAATTTTTAAGAAATACAAAAAGTGAATTTATTGTTATGTTGACAAGAGTGACATGAATATATTGCAAGAGTAATGCATTTACATTACAAGAAATGTTTATAGTCTATCTTAAACTTATATCAGGCTAAATTCTATCTAATACAGCTAAGTAATTGTTCTCGTCAGATTCTTGTGTCAGTTTCAAGTATAATATACCTCCTTTTATTTGAAATGTAAGTTAAATGTACTGTTTTAGGAAAATGCACATATGGAAGTAGTAACAAATTTTCTCTAAAATATAAGAAAATAACATTAAAGATATAATTTTGTTTTTTAAATAGAAATGAAAGTGCATGACAAATGTACTTATTCATATAACTTTATAAGATATTTTTTAAATGAGTAACAATTTTTTTTTAAATATTTGAATTTTTTAAAATTTTCCTTTTCCATCCTAAATGGGATCCACTTTTATCAAAAATAAATATATTTTATCCATATCAACTACCATGCAGTTAAATAAAATCACATTTTTTATTCATTTTTCTACCGCAATTTTGACCTTTAAATGATTAAAATAAAATATTATAAACTTGCAATAACTTCCAAACATTGGTACATATTTTTGTACCGTTACGCGAAGTAAGTGAATCTGTATTTTAGAGTTACATTTTGTTTGTTTTCCTTTTTCAAAACGTGTTAATTGTGTATTTAAAGACCAATGTGTTATTGAAACATATGTATGAAGTTGCAACAAAATATGTATTCAAAATCCTTTATACGTTTTGTTACTATTAATACTACACATCTAGTAAGCCAGAATCAAAAAATATTACACATATTATGAGTTCCAACCGAAATTTATTTTCCGTGAAACAGCAGATATATAAATATTGGGTTGGCAACTAAGTAATTGCGGATTTCACTCATAGATGGCATCAGTTCAATTTTTAGGTTTGCAGACGTAGTACAAATGTAAAACACATTTTATTATTTGATAGTTGGCAATTCAGCTGTCAATCAGTAAAAAAAGTTTTTTGATCGGTTGCGTAGTTTTCGCTTAGCCTTCGTTGAAGAATGCAAAATCAAAAGGAACATTTTTGTCATATTTTGCTTTTTTATTTCCGCAAAGGGAAAAACACATCGCAAGCTCATAAAAAGTTTTGTGATGTTTATGGTGACGAAGCCTTAAAAGAACGGCAGTGTCAAAATTGGTTTGCCAAATTTCGTTCTGGTGATTTTTCACTCAAAGATGAAAAACGCTCTGGTCATCCAGTTGAAGTTGATGACGCCCAAATCAAAGCAATAATCGATTCGGATCATCACAGTACAACACGTGAGATTGCAGAGAAGCTTCATGTATCACATACATGCATTGAAAATCACTTAAAACAGCTTGGCTATGTTCAATAACTCGATATATGGGTTCCTCACGAACTGAAAGAAACGCATTTAAGGCAACGCATTAACAGCTGCGATTTGCTAAAGAAACGTAATGAAAATTATCCATTTTTAAAACGACTGATAACTGGCGATGAAAAATGGGTTGTTTACAACAATATCAAGCGGAAAAGATCGTGGAGCAGGCCAGGTGAACACACTCAAACAACATCAAAAGCTGATATTCATAAAAATAAGGTTTTGTTATCAGTTTGGTAGGATTACAAAGGAATTGTCTACTTTGAACTCTTACCACCCAACCGAACGATCAATTCTGATGTCTATATTGAACAACTAACGAAATTAAACAATGCAGTTGAAAAAAAGCGGCCCGAATCGACAAATCGAAAAGGTGTTGTATTCCATCATGACAATGCAAGGCCACACACATCTTTGGTCACTCGGCAAAAATTATTGGAGCTTGGTTGGGATGATTTGCCACATCCACCATATAGTCCTGATCTTGCACCATCTGATTACTTTTTGTTTCAATTCTTACAAAACTCCTTGAATGGTAAAAATTTCAATAATGGTGATGATGTCAAATCGTACCTGATTCAGTTTTTTGCTAATAAAAACCGCCAAGTTTATGAACGTGGGATTATTATGATACTTTCTGCCTGAAGAAGATGGCAAGGTCATTGAGTCAAATGGGCAATACATTACAGAATAAAGTTATTTAGTTCCATGAAAAAAATTGTCTTTGATTTTCTAAAAAAAAATCGCAATTACTTAGTTGCCAGCAATATATTGCCCGATTTTATAAGACTCTGTAAGACAAAATTCTGTCAAGGTTGGAATGCTAGCAACCTAATATTTTTAGAATAATTATAAGATATTTATTGCAAAATAGGAATAAGATTAAAATATAAATTTAACGTGTTTTTCTTAAAACAGGATACTTCAAAGTCTTAAAGAATAACATAGGGACCACAGTGTTCCTCTCTCTCACTCTCTCTCTCTCTCTAATCTTTTAAGAAAGCTCAATTATAATACATGGATTATTTTTAAGTATAATTCCAAGTCAAATCTTTCAACTTATATATTTAAACATTTGATATTTTAATAGGTTTTCCCCTATTAAACTATCATTACGAATTAATGTCCATTATAACTTTATCAAAGTTTTGAAAACTAAATTAACTAAAAATTTTATGTTGCACTTAATTTATTTTGGAAGAACCGTCTTTTTTTTGCTGTATACTAAATTTTCTGTTCGTCTTGTTTTTTATACTGCTGACCTTTAGAAATGCAGCACCAGGAAAGATGATGGGACGTGCGTCAATATCCATGAAAGGAAGAAAAGGTGGGATATTACGGTGGCTAGTATTCAACTTTTTAGACGACACAAGATGGAAAACCACGTCTGAAGCGCTGCATAAAGGAAGATTGTGTAGTGATTTCTTATTCGGAAAGAAAGCCTTTTGTGAGTTACACAAAGTTAGAGAATACAGTACAGAATATGTACACAGGAGAATAATATCATATTGTATCTCGAATAAGAAGAAATCCTTACCAGCAGTTTCAGAATTTGAAGAGGCAAGTGTTGCTTTCAAATTGATAGATCGTTTCCTGATTTTGCTGTCGCACTAGTCCAGAACTCGACCACGCATTCGTACGAGAATGAGGAATCAATGCGATTGCTGAAGGATCAGACTAGAATGAAGCAGGATCTCGCACTCGCCCATGAATAACACTGGAGGTTGGACATATTGAGAGGGTCAGACCTGCAAACCTGTATCTACCACATCGTGGACCTTTAGATAGGTAATGACCATGTTTCCTTCACGCCTAGTATCCTTTCATACATTGCGTCGACATATGTAGCAGCGTTGCCTGTCATCAAGGCGACTATTACTTCGGCTTCCTTTGAAACTGCAGCATAGAGATGACAACTTCGGTGCACCGAAAGTGAATGCTGGATACTAGGGTGGCACATTGTCGTCTTTTCAGGTGAGTCCCGGCAATGTCTGCAGTATTCTAATAGCCATATAAGTGCCTAGGGGTTCCTTAAAGTTTCGCTCCGTCTGGGGACCGCTCATCGCCTTTTTGCATTCGATATCCACATAGAAGCCTTGCACCAGGTATGATGTTTTGGGCAGCCATTGAGTACACGACGCGGCACATATCTCTAATTCGGATCGACTGTAACTTAAACACGAATTGGTATATTTCTGACATCTTACGTCCAGTGGTTGGGCCCTATTTTCGAGTACTGACAAACGCCATCTTCCAACAGGATAATGCAAGGCCACATGTTGCATATCGTTTTTAACATTTCACAATACACAGAGTATTGTATTGTTGCCCTGGTCTGCATGGTCTCCAGATCTATCAACCATTGAAAACATCTGGTCATGGGTTGTTTAGAGACTGGCTCTCCAATCATCTTCATTAATACGGTTGATAAAATGTTGCATAGACTTGAAGCGCCATGGAATGAGTTACCCGTTTCGGTCATCGAAGACCAGTTCGACTCCACACGTAACCGAGTAAGGGCCATTTTAGCTGCCAGAGGTGGCTGTTATTTCTAATAGTTTAGCCCTCATGTAAGCCCCCAAACTGCTTGCTAGTTTAATCATTTTGTCTTCATACCATATTATGTACCCACAATATATATATATATATATATATATATATATGTAGAACCCTAACTACAGAAAAGGGATACATGGCTCGTTTTAAAGATGTCTAGGGATTTTCTGGATTCAATAACAAAGCGGATTCTTAGAAGATGACATTTAACTAAACCATATATTATTGTACAGTATTTACTAAGCTAACATAGAACTATTGGTTATATATAATAAAGATCTATCAAATCGTACGTCTTTCTCTATTGGTCGCACTCTTCCATCTGTCGTTACTCGTGTAGATCCCTTGGAAAGAAGTCACAAAGTAGAGCTCCAGCTCGTGGCACCATCTAGTGTTGGAAGGTGTCTCAAAATGTATATATATATATATATATATATATATATATATATATATATTCCGTCATGTTGCTAAAATTTCAATGACCAGCAGTGTAAATAAAATTTATTTTTTATTTTGAACTTTAGAGGTTGACTTTTAGTTGGACAATATTAAACTTACTTATAATGAGGCTTATTTTCCTTTGGCTTAAACTACTTCCTATTGGATATTGAATTCAAACAACTCAGATTTCTAATAAACAAGTAAGTTCATATGTAATTTGAAATGTAGTGAAGGTTGCAAGATATAGCCTAATTTGGTCTTGTACTACAAAACTAAATAGGAGTGTTGTGAGGAGGAAAAAAAATGGTGACGGGAAGATGGGAGATTAGAATAAAATTAAGTTTATGGTAATAAGAAGATTGTTGATGTAGTGTGAGGGGAAGTATTCTTGCGTGTTTAGTAGATTTGACGATATCTCTGTCAAAACAATCTCAGGAAGCACAGGTTTCTTATTATGGTAAGAGAATACTTTGATAAAGTATAATAGTTGTTAGTACTAGAGAATAGGATACTGAATGTGGAAAGCTTCTTGTTTGAAGTGTAAATAAAGAAATTTTTTGATATAATATTTGTATTAATTGGACTGAATTTGAACTCAAGTGAAATTTAGATTTTGTGATTAACTTAAGAACTACTGACGTGACGGATAGCAGGATATCGTTACAAGATCTCCGAGTATACACGTTACTATATGTAACACATTTTGTACAACTGCAAGTGAAAAAGTGAAATAACGAAAAACAGTTTTTTTAGTCGTTCTTCAATCGCAACAATCTCAAAAAATTTGTTATAGTTTTATATCTTTTGAAATGCAACTATATGATATAATTTTAAAGATGGTGATAACAAGAAAAAATATATAAAATGTCCATTTATTTCTAAATTAAAAAGCAAAGAGAGTATACACGTATATTATGCTTCTACTTTTTTTTGTTTTCTAAAGAAAACTTTTGATACAAAGATATCATATGGTTACCTTCAGCCTATTTCAAAGACATACATGAGAACTATTTTTTTATAATCAGTTAGAACTTGACAATAATACATAAAAGTATTTTGTATCAGACATTCACGATTTTTTGAACAGTATAAAGAAAAAATTCGGAGAATTTTAAAGCCAGATGTTAAATCCAACATCTCTAGCTGTCTAAGACATGTGTCAGTAAACGGTGTAATACGAAGAAACCCTGAAACTTATTTCTGTAATGTCACTGGAATTGCATTGGAAAAAAAGTCTGCCTGGAAAATAGCTTAAACGTTTGAGAGAATATATTAGATTAGAAAAAAATAGCACTAGCTTGAAATTTCTTACATACTGTATTGTGTATAGTATGTTCTATGCTGAAAAACATTTTTCGCTGATATTTGAGGATCTAATTTTAAAAATAATAAAAAAAAATAAAACATAAAGTGTTTGAAATATTTATTACTATTTTTGAAACTACCAAACGCTATATACCTAGTATGGAAAAATAATAATTGTAGTTATGATTGCAAATTTGTGTTATGAAAATTATAAAAATATAAAGATGAGTAATATTGTATAGTAGAATCGAACTAATAATTACCATTATTGAAACTAAATTGCATACTTGTGCGTATATTTTAACTAATAAAAAAATTACACTCAAGAAAAGTTTTAAATTTTATAAACTTTTAAAGACTATTTATTCTGCCTACAGTTGTACATGTTATAACTTTTTAGAACTTTATTCCATATATTGAATTAACTTACATATTAACTCTGTATGATATTAAAATTGTAAAATGTGATTGAATAATCCTGCGTGTCTGTGCCTGTGTGAAGGTATTGAGCATGCGACTGTTCATTTTGATTTAATGTTTTGAAAATTAATTTTAATACTCTAGTCAAGTTTTTAGCTTCTTATATACAGTGTGAATTAGAAAAATTCTTTGTTTCTTCATGAATCCTTAATGTAATAGGAATTTTTAGTCTGAGGATAAAATAAGTGTATCCTTGTTAAATATGAAATTTTATAAGTAATAATAAAAGGTAAGTCTTAACAAGATTACATGATGACGCATTTCATGTATGACAAAGCTAATTAGTATTAAGTTAGCTAGTTAGTAGTTTAAAAGAGTATTTTAAGTCAACTGTGAATTGCAGAGTTAAGAATAAACTCTGCAATTCACTAGTAACAGATTCTCTACAGAAGAAGAAACATATTCTCTATTTATGTTTTACTAAGGCAAGTTCATCAGTTAACTTCTATGTTTTTCTATTGTCATTATACAAAAGTATTCAACAATAATTAATAATTCGCATTTAATGGGGTCATTTCTATTGAATTGAAGAAACATGTGGAGCAAAAATTTGAAGTTACTTCATGCTTCAGTTTTCATCAGTAGAATTATAACTAATAAAGATAAAAAAAAAAACATATGAAGAATAAGAACTAAATTAAATACATTTTTATATTAATTGAATTAAGATCATAAATATAATATATATATATATATATATATATATATATATATATATATAGGGTCCCATATGTATACACCCTGTAACAAAAAAACGATGCACCAAAAAGGAGTTTCCCGATTGTAATGAAATTTAGTATGCATAGACATTTGGACAAAACATACAAATGACTAATATTTGGAGTCCAATGAAAGAAAGCGGGAGCTAAGCGCATTGGAACTGCGCACTCAGCAGGTGTATATAAGAAGTGATTCTCAATCGGATGGCCAAATTTTCTCTTGTATTGCGATTTAGGATACCTTTCAAAGACTGAAAAAATGCCTCGCAGCAGGATTCGAGCTCATTACGAGCAATTGTTAGAGTTTGAATGAGTTCGTATCATTATATAAAAAACAGACAGGTTTCAGTAAATTGGAGAATCTCTCGTCATATGGGTAGAAGCAATGTGAAGATTAGAAGATGCTGGGAAGAATGGGTGGACAGTGCAGATTTCAGCGTCATGAAGGTGGCGGTCGAACTAGCACCACAGCAGATAAGGCGGACAGAGGGATTGTCAGATCAGCTGTCATAGTCCCTGATTCATCGTTATCAACCATTAGACGTGCGACCCGCAGATGAATGTCCACCATGACCATTCACAGACGGCTGACAGAGCGAAATCTACCGATTCCTACGCCACCCGCCACTCACTCCTTCACACTGTCGAGCCTGATTACAGTGGTGCTTGGCTCGATGAGGATAGAATGATGCTGAATGGAGACGTATAGTGTTTAGCGTCGAATCCAGCATCCAACTGTATCCTGATGATCATTGAAGACGCGTCTAGAGACGCCCAGGGCAGCGTGTCAATCTTGCTTTCACTATAGCACGCCACAGATGTCCTCAAACAGGAATTATGGTCTGGGGAACCCCTTAGATCATCATTAGAAGTACACTAACATCACAGTGGTGCGTCGATGACATTCTGAGACCTGTTTTGCTACCGTTCCTATTGCAGTACCTTAGCCTTATTTTTCAGCAAGATAATACCGGACCACATACGGCACGTGTTGCTATTAACTTGTGAAACACTTCCTTGACCAATGAGATCTATCTCCAATCGAGCATGTCTAGGATACGATGGGAAAGCGACTGCATCTACCAGGGAATTTTGACAACCTAGCCCGACAATTGGAGCAAATGTGGCAAGAAATACTGCAGGAGACCATCAGGGAGCTTCATCACTCTATGCCACATTGTGCGGTAGCTTGTATCCAGGCTATAGGTGGGTCAACACCTTATTGAACTCGTTAATTTATAACTATGTAACTCTAAAATAAATCATTCATTTTTTCTGAAATTGTAACGATTTTCTATTCTTTATATAATTTTCCTATCCGCAACTTTTTGTCTCCATCGGATAAATTCTTCCACGTGCATCGTTTATTTTTATAGAGTATATATAAAATAAGTTTTATTCTTTGAAATACAGATGGTCCATGTGAACAGAAAGACATGTAAAGCTACTGCACGAAAGATCGTTTAAAAAATTTTAAGGAACTACCTCGTATTTGGTTTGTTCACAGTGGACAAGATGATTGGATGGTACGCTCCTTGCCAATTATTTTACCTGATATGTCCCTTTCAATTTCTTCTTTGGGGATTTGCAAAAGATAAGGTTTAGGCTCCACCACTATCTACAAATTTATTTAAACTTAAACAACGGATATCTACTCTTGTACAATCTATTACCACTGCGACTTAATAACTTCTTTGGTTTTACTCATGGAATTGATATTTTATATGTAACCTAAGGAAGTTATATCAAACCTATGTAAAAAAAAACTTCTATACATCCCCTTTGCATTCGTGTATTACTTATTATTCCTCATCGTTTGCTTATGAAAAAATTGAATTTATGTTTCCCCAAAAATGGAAAAAATATTTCCCCAAAACAAGCATTGTCTAATACCTCAGCGGTGTCATGGTGCCACGAATTGAACTGTTGAAGAACCTGCTTTCTCACCATTTCTACCCCCAAGTGACTTCTTTTTGTTCGCTTACCTAAAAACTGCCCTCGAAAAACAGAGACTTTCGTCAAATGAGGAGGCCATCACCTTCTCATGCATTTATTTTGCAGAAAAAGACGCCGAGTACTATTTGGAAGGGTTAAAGAGATGGAAGCATCACTAGGAGAAATGTCGACTCTTACAAGGAGACTATGTAGAAAAATAAAAATTAATAGCTTTAAAGAAAACATGTCTCATATCTTTGTTATTTCGAAAGCATTTCAGACTTTCCTCGTTTAAATACACACACACACACGCATATATATATATGTACATATGATAACAGTAAACATCCCACAATATAACACAAAATTTGATAGTACTAAGCATGTTTTTAAGTAAGATCCGTTTTCCAAAGCGGCAGCTAAAGTGCAACTTTTGCCATTCTACGCAGATCCAATGGCTAAGTTTATCTGTTAAATAGACTTAGACGCCAGCATGGAAATATTCGTTCCTGCCATAAATGCTTTTGTGCGTTTAAAATGTCCAACACAATTTCAAATCGCACCGACTTCGAAAAATGTACTATGTTTCGTTTTCTACGTAAAAAATGCCGTCCTCTGACATCAAAATAGCAATCCGGGAAATGAAAGCATTCAACATCAGTCAAGAAATGAAGATTAAGCTAACAATTTCATCTTATAAAATAAAGTGCAATGTATTTTGGATAAGGCAAGAGGGGTTACTAGTGATTTTCTTTTTCGGCATAGCACAAAATATTCAATGACATATTGTGATACCTTGACTATACTTCTTTGTGCAATCCACAACAAGAGGCGCGATAATCGCAGAAAAGGAATCGTTTTGCTGCATGACACTGCCCGTGGATCGTGACTCGTCGAACCCGAGAGCTCTTCAGAACTTGACTGAAAATAACATAATCCCCTCAGTATACACTTGATCTGCGGCCCAGTGACTACCACTTTGATCTTCACTTGGAAAATCATTTAGGAAGTCAGCACAATGACGATGGCGATGATATCAAAACAGCTGTGGCGCAGTGGTTAACCCAACAGGGGAAAGATTTATACGAGGAGGTAATCCAGAAAGTTGTGTATACGATAGGTGCCTTAATTGTGTAAATAATTATGTTGAAAACAAAGTAAATTGAGGTACAGACATTCTTATAAATATAAATTAATAGTAATAACAGCTCTTGTTTCTTAATATAAAATCTATACTTACTCAAAAGACACATCAATACAAAGACACTAGTCAACACTAATTTAGATCAAAGCAAGATCTTAGCCTTTTCCATACTCTTAATCACTAGCTTTTCACGGCATTATTTATAATTTATTTTATTTGAATTTCTACAATAAATATTAGTGAACATTTATTGTAGATCACTGAAATTTATATCATTGAAATGTATACTTTTCCATCGTCGGTAATCTTTGTATAGCTTTCAATGATTCTCATTTGAGTTTCTCTTACTAAGCGGATTAGTAAACTTTAGTATATAAAGCATCTTAAGCATTTCTAAAGATTAGATCAATGGGAATTCAATTACTTCTTTAGCGATGATATAATTTCAAAACAATAGCTAAATTATGCGTAGTTAATCCTATTTTCGATATTTGTTTATCAGTAATATGTTATAGTAATAGCTGCAAAAGAGAGAGAAATTAAAGTGACATTCATTCTTAATTACTTAATGCAATTCTAGTTTAACTTGAAAGAGAAATTAGCTTTAGATAACAATAATGAACGTTATACAATTAAAATCATCTTCCAAGAAACTTTGTTTCGTTAAGGATTAATAATAAAATTTACTGAACTTTTTTTCAAATTTTATTATTTCATAATAAAAAAAAACTATTATCGTCAAACCTTTCATTAAATTATAAAGTAATTTTCTGAAACCGCTCACATTGCTTACTTTTAAAAGTATGATTTATATTTGACTAATGAATAATTGATTTACTTCTATTGGTATAAAACACTCAATTCATACAAAACAATTGTTTAAAGTGCAAAATTTGACAAAAGAAATAATGAATATGCGCTATGCTAATTATGTAATTGTAGGAATTGATTGACTGTTCATTAACGTCATACTTAGAAAAAACAATGAAGGCTATTGGTGATGGATCTCGTAATTTTGAACTTCGGTTTAAAGCTGAGGACGATACCGGAGTTGGCACCTGCCTCTTCAAACATCGACACCGCGTCAACAAGACAACTCGGAGCTTTCGCACATTTAACGTGTCTCAGTTTATATATATATATATATATATATATATAATTTGGAATTTATGCGTAAAGGAGCTAGAAAAGAATTTAGGTCAAAAATAAACAATGATGTTATTTCAAAAATTAAAGTCATAGCAATTGTTAAAATTTTACAACTGAAACAATAAGAAGTAAGACGTAAAATAAACCATTAAAATAGACAGATATAAAATTTCATTCAAAGAAATGTAGCTAAATATTAGCTAAACAATTACTGCCTGGAATTCCTTGAGGTATTTCTTATATTTACTTTTACAGTTTTTTCCATAATTACAAATATAATTTTTAGAACAAGATTAATAAGATATTGAAGTTTATCATATAACATAAATATACTATTTTTCATTGCTTTATAATTAACCAAAATACTTCTAATTAAACCAGCTAAGTCAATATAATTAACAATATCATCAAAGTTTTAAATACAAATAGAGTGAAGTAATAGAGTGCTGTCATAACTGTAAAAGAGTAAATAGATTTTGTTTTTGAGCGAATTTTAATTCTTATAGATTTTATCTTTTTTTTTTAACTATTATTATTAATTTTTCTTATATATATATGTTTGATGTTGACTTTTAAATATTTAATTTTAGTAATTCAGCTTATTTGAAATTTTTTTATTAAAATCTAATTTTTAAATGGTGTCTTTTAAATATGTGTTAATTTGGTAGTGAATTCTATCATAGAAGTTAGCGGTAGACTTAATATGATATTTGTATAGTTTTAATTGTTATAAAAAGTTTGGTTATAGTTATGATTGTTTTATTTTTATTTGTATTTTGTTTAATTATTAATTTGTTAATTGTTCAAGTAATAAAATATTGTATTAAACCAATAATTAATTGAAAACCAACAATTAATTGTTTATCTTTTATTTATTTATTTCAGTTAATGACAGTGGGCTTGACAAAGTTTCTACGCTATTTATGATGATGTGACATTGGTAATTTTTACATTTACCAATGCTCTTTTTATCAATGCTCTTTTTTAATTTAATTAAATGTTGTATTAAAAAACTTTTGTATGATTCATATGTTTTCTTGAGATTTTTTTGTTTTACAATTTGTTATATATTTATATATATTTATATTTCTGCTCTTAATTTAAATTTGATGATATTAATACTGTGTTTATTTTCTTCTCTTTTATGTAGTTGATTTTCTGAATTTGCTAACATGCTGTATTTTTTTACCGTATTTAATGATAAATAAATTCACTAAAGTATGATGGTTTGATCTATAATAATATTATAAACACATTCCATTCCAGTGTATGGATTTATTAGTAACATTATTTCTATTCTTCGATATTTTGTTTTTCTTTCACTGGGCTTATAATTTTTCAGTTACTTAATTGATTTTTGTTTTCAAACGAGTAATTTTAGAACGTCTCAATTAATTACAATATCTTTTATATTAGTTATATTTATTTTCCTTTAGTGCTTTATTGATTTCTATAAATATATAATTCTTTAGACATTAATGTATGAATTTATGGTTATATGATGAATTTATTTATGATGTGATAATTTGTGAATTATAAATTTCTTGTTTATATATATATATATATATAAGCGAAATACCACTGACTGACTCATCACGATATCTCTAAAACTATACAACCGATTGACTTGAAATTTGGTATAGTTACTCATTTTGCGATGTAGACGCTCACTAAGAACGGATTTTACGGAATACTTATCCAAAATGTGATTTTCATCCGTTAATCGTTTCTTATCCATCAATTATGTCATTTTTGGCGACTTTATCGCCAAAAATGACATGACCGACGCCAAACGAAATATATTTTTTTTATATGTATTCAGTGAATTTGCTACCAATTAAGTGTACTTGGCTGGATTTGCACGTACGGAATGGAAATAATTTAATATTGAGGCGCTGATGGTGGATTGGCAAGAGCGGGATTTTGAAAAATACTAAAATGACGACTTCTTACGGAGTAGCACACACCCAAAACAATCCGCTGAGGAGGATGCATTGTAGGTTTATCATATATAAAGTGAATGTTGAGCCCCGAAATTCCTACATTTAGAGGTTTATCACCAAATATCTTCCACCGCCAAGTCGAAGCATTTCAATGACCTTGCATTGTGAATTTTAAATAGCTATACTATGGTAACCCCAGCTGACTTCCTCCCGCTTTGCTCAGCAAACGATAATTTTTTATTGTTGTGGAACCTAGACGTAAGTTATAAATTCATGAGAAAAGTATTTTATTATTAATAATGATTGATAAATTACATTTGTAAATCTAAACGCAATCTTACGAAGATATTGAAGTTGGCTTTTAACAAATGAATAATAACGGTATGTTATTCATGTCATTGATAAAAAAAAATAAGTAGCTATCAAAATATTTATTTTGATGTACGCATTAACTGTAACCTAATGTAAATATTATACAAAAGTTTGTTTCTGTATTTTGGCAATTTTATCTTTTAGTTTCTCGGAAATAAAAAAATTTGATTTTTTATCGTTTTCAGAATACAGAATTATTTTTAATGCTATGATTTTTTAAGAACTAATCTGTCTTATTCAATTACAGTTCCAGATATGCTGCTAGCGTAATAGAGTTATCCCTTTGCAAAAAGGATAACGTAATACGGGTGACTTTTTACTAAAAAATTTTACTATACTTTATTTTTTTGTTAGTATTTTTTGTTGAATTTTTAAATAATTTGATATTTAAAAATTAATTTCGGTTATATTTTTTAACTGGAGAAGTATTTCATTGTAGATTAATATAAATTGATATTTCATATTTACTTTTTAGTTATAGTTCTTAATAATAAATGTTGAATATATTTGGATAAATGGAATACCTACTCCTTTCAAAGTTTTTAAAATTCTTGGCAAAGGAGCATGTTTACTTTCGTCTCTGTTTTTGCTGGTGTTTGGTGACATATCGATGGCGTACAAAATGAGAAATATTGTTTCTCACGCGTTTAACAACTGGGATCGGTTTAAATGCTGCATTCAAATGCTATTTGGCGCCTCTTATAATACTAACGATTTATATTTTACCGAAATGTGTAAACCAAACACGTATGGATCTATTTGCAAAATTATGGCGGCGGCAGAGCTATTTCCCTATCAGTTCGAAGTGTATCAATGTGGCTGCCTTATAGCTTCTGTTGGGGAAACAATTCAGGGGGAAAAAAGATTACGTTTTACGGGAAACTGTAATAGTGATCATTTTGATGTTTATATTTAAATAATTGGATTAACAAATAGAAGTAAAGTTAATCCTGGTTATGATAATGTGAAACAAAATGAAGAAAATGAGTCATCTTTAGTGTTTCAGCCTCAAGAAAATGTATCTATGCTACTTTCAAAGACTCAATCAATATCTAACATTAATTTATCAAGTTCAAGTGAATAGATTATTAATGATATAATATCTCTTCAATTAAATAAAGGTAAAAAAAAGAGGAAAAATATTCACAAATTCAATTAGATATAAACAAGTAAGACAAGCTGCTACAAAATATACTCAAAGTCATCCTGAAGAACATAGAGAAGCTGCTTCAAAATATAATAAAAGCCATCCTGAAGTACATAGAGCAGCTGTAAGAAAATACTTTTCTAATAAAACCCATGTGAATCAGGCAGCTGTAATTAAATACAATGAAAAAAGATCAAAAGTTAAATTAGCGCAATGGACTTCCAAAAATTTATCTGGATTTAAATATGAAATATATATTGACTATTCAAATGATAAAATTGTCAGTATCGGAAAACGTTTGCCTTGTTCGAGGTGCCGTGCTTTAAAATGGATAGAAGAACCTCCAGGAATTTGCTGCAGTGGTGGTTTACTTTCTCTGTGATGCTTCCTGCGATTAGATCCTACCCTAAACCTTTGCATGGTATTCTTAGCCATAAGGATCAGCTTTCAGAACATTTTCTTTCTACAATTCGTAAATATAATGGATGTTTTCAGATGACGTCATTCGGAGCAAAAGAATTGAAGGAAGGAAATTGTATGCCAACATTTAAAGTCCATGGGCAAGTATATCACAAGATAGGTAGTCTATTGGCTGAGCCTCCTCAACAACCTTCTTTTCTTTAGTTTTACTTTCTGTGTGATGATGAACGTGAAAAACACATTCATTGTGGTATTTTCCCGGGTGTTAAGCCAGAATTAGCCAATTACAAAAGGCGCTACATGAACATAACAGGTATATTCATGATTTCAAAGCTGCTGTTGATTCAGTTCCTAAAGACTAAAAGGAGTTCAAGGTCATAATTAATGCCGATAAGAAACCATCTGGAGAACACAAAGGTCGTTTCAATGCTCCAATTTTCTTGATATTTTATGTATATAGGTTCCCAAATATAATATTATCGTCTGCCCAGCGAAGCGAGCGGGTGTCAGCTAGTATAACATATATATATATATATATATATATATATATATATACGTATACACACTGTGTGAAAATCAAATGTAATTATAATCAGTAAGATAATTATAAAAGTGAGATGACTAATTTTATACTGTAAGGAAACAACCTTAAATTAATATAAAATTCTTGCAAAAATAATTCTGATTTTAGAATTAATTGCTAGTCTCGTAATTTTTACTCACCTATTCAGCAAACTTAATGAAGATCAATTAATGTTTGCAAGTATATCCTATATATTTTAATATATCCTTGTAAATAAAGTATTATTCAGTACGGAGATCTTTCTCAGCAATTTATGAGAATAAAATCAAATTTGAATAAAGATTCATATCTACCATTTGGTGCAGTAAACAGATACTTATATAAAATAGTACTAAATATAAAAATAACTTTAACAAATCTCAGTATGACCAATTATTAACGTACAGAAATAAGTAAGAAAAAGTAAAAATACTTATAGACTAGTTATTTAGATTACTTAACAACTGAATAAAAATTGTTTTACTACATTTCCATACATAGAACTAATTTAATGTAAAGGCAATGATTTTCAACTTTATAAGAAATGTATTCTTAAATATTCCTGAGATTTGCATTTTAATAATATTGTTATATTCATTGAAGAAATATTTAAATGTGCGGATATATATATCAGAAGCAATTTGTAGAATTGCATCATATGAGATCATTCTTATAAATGAAATGTTCCCAAAACTTTTTTTATCTTTTAAATATCCCTTAAAATTACATTAGAACGTTTTGTTTTATTAATACTCTTGAAATATTTCACGATTTTTATTTCCTTTGTCAGCATTGTTGATTGCTCTACCAATTGTAATATCTTTATTTAAAAATTTATCTTTGATTCTAATAAATGCCAAAGGATTAAAATGACTATTTTAACAAAATGAATATTATCTTATTGTAATTCGATATTTAATCGTCAGTAGCATTTTTAATTTTTAAAAAATAACTGAAATCATATAACAGTCTTAGTATTGCTCTTTCCCATATTAAGTTGGAAAACACAAATGTAGTGAAATATTATTATAGAATGAGCAACAAATTTTTTTAGAAATGATTTTCTTTAAATTTCATCTTCTTAGAAATACATTTGCTTTAAAAGAAATCTACAAAATGTTACATGTTTAGAGAAAGAAAAGCTTTTAAGTGTTTTAAGTAATTTTTTTTAAATTCAATTTTCTAACATAAAAATTAACAAACACTCAGTTGTAGATCTTAAATAGGTTATAATATCAGGATTCATTTTTCAACATTTATCTGATGCAATGTTTCATCATGAACATTCTATTGCTCTTAGTTCTGGATGTAATTTTCAAATACATTCACTTAATCCATGTAATAAGTTTTATTGAAAATAAAACTCTTCTGGAATGCAGAGATAATGTACATAATTGTTGTTGAAATCAAATTTCTGAAAAATAGCATATTTAATAAACTAATATGAACTCATATACATATTGCACTCATAATATACACTGGTGTTCAAAATTAAGAAACTTTTCCTATTTGGTCTATTATCTCCAGGACTACTGGACAGATTTTAATGAAATTTGGTTTGTATATGGAGATGATATAAAATAAAAAATAACCATTCAACAGTTATAACACACATGCATGATCATGCATAAAACTCATTGGAGTCACAAGGTATGAAACAGCAGTTGCAGAAAATAAAAGGGTTGAATAGGGGTATGTTCACCTCTTACAGATATTTAGGCCTCACACCCTGGTTTTACGATGGAAATAAAGGAGTTTATGAGTTCTTGTGGCAATTGGTTCCACTCGTTCAACAACGTTATTTTCAGGTCTTGGATGGTTCTCGGAGAGGGACTGCTTTTGCAATTGCCTTCCTCAGAACGATTTTTTATTATTATTTATTACACGATTGAATACAATCTTTCAATAATAACAATTGTCTTCTTTAATAAAGATATTGATTCAAAATTTAGAAGTGGTACTTAGTCTTATTTAGACAAATTGAAAATTGTCATAGAAAATTATAAATCAAAACGTAAAATTATTATTAAAGGGTTTTTTCGAAATTATATTTTAAAAAAAGTATAAGATATAACTGTATACTATGAATTCACGATATCCTATGCGTTGCTTCAAAGAGCGATCTTAATAAATAATAATTTAATCTAAAAACCTCAAATCCATTCCAAATATGTATAACTTTAAAGATAACAAAAATATCTCTTCAATTTTTGTGATAAGATGCTAGAAGGATTGAATCGAAAGCACCTAACTAGATTAGGAAAGACGCATTAACAAAAATAATCTATGGTACCAGATTACGAATCTCTGCGTAAAAAACGGTGATTGGCTATCTATGATTTCCTTAGCAGTATTTCTGATTTGAGCAACCTTAGTTTATTGCTCCTCATCAAACAAAATTACTCCATACCGACCCTCTGAAAATAAAGATAAAGGAAAAAAGATTCTTTCCTCTTTTATGCCTAGAAAAATAGTATGGTTAGTCTATTTTTCTAGGAAAAAGCGTAGAAGTAATTCCTGAAGCACTGATGTTTCAGTTACCCATATATTAGTTAGTAAATGGATAAAAGACCTTTCTCCTTGGTAGAAATGGATTTACATTCAATTACTCAATATGTTATAGGTATAATATTTTATATAAAATGTAAGAAAATGCATAAATATATAACCATCAAATTCAGATGTATTTTTGAAAATGTATATAGATCTGTATGTAATTATTTTTTAATATTTAAATAAAAAAATTATACTATATAAATATAATATTAATAAATATAAAGATAAAAATTTTTAAAAATTCTTTACTAATTCATCTTTGCAAAAATATAACACCATGAAGAAACCACGTGATTAACGTAAACCCTTTGGCAAATACAAATTAGGGTATTATATACAAATTATTATAAAGTCAAAGTTGTGAAGCCTGCTTTTGCTGAGCAGTGCTCTCCGTACAAGTGATTAAGTCATTTGAATAGAGAATTGTAGGAGACTTTGAAAGTTGTTAGTGTCTGTCTACCTGTGGTAAACTTGTCATAAGAAGGTGTTATGCCTGTAAGACGATAAAGATGAAATATGAGCGAGTAACAGGATTTGTATTAGGACGAATGATAGACCTCCTTGAAGTTGCCTTTTTTACCACAAAAGTAGCAGCTCGGATGGCAACTCTACAGTGATATGAGTATGAAGACGTTGGGAATTTCATTGATCATCATTTCGATCGGTAGGCTCATCCTATAGTTAATATGAATGAACTTTGAGTTTGGATAAAAGCAAGACATATTATATAGGACATATAGATTCAAAATCTGTTGCATTGTCGAATAAAGGCACTTTTGCAGAGAGTGGTGGCTTCACAAAATACTGAATTTTGACAAATAGTCTTTTTCCTTTTGCTTTGTTCATTTAATCATTTATTTGTATCCACTCAGGTCACCTGTGGTGTAAATTTCAATAAATCTTACCGAGTCCTTCATGATGTTACTATTTTTGTGAACAAGAGTACATTTAACTTTTGGCTACGAATGTATTCCTCATTAAGAAATGTTGGGATTATTCCATATAAATATATATGAAATATATCTAAGCAAAAAATGTGTATTGAAAACAATAAAAAACCAATTCATCAGAAAATTAAAGTTAATTCTAAAGTGAATGACGGATGCTATAAAATTCTTTTGAAGTTCGAACATTAATATTAATGACATATCTAATGTTCACTGAAGTACTTTAGCAGTTTTATTTACTTACCATAAGGGCGAAACGAGATATTTGCTACAGAAAATTGAATACTGATGACTAAATACAAACCTATTTGGAATTCATTTGCATTATTGTCTTAATGCTTCTGATTTTCTTTTCTTAGATTAAATTGACTGTAGAATAAGCACTGAAATATTAATGACAATCCTATCATTCCATATTGTAGTTAAAACATGAGGATACAGCGCAAACTTTTAACTGATCCCCACCATTTGTTCTTCTGTCACTCTGTCAAAATATAAAACCTGATATATATTTTGATTTTATCAATCATCCGTAGTCTACTGGTGATTGGTAACTTTTGCGACCAGGTAATACTCATGCAGAATTGTTAATTTACGTGAATCAAACTCATCTCCTTAGAATCACTTATAAACGTATGAAGAATTACAGTTGAATATTTTTGAAAGCACATCGTATTTAATATGTTGATGCACACTTAAAATTTTCGACCTATATAATGAATTACACAATTTGAAGAAATCAGCACACAAATTCAACATGATTTTAATACTCATGGCCAAACTACCTACCAGAAAAATTTATCCTGATACAATAGCAGTCTAAATGATAGAAGGTACTAAGATCTATTTCACTGAAATATTTGATGAGAACAAATAAACACCCTACGTATAACCTCAAACAGTGTTAAGTATCACAATGTATAAGATATATGCTTCTGCTTGATAGAACATAATCTTTAAAGATAAGACACTTATTATTGTATTTTAGCGTAGTACAGTTCGCTAAGAACACTGAATCAAAGGAAAACACGTTATATGTTCGAACTAAAACAAGTTTTTTGTTCATTTCTTTTACTTCAAGAAATGCCTTCCCTTTTTAAATGAGTTGTAGTGATTTCTTATAATTTACTATATTCAATTAATAGTAAACTAATAGCAAAAATGGCTAATTAGTTTTCCATTTTACTAAAAAGAAACTTAATATCTTAAAAGAAATACCAAGTTTTATTGTAAGAATTTCCATTTAAGTCATTTTTTCTGCAGAAAATATACGTTTTAAGAATATACGCAAGAAGAAATAATTAGAGTTCTGCATGTGAATTTTTGGAAGAAAATTGTGTAATAAATATAGTCATATTGGAAGAAAATTTCAAAAATAAATTCAAAAAATATTCTTCACACTCTTAAAATGTATAAGGTCAGCTCTACAATTTAGATTATAATAAACAATCATGAATATAGCTTGGTCATTAAAAGCAAAATCTTTACACTGAATTATTTATAAGAACTTTTAATACAAATAATTCTTTTAAACACAGGTATTGACAAGTACTTTCTTCATTATGAAAATCTTAACTATTATTTAATATTCATTTATCTAAAAAATTCTGATGGTAGCACACACAATATCTGACTTACACTTCAGAATTAAACATTCTCAATATATATCGATTAACAAAAAAAAAAACTTCAATTTATGTTAAAAAGTTTGTATTAAATTAAACATTGAACAAAGTAATGGATAATAGTTTAACATTTTTTAATTTTAAGAAAATTATTCTTAACCAAACTTTAAAAAATTAAAAGAAACATCAATGCTGTTTGTGTGAAGTACCAAAATTTCCCATTTATTTTCCTAAGTTAGTTCGCAGGAAAAAAAATTATGTATTGTTGGAAAACAAACTTTTCATGAATTTTTTTACACTTATAAAAATTGTTGAAAAGCCTTATTCAATCTCCAAAAACAATAAAATTTGTAAATATAATGAATACAATCCATTGAACTAATACAAAGAATTGCAATAACTTATGATAGCATCTTTAAATAGGCTTCAAACTTAACTAAAATAATTTTAGTATATTTTTAAATAACATCATTTTAAATGTATTAAATTTATTTTCTAATTCGCTAACATTATTATTAACTAATTCGCTAACATTTTATGATTTTGAGAGTGCCGATCAATTTGTGCAAATGTGTTCGTATTTTTTCAAACTTTTTATCAATAACCGTAGTCGTGAAGTCCTCATTGTTTTAAATAATCATAATCTCTCGCGTGTGAATGTCTACAAATAATATCTGAAAAATTCCTTTAAACTGAGTGAGCGGATATTTTTCTAGAAGTTCATATAACATGGAGGTTTTTTTAACACTCAGAACACACACATATATATATATAAAACTTATTTGCCTAGAAGAAAACATGGTTAGATTTGAAAACTACAATTCAATTATTTATTTATTTTTAAATTTAAACATGTACTGGAGGAAAAGGTTTCTCTTTAGAGAGATTCTCTTTGTATAATTTCGGATCTTTCAAATTTAGTTCCTGAGTCCTTAACCGGTTTCTTCATTATAATGTGCTATAAATGGGTTTCATCTTGATGTACATACTTCGCCAATTTCGCATTGCGTTTTTCATTTTGATATCATATTTACTCACCCTAAAACAAAAGGCGAATTTAAAATAAATCTAATTATTGTACAGCCTTGAAAAGCTTTATTTCTCTTTTTCAGCCAAGAAGAAAATTTGTTCATCTTGTTATTTACAATATATATTACTCAAATAATTTTGGTATGTATCATTGTCATATTAGTGAATACTATTTTTTTTTTTTTGTTAATCTTCATTGAATCATTTCTCATTTTTAAAATTAAAGATTTATAACTTCACTGGTCAAAGATCGGAAACAATAGAGTTTAGTTAAGCAAATATATATTCTCAATTAACATCAGCATAAAAACTATAATTGTGAAGAATGCTTGAATTTAAGTCCTTCTGTCGTATCCAATTGAATCAATTTATCTTGAGTTGAAAGTTGTTATTAGTCTCCGAAATCCTTCAGGGCATGAAAGGACTCGCTCAAGTACAACACATGTTTCGAAAGTTTGTTAAGCAAATATTTGTTAATTTGAAATAATTTGTTAAGCAAATTTTAAACTAATCCGAAATTTCTCAAGTAGAAAATGACCTTTTGAAATTTAATGTTTTATTCTTCATATATTCGTATAAAAAGAAGCGAACTTAATACATATGAATAATATGTCGTCTGATTTCTCGATTTATGATGACTTATTTTAGAATAATAAATATAATTAGAATAATAAGATAATAATTTAGAATAACAAATATAATTTGAATAATAACATAATAATTTAGAATAATAAGATAATAATTTAGAATAATAACAAAATAATTTAGAATAATAAGATAATAATTTAGAATAATAAATATAACATCTGTATTGTATGATATATAGTCAGATAAGATTGAAAAAAATAGAAATAATTAATTCATAAATTTAATTAATAAAATATGTTTTTTGATTTTAAATGTACGTAATCATTTATAAAAATTAGAAAAAAATATTCCATTTTACAGAACATAAATACATAATTTGTATAACATGTATTGCACATTATGAATATTTTTACAATAATACTCATTTTTATAATAATTTTTATTCCTGATTAATTAATGATTTTTATTCAATTCATTTACATTTCATATGTAGCTAAGACTTTGACTTCATTGTTTTTGCCATCGTTCTTGTAACTCATTAATTTGTGAAAATTGGTGCATTATTTAATTCAAAATTTATGAATCAATAAGCCTTTAGGAGTATAAAACTTGAATTTGAAAGTAATATTGGCTTAAAATATTTTGTAGTCTAAAACTGTAATCAGAACTTCTGGCGAAAGCCGCATTTAATTTAATAACATATTAAAAAAAAAAATGCAACAACATTGAGAGAGAAAAAAAGACATTTTAATGAAATACATCTCTTATTAATACGCAAGTAATGTATGATATTTCATAAATGAAGCAAAACATATTAAAACACATTAAAATTGTTGATTTGTAAGTTAAGCTTTAATACTTTTTTTTTGTTATAAGATAGTAATAGTATCAAAATTTAAAGATATTGATACGTATTCAACAACATTCTAAATATCAACAATATATTTTAAGGTTTATGTTGGTAGAAACATATATACAAAAAAATGTATGAATATTTATATAATAACTTTTTCTTAAAAAAGTAATTTAAAATAAAAAAAGCTAAGTAATTTTCTTTGAATATTTCATGTATGCATAAGTATTTATTCAAATACTTCGCGAAAATATAAAATTAGGTTTGCTTATTACAATCAAAATAAAAATGAACTTAAGAGATTTAAGATCACTGTAGTGAAATGACAATGCAAATAAATTTAATTCTCCTTTACAAATATGGAATTTATTGATTAAGTTATATTTGAAAATAAGCTTCTTCTCTGTATGTCATATATAGGTAAATTTAATCCATATTCTTATAAGTATATATTATTTTTGAATGAAACTCAAATTGATGCGTTATTTCAGGCATCCATATTCTGTTGCCATGACATATAAGTTTATTTTTAATCGTATTAAATTATTTAGGAAACTAATTCTATTAGAATTTACAGAAAGTTTTAAAATTCTTATTCAAATAAATAAGAGACCGGCCTTGTAACAGGGTCTCATGCTCATTAAATCTATTGAACGTTATTTAGTGGGCATGATGTGGAAATTGCAAGAGGGGTGTCAGCTCAGAACTTCTGGCGAACTTCTTCATCACTTGACCGAGACTCACGATTATGAAGTCCGTCGCCAACAGCCTTCGTTTTTCTTCTAGTGTGACATTAATGAAACCAATGAGCAAAATGAATAAAACTATATTACATTCAAATCTTGCTCTTGATACATGTTGAAAAAACTAGATTCTACTTTAAATTGTGGTTTACCTTTGTTTTCCAGGAGATAGAGTTAAATGGCTTTTAATGTGCTGAAACATTTTTTTTTAAATGAAACTGCATTTGTCTTAAAATCTTCTTTTCATCTGAACACGTTGCTTAGGGGAGTGTAATTAGTCAATAATTTTGTAGTCCAGAGTCTAAATTAAATTATATTTGTTGTAAAGTTTCTACTTATAACGTCATGATATCACATTTATAGTTTTTTTTTTTTATATTTCCTGTCTTTAATGATGTTCGTAACCCGTTCGCTCCCAGAATATCACTTGCGATACGCCCACGTTTGCTTCCCTGTGCCCAGAGTATCATATCTGATACGCTCCATGAGTGTCTTCTACGGCCCAACGTATCAATAGAGATACGCTCGATAAGAACCTTTTTTTTTATTTTCTTAATCTTACTATATGTTGTTACAATACCTCGAAATCTACATAGATAGGTTATTTGGACTGTTGACCTTGGTGATATGGGCTTGGATTTCACTTCTGGCTACCAGGAGGGGAGTAATTGTTAAAAGCTCGTCTTGCGGCGTGGCTCTTTAAATGTATTGAGATGATTTAAAGGGCGCACTTGCTTTCGGCCACACTTTGCAATTCAGCCACAGGAAAAATGAAAATTTAAAGAAAGAAAACAAATTGATTTAAACCAAAGTAAGTTAATTCACATGAAAAATAATCTGTGCACATTGACACACATAATAAAATAGCTTCAGAAAGAGTTATAAAATTATGCATCCAAACCAAGCAGAAGTTTTGTTTTATGACCTTAATTCGAATATGACGCAGTAAAGCTTTTAGGAAGAAGGCCATAACCTTCAAATCCTTGATTAATCTATTTTACTAAAGTAAAATATATTTATTTATATGCAATTATGCATATAATTCAAAAATCAAAAGTCTTCTATTGTCTTTCAACTGGAATTAATATTTTTAATAACATTTTCGACTGGTCTAGAACTAATTAACTATACATAAAAACAAATCCTTCATTTCGATTTTAAATCTACAATTTCATTAGCACAACTATTTGTAAATGAAATATAAAAACAACTGCGATGAGCATTCCGAAACATTATGTACCCAGGTATAAGAGGGGGGGAGTACATTTTTATACTTTTACTCGTAGTATCTTAGGTTCAGTGTTACTTTCTTCTCTGTATAATCAAAAGACAAAAAAATCCACTTTCAGTCCGATTTAGTTACCGTATATATCCAAATGAATTCCCAATCTTCATTTTAAAGAGATTGTTAAAAGATAAACGTTGTCTTTTAAAATTTAAAGGAATTTATTTTTAAAATAGGCTGATTAAATAAAATCCGTAGTGCAGAATTTCTTTACAGCGCATTGTATTTAAATGCTATTTGTACTAATTTGAAAGTTGAAAAAATTAAAAGTATATGTTAATTAGATAGAAAAAAAATCCCTTAAAACGAGAATGGAATTGAAAAAAAAAGAAACTTTTAAAAACATTAACAGGAAGCATTCTTTCTTTAGAAATTTCTTAACTCAATTACTCACCTTGCTTTTCTTTATAAAACGGTAAAAATAACAGAAAGATTTTGTTCGATAGAAAATAAAATAACACAGCTTAAAAATAACTCTTCTATATATATAAAAAAAGTATTTTTGTACAAATAATACAATTTACGCATCCATTCTCTCAATTCTTTGTATTTATGCATTTTCGATTCTGTAATAATTAATTTTACTTTAAGCAACAGTGAGAAAGAAAATGCAAACACTTAACCGAATTTGATTCTCCGCTGCTATTGATTAAGAAATATTTATTTTAAATGTTTATTCAAAGGCATGCGAATACTTAAGATGCATCTAAAGGTATATGTTATGTATTTTGTAAGTTATATTTTAATTCATATTAAAAAGGCATTTAATTTAATAAGGATTTTTTTTTCTCATTTTCATATAACTGCATCATGATCATGATTCTAAATCCTAGTTTTACTTTCAGTCCCCAATTATTATTTTACTTTATATTACTTTAATCTGAGAACTGTTATATTTAATTTAAATTTTATCATCTTCTTCTGAAATGCAATAATATATATCGCTCATCTTACTAACTGGTGAAATGAAGCAATTCCGCCTTAATGAGATTCAAATCCTCTAGACGATAGGGTTCGAATCCACTACTCGATTGAAGTAACGGCAGTAGCAAGCTCCCAATAGTGATAACTTGAATATCATGGCTGCATAGTTATGATTAAGAATGTTCATATTAAACTTCTACAATTATGAAATTACGAGGCTATTTTTTGTTTTGGTAGGTTTTATTAACATGGCGCTAGAAGCATCAAGAGGGCGTTTGGTGATGGACCTTGTAATTTTGAACATCGATCACTGATGAGGACGACACATGAGTTGGTTTCCCCTCCGACAAACTTCTACCACTTGACAATGGGAGGACTTTGGGTCGCGATGAATTTAACGCACATCAGTCATGGCAACACGGTGGGTATTTAGTGGACTCGAACCCCCAACTCGACGAAAACTACCAGGTCCACGACCATGACCACAAGGCTACCACAGCTATGTTTTTTTAAAGTAAGGTCGTTTTGCAAATGAGTGAGAGATCCCAATAATGGATCTGATCCCACAAGAGTAGTCAATAAAATATAATTGCTGCACTCATCTGACCCCAGCATGCCTTAAGAGCGGGACTTTTTGTAGCCTTATCGTTTTCTATGTGCTGAGCTGTAGAAGTTTGCAATGTTAGAGATAATGTATTGTGAAATCAATATTTAAAATTGTATTCTCGAATGCAAGAAACTTAGCAAAAGCGGAAATTCACCATCAGATTTATGAAGTTTACCTGATAATGCTACGAGTGACGGTAACAGTATGTGAGAATGTTTCCGTACAAACACGAGGGCTAATCAGAAGCTTTGGATGATAACCACTAAATCATTCATCTTACACTCCAGAACTTTCACCCTGTGATTTTTACTTGTTTCGGTGCTTAACACTCCATCAGGTGAGCATGATCTCTCAGATTCAAACTTTATATTTTCTTATTTTTCTCCCGGAAACTGGATTGTGAGGACCTTGACTTTCAGAGTCTGTCCTTCTGATCACGTTCCACTCAAGAATGTATAGAACGTTTTTCTACAATAAAAATTCCAGCATTTGTTGTTCATTCGAAGTTCTGCATTCGTAAGACACATGTACCCCTTAGTATGTCCCCTGTTGTATAAATAAATGCTCTTGATTTAATCAGCAACGTTATTTATTTGCTGTTTAAAGCAAAAGCATATTCTAAAGTATTTATAATATTTACATTCAACTGCTAACAGAACTTAATGATATCATGATCATGGAAACTGTTAGGATAGCGGAGCTGTTACACTACGACCTCTATCGAAGAAGGGGCAAGTCACTCAGAAATTTTACTTGGCGCAAGTCATTTTTCCTCTCCTCTTCGTTCATTGATCCAGGGCTCTGTTTAATCTCTCCTTTTATGTATCCTTCCGCGACTATAGCAAACCACGATCGCCACAGATAGATCCCACTAGCGATAGCGAGATAATTATTAATACTTGGGGTTGAACCTTACTCTACTGCCGGAATGAGTTGTGGTTTCTTGCCTGCTTGAACTTCCGGTAGAATGTTCTTGTCCTGTATCCAAGACTTCATTTGGTTGAAAGGATACCTTTTCCTTCCTGGCACTTAGGCTGGGATGTCGACCAACTCTTTGAGAACGTAGACAGGCTTTAACCGATCGATACTCTGTGTAAGCTCTTTTTCATGCTTCAAGATCCCGAAATCTTTTTTGGTGCGGACAACAATTTTATTGAGATCCTCGTACGGAGGTTGCAAACCTTTTTTTCATGGAGTCTGTCCGCTGAAAAATATGGCTGCTTGTGGTCAAATCCTTACTCTCGAAGCTTGTATTTTGTCCGAGATGTCGAGTCGTCGGAGGAGAGAGACGCTGCATTGAATCTCTGAGTCTCCGCTCAAAAGTAGTAGGATCTGTGATTTGTATAGATGGACAGAGAAATTCTCCGGGAAGTCTTATGAAAGCTCCATAAATTATCTTCGCAGTTGTGGTTTGCAGATCCTCCATCCAAGTAACACAGAATCCCAAAAGTATGGTGGACAGTACTGCGGTCCATTGAGCTATTATAGTCGCTTTCAACTGCCGATAAAGTCTCTCGATTTGGTCGTTTGCAGCCGGATGTTATGGAGTAGTGTACTGCTTCTCTGTTCCTAAGAACTTCGATAGGGCATCAAATAGAGATGGTTCGAACATCATTCCTTGGTCTGTAGTTATTCTCTGAGGGGTAGACAAAATCTGGAGATCCAACCAGTGTAGAAGACCTTGGTCATGGCCTCAGCTGAAATCTCTACCAGTGGAAACGCTTCTGGCCATTTGGAGAACTGATCCACACAGGTGGACAGTAATGAAACCCCTCTGATGGAGAGAGGGATCCCACAAGTTTGATGTGTACGGGCTTGAATATGGAGCTTGGTGTCTAAAATTTTCCAATCCCGCTTCTTGTATATCGAGATACTTTTGCACGTTGGCATTTTAAACATGTATGAGTCCATAAAGTAACATAATGTCTCATTGACGGCCACAAGTATAGTTCAGCTACAAACTTTAGAGGAGCTCTTATTCCTGGGTACGAGAGTGCATGCGAATTGTTAAAGATTTCTCGCCTGAAAAATTCTTGCACAAAATGGACGAATGCGATCCGTTGATACGTCACAATAGAGCCTAACTGGAGGTTGTCCTACTGGGAAAGGTTGTAGTACTAGGGAAGTTGAACAAGAACCAGCTAAAATATCCTGAAAATGGAAATCCTTTTTTTGCTGCTCCTCGGACATCTTTTTGAAGTCAACAGCATATTATGCGGTAATTGTTGAAATATGAATGCGCGACAAAGCATCGGGCAAAGCATTTTCCGAACCTTTCAGGTACCGAATGTCAGTTGTGAATTGACCAATCAGATCGAATTATCGGAGCTGACGTGTTGAACATTTAACATCCTTCTGCTTCAATGCGTATATCAGGGGGGAAGCTCCATTTTTTATTTATTGATGCATATATCAGTAAATTAAACGAAACTTCGGCCTACCACCATATACCGAAAGTATTTAACAGCATTGTATGTTAGCAACAGTTCTCTGTCAACAGCACTGTATCTCTGCTCTGCTGGAGAGAGTGTCTTTGAGAAGAAAGCTAGAGGTTGCCATCCTTTAGGTGTGTGTTGATGGAGTGCAGCACCTACTGATATATTCAATGCATCTACCACGATGGCAAGCATTGCATCTGCTGCAGGATGGTACAAGAGTGTGGCCACTTCCAGATCCTTCTTGCACTTCTCAATCGCAGCAGTGGAGTCTTCTGACCATGAGATGGGTGTTCGGTCATTTCGTTTGGCTCAATGTAAAATAACAGTTCAACAATGCTTGCATTCTAGAAGCGTGTGGCTTAAATCGTCTGTAAAAATTACAGATTGTCAGGAAACGAACGAAGTTTCTTCGCAGTCTTTGGCTTTGGAAAGTTCGTAATTGCCGCAACTTTCTCTGGTAATGGAGAAATGCCTTCTACAGTCATAATATGTCCAGTAAATGTTACAGAAGTTTCTCCTAGATCACTTTTGGAAGCATTCATTACCACTCCGTATTCTTCAAAACTTTGGAACACTTGTTTAAGATGGTGTAAATGTTGATCCTCATCCTCATATGTAACTAGAATATCATCGAAATATGGTACACAAAAGTCCTTTCTTCTTAAAACATAATGATTGAATATTTGAAACATGGCAGCAGAGTTCGAAAGACCAAAGGGCATGTAGAGGAACTCAAATAGTCCAAAAGGTGCTGTGATAGCGTTTTTCGGAATGTCTTCTTCCTGTACGGAATCTGATGGTATGCTTTTGCCAAATCTAGAGTTGAGAAAATTCTTTTACAGTCAGTACTTACTCTTACACTTAAAAAAAGTCCTAAATATGAGGCACTGGATACCGATCAGGAACTGTTGCAGCGTTTAGTTTCCTGAAATCTCCACATGGGTACCAGTCTCCATTAGTTTTGGGTACGATGTGAAGTGAAGATGCCCAACATCTGCTCAATGGTCTGCAGATTCTGGTTTCCACTTGATATTCGAACTCCTGTTTTGTTGCTTTTAGCGTGTCCGGAGGTAGTCGTCTAGGCTTGGAGAAAACTGGAGTTCGAATATCAAGTGGAAACCAGAATCTGCAGACCATTGAGCAGATGTTGGGCATCTTCACTTCACATCGTACCCAAAACTAATCGAGACAGGTACCCATGTGAAGATTTCAGGAAATTAAACGCTGCAACAGTTCCTGATCAGTATCCAGTGCCTCATATTTAGGACTTTTTTTAAGTGTAAGAGTAAGTACTGACTGTAAAAGAATTTTCTCAACTCTAGATTTGGCAAAAGCATACCATCAGATTCCGTACAGGAAGAAGACATTCCGAAAAACGCTATCGCAGCACCTTTTGGACTATTTGAGTTCCTCTACATGCCCTTTGGTCTTTCGAACTCTGCTGCCATGTTTCAAATATTCAATCATTATGTTTTAAGAAGAAAGGACTTTTGTGTACCATATTTCGATGATATTCTAGTTACATATGAGGATGAGGATCAACATTTACACCATCTTAAACAAGTGTTCCAAAGTTTTGAAGAATACGGAGTGGTAATGAATGCTTCCAAAAGTGATCTAGGAGAAACTTCTGTAACATTTACTGGACATATTATGACTGTAGAAGGCATTTCTCCATTACCAGAGAAAGTTGCGGCAATTACGAACTTTCCAAAGCCAAAGACTGCGAAGAAACTTCGTTCGTTTCCTGACAATCTGTAATTTTTACAGACGATTTAAGCCACACGCTTCTAGAATGCAAGCATTGTTGAACTGTTATTTTACATTGAGCCAAACGAAATGACCGAACACCCATCTCATGGTCAGAAGACTCCACTGCTGCGATTGAGAAGTGCAAGAAGGATCTGGAAGTGGCCACACTCTTGTACCATCCTGCAGCAGATGCAATGCTTGCCATCGTGGTAGATGCATTGAATATATCAGTAGGTGCTGCACTCCATCAACACACACCTAAAGGATGGCAACCTCTAGCTTTCTTCTCAAAGACACTCTCTCCAGCAGAGCAGAGATACAGTGCTGTTGACAGAGAACTGTTGCTAACATACAATGCTGTTAAATACTTTCGGTATATGGTGGTAGGCCGAAGTTTCGTTTAATTTACTGATATATGCATCAATAAATAAAAAATGGAGCTTCCCCCCTGATATACGCATTGAAGCAGAAGGATGTTAAATGTTCAACACGTCAGCTCCGATAATTCGATCTGATTGGTCAATTCACAACTGACATTCGGTACCTGAAAGGTTCGGAAAATGCTTTGCCCGATGCTTTGTCGCGCATTCATATTTCAACAATTACCGCATAATATGCTGTTGACTTCAAAAAGATGTCCGAGGAGCAGCAAAAAAAGGATTTCCATTTTCAGGATATTTTAGCTGGTTCTTGTTCAACTTCCCTAGTACTACAACCTTTCCCAGTAGGACAACCTCCAGTTAGGCTCTATTGTGACGTATCAACGGATCGCATTCGTCCATTTTGTGCAAGAATTTTTCAGGCGAGAAATCTTTAACAATTCGCATGCACTCTCGTACCCAGGAATAAGAGCTCCTCTAAAGTTTGTAGCTGAACTATACTTGTGGCCGTCAATGAGACATTATGTTACTTTATGGACTCATACATGTTTAAAATGCCAACGTGCAAAAGTATCTCGATATACAAGAAGCGGGATTGGAAAATTTTAGACACCAAGCTCCATATTCAAGCCCGTACACATCAAACTTGTGGGATCCCTCTCTCCATCAGAGGGGTTTCATTACTGTCCACCTGTGTGGATCAGTTCTCCAAATGGCCAGAAGCGTTTCCACTGGTAGAGATTTCAGCTGAGGCCATGACCAAGGTCTTCTACACTGGTTGGATCTCCAGATTTTGTCTACCCCTCAGAGAATAACTACAGACCAAGGAATGATGTTCGAACCATCTCTATTTGATGCCCTATCGAAGTTCTTAGGAACAGAGAAGCAGTACACTACTCCATAACATCCGGCTGCAAACGACCAAATCGAGAGACTTTATCGGCAGTTGAAAGCGACTATAATAGCTCAATGGACCGCAGTACTGTCCACCATACTTTTGGGATTCTGTGTTACTTGGATGGAGGATCTGCAAACCACAACTGCGAAGATAATTTATGGAGCTTTCATAAGACTTCCCGGAGAATTTCTCTGTCCATCTATACAAATCACAGATCCTACTACTTTTGAGCGGAGACTCAGAGATTCAATGCAGCGTCTCTCTCCTCCGACGACTCGACATCTCGGACAAAATACAAGCTTCGAGAGTAAGGATTTGACCACAAGCAGCCATATTTTTCAGCGGACAGACTCCATGAAAAAAAGGTTTGCAACCTCCGTACGAGGATCTCAATAAAATTGTTGTCCGCACCAAAAAAGATTTCGGGATCTTGAAGCATGAAAAAGAGCTTACACAGAGTATCGATCGGTTAAAGCCTGTCTACGTTCTCAAAGAGTTGGTCGACATCCCAGCCTAAGTGCCAGGAAGGAAAAGGTATCCTTTCAACCAAATGAAGTCTTGGATACAGGACAAGAACATTCTACCGGAAGTTCAAGCAGGCAAGAAACCACAACTCATTCCGGCAGTAGAGTAAGGTTCAACCCCAAGTATTAATAATTATCTCGCTATCGCTAGTGGGATCTATCTGTGGCGATCGTGGTTTGCTATAGTCGCGGAAGGATACATAAAAGGAGAGATTAAACAGAGCCCTGGATCAATGAACGAAGAGGAGAGGAAAAATGACTTGCGCCAAGTAAAATTTCTGAGTGACTTGCCCCTTCTTCGATAGAGGTCGTAGTGTAACAGCTCCGCTATCCTAACAGTTTCCATGATCATGATATCATTAAGTTCTGTTAGCAGTTGAATGTAAATATTATAAATACTTTAGAATATGCTTTTGCTTTAAACAGCAAATAAATAACGTTGCTGATTAAATCAAGAGCATTTATTTATACAACAGGGGACATACTAAGGGGTACATGTGTCTTACGAATGCAGAACTTCGAATGAACAACAAATGCTGGAATTTTTATTGTAGAAAAACGTTCTATACATTCTTGAGTGGAACGTGATCAGAAGGACAGACTCTGAAAGTCAAGGTCCTCACAATCCAGTTTCCGGGAGAAAAATAAGAAAATATAAAGTTTGAATCTGAGAGATCATGCTCACCTGATGGAGTGTTAAGCACCGAAACAAGTAAAAATCACAGGGTGAAAGTTCTGGAGTGTAAGATGAATGATTTAGTGGTTATCATCCAAAGCTTCTGATTAGCCCTCGTGTTTGTACGGAAACATTCTCACATACTTTTACCGTCACTCGTAGCATTATCAGGTAAACTTCATAAATCTGATGGTGAATTTCAGCTTTTGTTAAGTTTCTTGCATTCGAGAATACAATTTTAAATATTGATTTCACAATACATTATCTTGAACATTGCAAACTTCTACACCTCAGCACATAGAAAACGATAAGGCTACAAAAAGTCCCGCTCTTAAGGCATGCTGGGATCAGATGAGTTCAACAATTCTATTTTATTGACTACTCTTGTGGGATCAGATCCATTATTGGGATCTCTCACTCATTTGCAAAACGACCTTACTTTAAAAAACATAGCTGTGGTAGCCTTGTGGTCATGGTCGTGGACCTGGTAGTTTTCGTCGAGTTGGGGATTCGAGTCTTGATGCCACTAAATACCCACCGTGTTGCCATGACTGATGTGCGTTAAATTCATCGCAACCCAAAGTCCTCCCATTGTCAAGTGGTAGAAGTTTGTTGGAGGGGAAACCAACTCATGTGTCGTCCTCATCAGTGATCGATGTTCAAAATTACAAGGTCCATCACCAAACGCCCTCTTGATGCTTCTAGCGCCATGTTAATAAAACCTACCAAAACAAAAAATGGCCTCGTAATTTCATAATTGTAGAAGTTTAATATGAACATTCTTAATCATAACTATGCAGCCATGATATTCAAGTTATCACTATTGGGAGCTTGCTACTGCCGTTACTTCAATCGAGTAGTGGATTCGAACCCTATCGTCTAGAGGATTTGAATCTCATAAAGGCGGAATTGCTTCATTTCACCAGTTAGTAAGATGAGCGACATATATTAATGCATTTCAGAAGAAGATGATAAAATTTAGATTAAATATAACAGTTCTCAGATTAAAGTAATATAAAGTAAAAAAATAATTGGGGACTGAAAGTAAAACTTGGATTTTGAATCATGATCATGATGCAGTTATATGAAAATGAGAAAAGGAAAAAAAAATACTTATTAAATTAAATGCCTTTTTAATATCAATTAAAATACAACTTACAAAATACATAACATATACCTTTAGATGCATCTTAAGTATTCGCATGTCTTTGAATAAACATTTAAAATAAATATTTCTTAATCAATAGCAGCGGAGAATCAAATTCGGTTAAGTGTTTGCATTTTCTTTCTCACTGTTGCTTAAAGTAAAATTAATTATTACAGAATCGAAAACGCATAAATACAAAGAATTGAGAGAATGGATGCGTAAATTGTATTATTTGTATAAAAATACTTTTTTTATATATAGAAGAGTTATTTTTAAGCTGTGTTATTTTTTTTCAATCGAACAAAATCTTTCTGTTAGTTTTACCGTTTTATAAAGAAAAGCAAGGTGAGTAATTGAGTTAAGAAATTTCTAAAGAAAGAATGCTTCCTGTTAATGTTTTTAAAAGTTTTTTTTTTTTCAATTCCATTCTTGTTTTAAGGGAATTTTTTCTATCTAATTAACATATACTTTTCCTTTTTTCAACTTTCAAATTAGTACAAATAGCATTTAAATACAATGCGCTGTAAAGAAATTCTGCACTACGGATTTTATTTAATCAGCCTATTTTAAAAATAAATTCCTTTAAATTTTAAAAGACAACGTTTATCTTTTAACAATCTCTTTAAAATGAAGATTGGGAATTCATTTGGATATATACGGTAACTAAATCGGACTGAAAGTGGATTTTTTTGTCTTTTGATTATACAGAGAAGAAAGTAACACTGAACCTAAGATACTAAAAGTATAAAAATGTACTCCCCCCCTCTTATACCTGGGTACCTAATGTTTCGGAATGCTCATCGCAGTTGCTTTTTATATTTCATTTACAAATAGTTGTGCTAATGAAATTGTAGATTTAAAATCGAAATGAAGGATTTGTTTTTATGTATAGTTAATTAGTTCTAGACCAGTCGAAAATGTTATTAAAAATATTAATTCCAGTTGAAAGACAATAGAAGACTTTTGATTTTTGAATTATATGCATAATTGCATATAAATAAATATATTTTATTTTAGTAAAATAGATTAATCAAGGATTTGAAGGTTATGGCCTTCTTCCTAAAAGCTTTACTGCGTCATATTCGAATTAAGGTCATAAAACAAAACTTCTGCTTGGTTTGGATGCATAATTTTATAACTCTTTCTGAAGCTATTTTATTATGTGTGTCAATGTGCACAGATTATTTTTCATGTGAATTAACTTACTTTGGTTTAAATCAATTTGTTTTCTTTCTTTAAATTTTCATTTTTCCTGTGGCTGAATTGCAAAGTGTGGCCGAAAGCAAGTGCGCCCTTTAAATCATCTCAATACATTTAAAGAGCCACGCCGCAAGACGAGCTTTTAACAATTACTCCCCTCCTGGTAGCCAGAAGTGAAATCCAAGCCCATATCACCAAGGTCAACAGTCCAAATAACCTATCTATGTAGATTTCGAGGTATTGTAACAACATATAGTAAGATTAAGAAAATAAAAAAAAAGGTTCTTATCGAGCGTATCTCTATTGATACGTTGGGCCGTAGAAGACACTCATGGAGCGTATCAGATATGATACTCTGGGCACAGGGAAGCAAACGTGGGCGTATCGCAAGTGATATTCTGGGAGCGAACGGGTTACGAACATCATTAAAGACAGGAAATATAAAAAAAAAAAACTATAAATGTGATATCATGACGTTATAAGTAGAAACTTTACAACAAATATAATTTAATTTAGACTCTGGACTACAAAATTATTGACTAATTACACTCCCCTAAGCAACGTGTTCAGATGAAAAGAAGATTTTAAGACAAATGCAGTTTCATTTAAAAAAAAAAATGTTTCAGCACATTAAAAGCCATTTAACTCTATCTCCTGGAAAACAAAGGTAAACCACAATTTAAAGTAGAATCTAGTTTTTTTCAATATGTATCAAGAGCAAGATTTGAATGTAATATAGTTTTATTCATTTTGCTCATTGGTTTCATTAATGTCACACTAGAAGAAAAACGAAGGCTGTTGGCGACGGACTTCATAATCGTGAGTCTCGGTCAAGTGATGAAGAAGTTCGCCAGAAGTTCTGAGCTGACACCCCTCTTGCAATTTCCACATCATGCCCACTAAATAACGTTCAATAGATTTAATGAGCATGAGACCCTGTTACAAGGCCGGTCTCTTATTTATTTGAATAAGAATTTTAAAACTTTCTGTAAATTCTAATAGAATTAGTTTCCTAAATAATTTAATACGATTAAAAATAAACTTATATGTCATGGCAACAGAATATGGATGCCTGAAATAACGCATCAATTTGAGTTTCATTCAAAAATAATATATACTTATAAGAATATGGATTAAATTTACCTATATATGACATACAGAGAAGAAGCTTATTTTCAAATATAACTTAATCAATAAATTCCATATTTGTAAAGGAGAATTAAATTTATTTGCATTGTCATTTCACTACAGTGATCTTAAATCTCTTAAGTTCATTTTTATTTTGATTGTAATAAGCAAACCTAATTTTATATTTTCGCGAAGTATTTGAATAAATACTTATGCATACATGAAATATTCAAAGAAAATTACTTAGCTTTTTTTTATTTTAAATTACTTTTTTAAGAAAAAGTTATTATATAAATATTCATACATTTTTTTGTATATATGTTTCTACCAACATAAACCTTAAAATATATTGTTGATATTTAGAATGTTGTTGAATACGTATCAATATCTTTAAATTTTGATACTATTACTATCTTATAACAAAAAAAAAGTATTAAAGCTTAACTTACAAATCAACAATTTTAATGTGTTTTAATATGTTTTGCTTCATTTATGAAATATCATACATTACTTGCGTATTAATAAGAGATGTATTTCATTAAAATGTCTTTTTTTCTCTCTCAATGTTGTTGCATTTTTTTTTTTAATATGTTATTAAATTAAATGCGGCTTTCGCCAGAAGTTCTGATTACAGTTTTAGACTACAAAATATTTTAAGCCAATATTACTTTCAAATTCAAGTTTTATACTCCTAAAGGCTTATTGATTCATAAATTTTGAATTAAATAATGCACCAATTTTCACAAATTAATGAGTTACAAGAACGATGGCAAAAAAAATGAAGTCAAAGTCTTAGCTACATATGAAATGTAAATGAATTGAATAAAAATCATTAATTAATCAGGAATAAAAATTATTATAAAAATGAGTATTATTGTAAAAATATATATAATGTGCAATACATGTTATACAAATTATGTATTTATGTTCTGTAAAATGGAATATTTTTTCTAATTTTTATAAATGATTACGTACATTTAAAATCAAAAAACATATTTTATTAATTAAATTTATGAATTAATTATTTCTATTTTTTTCAATCTTATCTGTCTATATATCATACAATACAGATGTTATATTTATTATTCTAAATTATTCTCTTATTATTCTAAATTATTATGTTATTATTCTAAATTATTATCTTATTATTCTAAATTATGTTATTATTCAAATTATATTTGTTATTCTAAATTATTATCTTATTATTCTAATTATATTTATTATTCTAAAATAAGTCATCATAAATCGAGAAATCAGACGACATATTATTCATATGTATTAAGTTCGCTTCTTTTTATATGAATATATGAAGAATAAAACATTAAATTTCAAAAGGTCTTTTCTGCTTGAGAAATTTCGGATTAGTTTAAAATTTGCTTAACAAATATTGATTACTTTCGAAACATGTGTTGTACTTGAGCGAGTCCTTTCATTCCCTGAAGGATTTCGGAGACTGACAGTAACTTTCAACTCAAGATAAATTGATTCAATTGGATACGACAGAAGGACTTAAATTCAAGCATTCTTCACAATTATAGTTTTTATGCTGATGTTAATTGAGAATATATATTTGCTTAACTAAACTCTATTGTTTCCGATCTTTGACCAGTGAAGTTATAAATCTTTAATTTTAAAAATGAGAAATGATTCAATGAAGATTAATAAAAAAAAAAAAATAGTATTCACTAATATGACAATGATACATACCAAAATTATTTGAGTAATATATATTGTAAATAACAAGATGAACAAATTTTCTTCTTTGCTGATAAAGAGAAATAAAGCTTTTCAAGGCTGTACAATAATTAGATCTATTTTAAATTCGCCTTTTGTTTTAGGGTGAGTAAATATGATATCAAAATGAAAAACGCAATGCGAAATTGACGAAGTAGGTACATCAAGATGAAACCCATTTATAGCACATTATAATGAAGAAACCGGTTAAGGACTCAGGAACTAAATTTCAAAGATCCAAAATTATACAAAGAGAATCTCTCTAAAGAGAAACCTTTTCCTCCAGTATATGTTTAAATTTAAAAATAAATAAATAATTGAATTGTAGTTTTAAAATCTAATCATGTTTTCTTCTAGGCAAATAAGTTTTATATATATATGTGTGTGCATATGTGTGTGTGTTCTGCGTGTTAGAAAAACCTCCATGTTATATGAACTTCTAGAAAAATATCCGCTCACTCAGTTTAAAGGAATTTTTCAGATATTATTTGTAGACATTCACACGCGAGAGATTATGATTATTTAAAACAATGGGGACTTCACGACTACAGTTATTGTTAAAAAGTTTGAAAAAATACGAACACATTTGCACAAATTGATCGGCACTCTCAAAATCATAAAATGCTAGCGAATTAGTTTATGATGGTAATTTTTCTTTCTTTATTTTATGTTAGAAATATTTTTCACCGCAATAAATTTAAAAGCTAAAGAAACAAAATGAGCTTCAAATTATTAATTATTTAGTCAATAACATTTAAATTTCCCCAGATTTGGGTTGTTATATTTGAAGGGGTACCAATAAACAAATGATTTTCATTTTCCTTGTGAGGCTCGAGGATATTTATTTTAAAGTAATAAGTTTCAAGTATATTTCTTCTACGTCAGAAACAATGATCAAAAAATATTGTTAAATGGAAAAAAACACACTCTTCTTTAAAGATTATTGTTATCCAAAAAAAAAATTTAATACATTTAAAATGATGTTATTTAAAAATGTAATAAAATTATTTTAGTTTAGTTTAAAGCCTATTTAAAGATGCTATCATAAGTTATTGCAATTCTTTGTATTGGGTCAATGAATTGTATTTATTATGCTTACAAATTTTATTGTTTTTGGAGATTGAATAAGGTTTTTCAATAATTTTTATAAGTGTAAAAAAATTCATGAAAAGTTTGTTTTCCAACAATACATAATTTTTTTTTCCTGCGAACAAACTTAGGAAAATAAATGGGAAATTTTGGTACTTCACACAAACAGCATTGATGTTTCTTTTAATTTTTTAAAATTTGGTTAAGAATCATTTTCTTAAAATGAAAATATGTGAAACTATTATCCATTACTTCGTTCAATGTTTAATTTAATGCAAACTTTTTAACATAAATTGAAGATTTTTTTGGTTAATCGATATATATTGGGAATGATTAATTCTGAAGTATAAGTCAGATATTGCTACCATCTGAATTTTTTAGATAAATGAATATTAAATAATAGTTAAGATTTTCATAATGAAGAAAGTACTTGTCAATACCTGTGTTTAAAAGAATTATTTATATTAAAAGTTCTTATAAATAATTCAGTGTAAAGATTTTGCTTTTAATAACCAAGCTATATTCATCATTGTTTATTATAATCTAAATTGTAGAGCTGACCTTATACATTTTAAGAATGTGAAGAATATTTTTTGAATTTATTTTTGAAATTTTCTTCCAATATGACTATATTTATTCCACAATTTTCTTCCGAAAATTCACATGCAGCACTCTAATTATTTCTTCTTGCGTATATTCTTAAAACGTATATTTTCTGTAGAAAAAAATGACTTAAATGGAAATTCTTACAATAAAACTTGGTATTTCTTTTAAGATATTAAGTTTCTTTTTAGTAAAATGGAAAACTAATTAGCCTTTTTGCTATTAGTTTACTATTAATTGAATATAGTAAATTATAAGAAATCACTACAACTCATTTAAAAAGGGAAGGCATTTCTTGAAGTAAAAGAAACGAACAAAAAACCTGTTTTAGTTCGAACATATAACGTGTTTTCTTTTGATTCAGTGTTTTTAGCGAACTGTACTACGCTAAAATACAATAATAAATGTCTTATCCTTAAAGATTATGTTCAATCAAGCAGAAGCATATATCTTATACATTGTGATACTTAAAGCAGTTTGAGGTTATACGTAGGGTGTTTATTTGTTCTCATCAGATATTTCAGTGAAATAGATCTTAGTACCTTCTATCATTTAGACTATCATTCATTATATAGGTCGAAAATTTTAAGTGTGCATCAACATATTAAATACGATGTGCTTTCAAAAATATTCAACTGTAATTCTTCATACGTTTATAAGTGATACTTAGGAGATGAGTTTAATTCACGTAAATTAACAATTCTGCATGAGTTTTACCTGGTCGCAAAAGTTACCAATCACAATAGACTACGGATGATTGATAAAATCAAAATATATATCAGGTTTTATATTTTGACAGAGTGACAGAAGAACAAATGGTGGGGATCAGTTAAAAGTTTGCGCTGTATCCTCATGTTTTAACTACAATATGGAATGATAGGTTTGTCATTAATATTTCAGTGCTTATTCTACAGTCAATTTAATCTAAGAAAAGAAAATCAAAGCATTAAGACAATAAAGCAAATGGATTCCAAAAAGATTTGTATTTAGTCATCAGTATTCAATTTTCTGTAGCAAACATCTCGTTTCGCCCTTATGGTAAGTAAATAAAACTGCTAAAGTACTTCAGTGAACATTAGATATGTCATTAATATTAATGTTCGAACTTCAAAAGAATTTTATAGCATCCGTCATTCACTTTAGAATTAATTTTAATTTTCTGATGAATTGGTTTTTTATTGTTTTCAATACACATTTTTTGCTTAGATATATTTCATACATATTTATATGGAATAATCACTAACATTTCTTACTGAGGAATACATTTGTTGCCAAAAGTTAAATGTACTCTTGTTCACAAAAATAGTAACATCATGAAGGACTCGGTAAGATTTATTGAAATTTACACCACAGGTGACCTGAGTGGTTACAAATAAATGATTAAATGAACAAAGCAATAGGAAAAAGACTATTTGTCAAAATTCAGTATTTTGTGAAGCCACCACTCTCTGCAAAAGTGCCTTTATTCGAAAATGCAACAGATTTTGAATCTATATGTCCTATATATGTCTTGCGTTTATCCAAACTCAAAGTTCATTCATATTAACTATAGGATGAGCCTTCCGATCGAAATGATAATCAATGAAATTCCCAACGCGTTCATACTCATATCACTGTAGAGTTGCCATCCGAGCTACTGCTTTCGTGGTAAAAAAGGCAACTTCAAGGAGGTCTATCATTCGTCCTAATACAAATCCTGTTACTCTCTCATATGGCATCTTTATCGTCTTACAGGTATAACACCTTCTTATGACAAGTTTACCACTGGTAGACAGACACTAACAACTTTCAAAGTCTCCTACAGGTCTCTATTTAAACGACTTAATCACTCGTACGGAGAGCACTGCTCAGCAAAAGCAGGCTTCACAACTTTGACTTTATAATAATTTGTATATAATACCCTAATTTGTATTTGCCAAAGGGTTTACGTTAATCACATGGTTTCTTCATGGTGTTATATTTTTGCAAAGATGAATTAGTTAGGAATTTGTTACAACCCCAAAAGGTATGTGGTAAGAATGCTACGCCGATAGATGGCGCTGTGTCAAGACGAGATTGTAGCAAGATAACGCACGGTAGAGGTAGTGTACAGTGGAGTTGTTAAATAAAATGTTGTATGTGTGATTTAGCGTTCTTAATTAACAATCTTAAATATGGAGTTTTAGTCATTTCCCAAAGACAACAATAGGTTGGCGCAAACATGTACATGTTTGGTGTCAGAAGTGGGGTTATTAGTTAGTTAGAGGTGGATTTTGTTTGTGTTAACTGTGCGTTGCTAACCCTTGTTGTTGAGCGAGAAGTAATGGCGGTAGTGGGTAACATGTGGTGAGTACACATTTTGAGAGAATTTCTTACTACTGAATCTTTTTTGTGATTTTTGTTGTGTAATAGGTGTTGCTTGATAAATTGAGTTAAATAATATTATATAAGGTGGTAAATTATTTGAGTTAATTAGTGTTGTGTTCCATAATTGATTATTTGAGTTAATTAGTGTTGTGTTCCATAATTGATTGTTTGAGTTAATTAGTGTTGTGTTCCATAATTGATTATTTGAGTTAATTAGTGTTGTGTTCCATAATTGATTATTTGAGTTAATTAGTGTTATGTTCTATAATTAATAATTTGAGTTAATAGAGCTGTGCTTTGTGAGATTGTTATTGTGAATTTAATAGTGTAATGTTCTGTGTTTGATAATTTGAATTTAATAGAGTTGTGTTCTGTGACGAGGGTGTAGTTTTTTTTTGAATCGATTGTTTTAGTGCTGATATTGTAAATTAAGAGTTGATGTTTTTATGTTAAAATGAGTCTTAAATCACTGAAAAAAGACGAGTTGAAACTCGTAGCAGAGTAGTTAGCCCTTGATGTTCCACTTGGAGCAAAAATAGTCGAGTTGAAAAGCTTAGTAGAGAGTTAAGAAATCCACAAAAATGATGCTGAATTCGTACAAAATATTATTATTGGCATTCTTGAAGAAAAGAAATTAAAAAGTGAGAGAGAAAAATCAGAGAACGAAATAAAATTACAATTAGAGAAATTAAAATCATCTCAGTTAGAAGCAGAATTGCAATTAACTAATGCCAGGCTTTCGCCAGCTGTGCGCCACTCAGATGACTGCCGCTTCGACTCTGGAGTGTAGTGATGTATCCATGTTTCGTCCATGGTCACGTAACGACGCAAGAAATCTTTTTTGTTGCGAGTAAATAGCGATAAACAGCTTTCTGAATCATCGACTCGTTGCTGTTTTTGTTCCATCGAAAGCAATCGCGGCACCCACTTGGAAAAAACCTTTTTCATGCTGAATCTTTCATGAAGGATAGTAAATACACTTCCATATGATATCTGTGTCATCTCAGCAATCTCACGGAGCTTCACTTTACGATCTTTCATTATAATTTTTGTCACTTCACTCACATTTTCCGGTGTAACGGCTTCCACAGGTCTACCCGAGCGTTCCGCGTCATTTGTGTCGGTACAACCACGTTTAAACTCGGCAAACCACCGACAAATCGTTGCTTTTGATGGACAAGAGTCCGGGTAACATTTTTCAATCCATTGTTTCGCTTGCACGGTGTTTTTACCCATTAAAAAACAATGTTTTATCAGAACACGAAACTCGGTTTTTTCCATTTTTTAAACAAACTACAAAACGACTTTACTCCAACCTCGATAACTCAGCTGTTTCTGGTCCGATCGACTTAAAATTTTGACACGTTTCAAGCAAAGGTTAGTACTCTAGAAAGACCTGGTTACTGGTTTACTACGAGCGCCATCTCTGGGTTAGTCTCGGAACTTAT
>BMAW01064023.1:0-39028 GCA_019974015.1 Nephila pilipes | reverse complement strand
ACACGCTTGATATCTTTCGTTTGATATTGAACTTCTGGTGCTACTTCAGTATTCAAGCTGTGTGTTCTTAGAATGTATGTTTTTTTTCTACTTTCGAATATACGAATGTTGAATTTTTTTATATATATAAAAGAATAAAAATTGTAAATATTGCAGCTGTGAATTCCATAAAATTATTATTATTAAATTCATAAGCTTATCATGATAGAATAAAAAAATACTTCTGCTGTATAACTTACTGGATTCAAATTCAAAACACGATTTGCATTTATGTCAAAAATACTTGCCAGCATTTTTTTCAGTCTTTATGGATAAATACTTTACTAAAAAATGAAGTAACTTCAAGATTCAAGCTATGTACTCATTTTCTTTGAATACTTTCTTTGAAAGTATGAATTGGATTTTTTTACGTAAGGATAAAAATTTGTAGGAGAGAAAAAAAATTGAGAATGCAGTAACGAATTTTTATAGAATTATTGTAGTATGTTCATAAAGTTATGAAAAAATGCAAAATATACCTCTACTACATAAGTTAATGGGTTTTAATTCCAACCCCTTTTTCATTAGATATCAAGAATATTCGTATTTTTCAAAAAAAAATTATCTTAACTTTGAAATGTGAAATGTTTAGTTTTTATCAAAATAAATACTTCATTATTTATAGATGAGTCCTATCGAAATTTGTAAAAACAAACCTGTTTTCAAAGGTATTTAAATGCACGTGCAACATTTTTTTACAAATCAGAAACAAATTTACTAATTAATAATTTTTCAGCTTTTAAAAACAAAGAAAATAATTTTATTATATTAAATATAAACCACAGCTTCAAATAGCTAACCTAGGCTAGGTTTTAAACAGCAATAATATTAACCGCTCAATGTTTATGAACGAGCTCTGCTCGTCATCCGAATAGCGTGCCATAATGGATACTGACAAGTTCAGCAGTTTTTCGACGCAAATGATTACAGCCGAACCCTACTCAGGCAGCGAAACTTTGCCCCACTGGACGCGGACGAGCTGAGCTCGTCAGCGTATATTATCCTGCGTTATTCGTGTTACAAACGATATTTATTGGCAAAATTCAGTTAATATGATGGAGTACAGATGGTGGTACGGGTACCGTAAAATATTTACATAATAAGGGAAAATATTGCCGATCCAATTGTTAATACAGTTATTTTTTATGCAATTTAGTGAGAGTTTGTTACTGAAAAATGGCGCATTTATTGCAAAGACTGTAATGTTCCATTATGTGCAATTCCATGGTTTAATATGTAAAACACACAGAAAGAATTTTAGATAAATATAACAATAAAAAAACCTTTATAAAGTTTAATGCTTTACTTCTTTAAACTTTATAAAGTTTAAAGTTTCGTGTATTTATTTAGATAGTTAATTTAATTTTATAATTTACAAACTAATAATTATAATATTTAACACTTACTGAATTGTTTATAAGTGTGAGTTAAATTTTTGTAAATACTACATTAATATATCGCAAATAATTTCTTAAAAATTTCATGTCTTAGAAACAAAAATTTATAATATTTATAACTTACTGAGTAGTTTAAAATTATAAGTTATAATTGGTCTAAATATTACATAACATACCGCAAATTGTTGTTTAAAAACTTAATATTTTAGAAACTAATATTTGTAATAATTATCTTCACTGGACTGCTTAAAAGTGCATGTTACAATTGGTGTAAGTATTGCATTAATATACCGCAAATAATTCTTTAAAAAATATTTTTTAAAGCGAGTTTCCATATCACTGTCAGAAGAGAGCGACATTTTCGAAGGCCACTAGGGAGAAAAAGACTGCCACTTTCAAGAGACCGTTAGATCGTAGCATTGTGCGTCATAGGAGAGCGAAAACTGCTGATTTTCCCAACTGTCTAAGGGTTAAAGATTTAAAATAAATTAAAAAATTTAAAAAGAGAAGATTTTAAGAAATACTTCAAATGTATTATTTATAAGTGTACTGGAGTACAAAATTAAGGTAACAAACGCGTTTATAACAGGAATACAGATCTGATACGAGTTACACTGATAAAATTTGTATTGGATATATTTTGAATAACGGGCCACACGACGTTAGCATCTATTTGGGAATAAAAAGCGCTTAGTGTTAGTTATGAAGCCAATGTGAAATTTGACTGTTTAAGCATCTGGAAATTTTGACAACGGTGTTTTGAATTTTGGGTTAAATCTCTCAAGTTTGACTGATTATAATTAGAATGAGTTCTCTTAAATGTTTAGATTATTCAATGAGATGGACAGCTCTTAGAAGGCTTAAATCTGGGCAGTTTCAAGCGGAGGTGACTTGATGGTTACAAGTGAAACCAAAAGGGGTATCCAGGTTAGGGGAGATCAATTCCTAACAAGTGGTATTATCACCTGAACGCTCAGTTAAGGCCACCCAAGAACAACGACACCTGCATAGGATGACTAGTTGGCAGTGAGTGCATTATGATATAGGCAGTCAACGGATAAAGAGCTTTCTCATAACCTTGATTCTGAGTCTGGTGCAAGAATTTCAGGGGGAAAGCATATAGATATCTGGCAGAAAATGCCCTTAACCCCCGGCGTCCAGTGATGTGACTTTTTCTGAACGTATCACACAGTAGAGCCCGTTTACCATGGTTCCTAACACACCATATGTGGACACACCAAGAACGGAACAAAGTTCGTTTCACTGATGAGTCGAGATTTAGCACGTAAAGTGATTATAGGTGAATCATCATCTAGAGAGAGCATGGAGCTCGCAATAGTCCCTCCAACGTAAAAATATCGACCAGTTCGGTGGCAGAGGAATCTTTGTCTGAAACGATATCTTGTTGCGCAGTATACACCACTGCACGTCTTTGATGTGAGTAGAGTCACCTCACAATACTATGGGTTGAAGTCCTTAAGACTATGTGAGGTTTTCCCGGGATATTGTAAGCCTGGACTAGTAGAACTAGTTCGCAATATGGACTAGTAGAACATGTTTAGGAAGAACCGTTATATTAAGTCACCACCTATCACAGGAACCCCTGGTGTTAAAAACCACTCTTTGAGAAGAATGGGATTTCTTGCCACAAGCATTTCTCGACATCCTCATTACACATACGTTGTGAAGCTTGTATAGCAGTGCACGATAGCCACACTCTATATTAAACGGACCTTTAACGAGATATAATGCATCATGATTCGACTATTTTCAATGTAACCTGTACCTTAATTAACAATTCAACTCTTTTCTACATTGTTATGTTGCTATATGCTTTCTACTAAAGTAATAACTCTTTAGTTATAGTTATATATATATATAACTAACATTTCATTGATATAAACAAACTAATTGAAATAAATTTAAAAAAGTTATAGAAAATAAAACACAAATAAAAAAAATTATTTGAAAATCATGATGAAAATTTACAATAATTTTATTAGAATATAGAAGAAGAAAGTTATTTTCAAAAATCTAAGAAAAGAAAATAGTCCTTTAAAACAAATGTGAACAAATACATGACAAAAAACGTAAAAAGATAACTTGAAAGAGTATTAGCCTAGACATGAAAAAAATGAAAATACATAATTCATATTCGATAAGAAAACATAACATTCATAAATTTTGAATTCAGCTCAGAAAAGATTTGAAGTCTTCAAAGTGTCTTAAAGGCCCAACATTCCCCCAAAGAAAAGTATTATATAACAATATGGAAATTTCATAAAATTCAAAAGTTTCCTAAATACTAAAAGACCAAATTGCAATATAAGAAACCAGATAAACACACACACACACACATATATATATATATATATATATATATATATATATATAAAGAGAGAGAGAGAGGGGGAGAAGAACCAAAACATTAACCAATGAAAACTAAGAAAGAACATATTAATATTTAAGCCATCAGATTAAAAAAGATTAAAAATCTTACTTGAAACAAATGCAGTATCACATAAAAGAAACGAAATTTAGCACAAACATTTTAAAGGCTTCTAACTAGCAAAAGAAAATGTAACTTAGAAGCTAAATAAAAAAAACCAAAAATTATAATTATATTTTAAATCTCTTTTTGTATAAAATTCAAAGGAAAGTCTGCATCCAAACATTTTTTTAACTTATTCATGTAACTGTAAGTATCTTGTTTTTTAGACACAATTTTGATGTTACGTAAAAAATTTGATAGTAAATTAAATTTCTAAAAACATTCAGATTTAAATAACTCCCAATTAAGGGAATTTTATGAAATTTGAAAGGGAGAAAATACTTTCTTTTCATACATATTACACGAAATTTTATCATCTTCTAACTTTAGGAAATATCTGATTATTCTATTCATTTATAGTAATATTAAATTGCAGTAAATGCAAACACTCTGAATAACAAGAGAAAAGTTTAACATCTTTATTATAACTAATAGGAAAGAAAATAATATCATCGCAATATCTAACCTTTTTTAAACTATTATAATAAGATTTCATCTTCTTAAAAATGAAAATAAATATAGTCTAAGCAATTGATTTCAGTTATGCCTAGTGGTAAACCATTAATCTGTTTATAAATGCTCAATTTTCTTTAAATGCTCATTTAACTAAATAGCTACGTTTTTCATTTGCGATAATCATATTAATATTAAATTTCTTTGAAATATATTTTAGAAACATAATAAAATCTTCTAAAATTATAGCTATAAACAAAATAAATATGTTTGTTATTAATATATTTGACTGCATCAACTTTATTTTTAATAATGTTAGTGCTGAAGGGTACAGTGTATTGAGTTTTGATTTGGAATAAATTTCAGAGATTATTTCAATCAGCAGGTTAACAGAGAATACGTTAAATATCATTTATTCGATTGATAACTGTTTGTACGAATATCTTATCAGGCTGTCCAATCAATATTTACATCGAGTTCCATTATCGCTCTTGCAATTTTATCCGCTTGTTTATTATTTTCATTTTGCGTTGTTTAGGTATACTCATACGTCCCTGCAATGGAATTATCCATACTAGTGTCTTCTTTTATCGAAATTTTGATCTTTTTTTTATATCATACAAAATAACCCATGGCTGTGAATATAATTGGGTAAACTGCTCGTCTCTCCCACCATAGACCTTTTAACTCGTGTTTTACTTTCGTAACAAACTTTTGAGACACCTACTTCTTTGGTTCCATGAAAAATTACTATTAATTTCCGAATATGTATAATAATACATAAAATGCTTTTTTAATCAGATTTTCTTAAAACTGTAATAAGGTTGTCTTTTGCCCAATATCACAGAACCCGATCGGAGCTGGCAGCACATTTTTGGATAGAAAATTATGATTTTCATATAAATTTGTGATTCTGCAACGCATGCGAGTTGTTGAAATGTTGTAACACTCATACATCCGCTTATGATGCAGTACCCTTAAAATTTAGGAATGCTCCCAAAACGTACCATTTTTCACCTGAAGACGTAAATTTTAAAACTCATTAACCGTAGGAGACGAAACTTGGAACACATTTTACATCAGAAATTAAGGTATTTATTCATATAGAAATGAGTAATATTATAAAATACGTTTGATCGTTATGAAATCGAAAAAAAGTGTTGCAATTTTGAGTCATATTCTTTAACATTACGAGAATACAGCCTCAATACTTGTATAAACCCTTAGTGTATTTCTAATTTAAGCTCTTTGATGTATTATCAGTAAATAAGCTTATAGAAAGTGAATAACTTTTTCAAAATATTTCATGAACCTGAATACAGTTCTAACAACATTAACATTTTTTGCAGTATGTTTCCATTTTCCCTTTTTGAATGTGTACTTTTATTTTTATGTCTTTATTATAATATAGGAAGGAATAATGCGAAATGAAAAATAATGTATTACCTTCTATAGTTGTTTATCTGGCTCGAAAGAAGAATATGGTGCTCAATTGGGTGCTATTTTTTGACAGATTTCATTTCTATTTCTCATATGCCTTAGTTTTATTCTTAAAACACCCAAAATTGGAAGATGTATCTACCATCTAACTGTCAATACAAGCAAAATTGAAACACAACAATAAGCAATCTTTCATTTGAAAAACCAAGTTTGACAGTTTGGCATCTTCAGAAAGTTTCGCAAAGAATTTTTATGATTATTCTGATGCTATTCGTTGCATTCTCTACCTCTTTTACAAATTAAATCCAGCTTATGTCACTGATGATAGACAGTTTTGGAATCAAACAATTTCTTTCCATCACATTTCTCTTTAGGAAAGTAAAAACTCACTGTAAGCGAATTTTTTCCTTTACAAGTTATCTTATGAGATTAATGGTAAAATTTTTGAGAAGAAAAATTGGATTTTCGCTATTTGTATGACTATGTTTCTTCAATAAAAATAGCTTTAAAATGATGGAACATTGCTGAGTATTGTTCAATAATTGCGTGAAAATGTAGGAGAAAAATACTTTGAAAAAAAATGTAAAATTTAAACATTCATCCGGTATCTATCATACTCAAACACTATGTAAATCCAATTCCTATAAGTTAATCATGACGTATCTAAGTCATTTTATATCCATTAAAAGGAAATGTTCAAAAAAATTATTAAATTTTTTTTTACAAATCATAAGTAAATTTGTAACTCGTTCATAAGCGTAATCACAGAATTCTTTTAATTTTTCACTTAATATGCTTCAGTGCGAGCAGAAATTTACCCATTAATTCTATTTGTTTTATATTAAATTCACTATAGAAATACTCGTCCATATAAGTTATTGGAGACAGACCTTGAAGTATTAGACTATGATCACGAAGTTGACATCGGAACCGAATTTTCACTCCTTTGATTTCTAAGGTACTTTTTTAGTTCCATGCATGATTCACAGTTTCAATTTTGATTGATTGATAATTTATTAATGTCGCACTTAGAAGCAAAACTAGGGCTATTGATGACGATCTTCGTAATTTCAAGCTTCGATTAAGTGACGAAGACGACACTCGTCTCTTGGAACTTCCACATCATCAACAGGAGGATTTGAAGCGTACGACAGATTCTACGTGCATCAGCCCTGCTGCTCGTCGGGTCTCTAGTAGCATCAAGTCATGAACCCGCAACTAGATGAAAACAATGGTTGCAGCGAGCTCGTCGCCATGACCACTAAACTATCGTGCCCTCTAAGAATACCGGATCTTAACTATAAGGAATTTCAGCGGTTTCTTATGCAATATCAGTATATATGGTATAAGTTAACATATTTTTCAGCTTAACGTTTCTTAGTTTTTAGAATGAAATATATACTATATAAATCTCTATATAGCTTTTACGAGTAGTTTTTTAAATTTTATACTGAAAATAGCTACTTGAGAGAGAGAGAAGCTAATTCTGTAAACATGATACATGCTTTTCAAACAGTTGCACTGCCAAGTAAAATATTACTGTAATTTCCATTCTGCAAGAAATAAATTATAAAATCTTGCTAATTTTTCTGAGAACTACAATTGTTATATTTTTAAGCTTTATTGTTCCATTTTTCATTTAAAAATAAATTTTCCACTTGAATACAGTTTCAAAAAAATCAAATTACTCCTTTAAGTTATTCGAATTTAATTTTTATACACTTTTAATTATCCCGTATTGATTTATGTTACAGTTTTAAATAATAGAAAAGATAAATTTGGTGTTACTTTCTAAAGGACTCACACACTTAGTAAATTCTCTTGAATTATTCATAAATTTCTAATTGAAATTTCAAATGTTTCGTAGGGTTCTCTTTTTTTTTCAATTTTTCTTTATCAATGACTCTTGCAAATTTGCATCCTGATCAATTGATCAGAAAAGTATCAGAATGCATTGCACTAAATTGCACACTGAAAGAATTAGATAATATTCAATAATATTTAGTTGGCTGTATTTCCTAATATTTCTCTCAATTTAAGAATTATGACCCTGAAAATCAATTTAGCAAGAACTCGTGACGAAAAGTGCGGAGGAAAAATCTTAATTTACAAAAAAAAAAATCATTTGATTAATCTTTGTTGGTTACCTCTTTTAAAACATATTTTTTGATATTACAACTATCTTAATATATAACTACCACCTAGGGGCTCACCAGCCTTCTATTTAACTTCAGAGGATTGGTTGAAGGCTGTTTATCACGTCTATAGGATATTACTGCCTAAAAATATTCACTGATGTGTAAGCACTATACCTGTTAGAAAGGCTTATTGTTCTAGAGAAGGATATACAAATTTCTTTTTTCATTCATTTAATATTCTGCAAAACTTTAATTTGAATCTGTAATTTACAAGAAATTTAATCAGTAAAGAAGAAGAATTTATTAGTTTATAGTTTTGATTTAATTATAGAATTTAATTCTGGCTAAAATATATTTAGGATTATTTATTTTCAAAGATCAACTTCTTTTTAGTAAGACAGAATATCTAATAACTCTAAAGATAAAAATTTATAATGGGAATATATATCTCTTTTTCCGTCTATCTTTTCTCTCTATGCTTTAATTCTCATTGAAGAATGAAGGAATTTATGGAATGAAAATGCAATTATTTTTAGTAGATTATCTCTTCATTCTGAGTATCAATTCAATCAGATAAATATGATCCAATTTGCAGTTCCTACTGAATTACAAAAAAAATTGCTTAGGGTTATAAAGACCTTAAGACAAGTTTTAGGCACCTAATCCTGAAGTCATAATTTCTCTGTTTAATAACTCAGTTTAAGAAAGTGCATCAGTAAATTATGTGAAGTTATAAGTCTAGAATACAAGCGTCAAGTTCTGGCTTAATCTCTTTGTTATCTAAGTCTTCTCTCTTAAATTATGGGCCATATTTAACCGAAACAGCGAGTAACTGTACAATGAGATAAGCAAAAGTAGTGGAGCTAAAAGGGGACATTTGTTTGAATTATTACGAAGTTAAAAAACGTGGTATTTATGTTTAAAAAAAGTGTTAGTTAAATAAATACTCAAACACTCCTCAATAGCATTTAAGAAAAGATTATATATTTGATATTTAAGATAAAATTTATGAAAAATAATTTTTGTGTATAAGTTATGTAATACTCTTCCTTTCTTCTTTTTGTATGTGACATAATTTACAACAAAAACTTAATTTATCTTAACTAGATCTCTCCTACAATATATAATTCTTTCGGATATATATTTATGACTTAATAATTGTTAATAAGACATTCATTTCCATATTTTTGTTGGCTATGTATGTGTGAGAAATAAATGGTTTACATGGGGTATTTCATAAATCTGGAGTAAGCTCTCTTTATAGAATCCATCATTCGTTATTTCTACGCACATTCTGTAGCCTAGCACCATTTTACTCCGCTGCACATGTGATATTTAGCTGCATCAGGACTCGAACTTATGATCCTACAAACAAGATATTTCGCGACTCTAATAACTGGGATACAGCGGCTATTATTTCGGGCACTTCAAAATTCGAGATTTATGATACAGGATTTATTCCTTTACTTACCTTTAGAATACTCCCACATCCCTTTTGAAGATATATCAGAAGAATGTAGCTAAAATCCATCTCCTTAAAAAAAATAGATAAATCGTGAAACAGAAAAAAAAAAAAAACAATGCATTTTCATGTCAAGATTGTTTTTTGGAAGAGCATGAAAGCACTTGAAGTTGAAAAAGATCACACTATTAGTATTGAATAATCAATTAAAAATCCTTTAATATTTTAATTTTAATTTTAGTAAGAGGGCACATTGAATTAGTATGAAATATTAAAATAAAGATTCCGTTTAGAATAGAGAGGACACAAAATAAATGTTTCTTAACTGCAATGTACCTTTAAACATTATAAAAAATTCATCCTAATGGTACTTATAATTTGTTCGTTTTATATTCATTTAAGAGTAAAATTTCTGAAGCAAAAATGAACTACGTACTTGAACTCTTATGAATAGTAATTTTAATAAACGTTGAAACTTTTGTAATTTGAAAAGCTATCAGAAAGATCATTATTCATCAAATTTTTAATTCAATAAATGATTCATTTCATTTATTCTGATGGACGTGGATATTTTTACTATTTAATCAATTTTGGGCATTAGTAAAGTAACTTGAAACCTAAGGACTCATTAACGAAATCTATAGTACATTTCTAGAATGATTTATAGCTAACATTAAATAGATTACTGAAAAGTTTTTATCGCATGTCATTAATTTCACAGAGAAAAATTTATAATTACTCGGTTTTAGCTCCGAACATTGATCCTGGAAGGAAATTTGTAACCTCAGCTGAATTTGGAAAGTAGGAAAGTTGTTAAATAAGTTTCATTAAGAAAATTATTATAAAATATTTCATTGCTTATTCATTTCATAAAGGTTAATTTTAAACAAAACTTAAGCTGATTTTAGAAAGTGTCATAATTATATTGATTTAAAAGTCATATTCATACTGAACATATTCATATTTAAAAAGTGTAAAAATTTGCAAAAGTGCAAAATTTGGCGCGTTTTTGATAACAATTTTACTCTTTCAAGCCACTTGTACTAATCATTTTGTTATTGGGGTTTTGATAACCATTCAGATAGCTTGTGTCCAATTTTAAATGTCGCTGAAAAATTACTCAAATCATCTGCATCCGATACTTCCAATTTAAAAATTTCATATCTGTATTCTCACATTTTTTTTTTCCTTTAGTGACACTAAATTGGGAAAAGGTATCTTCTATATAAATTGAAAAGTGTTATAACAAATATTGTGTTGTAAATTTTGAATTCGAATTAGTTTTTGATACAAATGAAAAATCAAACCATTTGGTTGTTACATGTTCTTCATAATACATAAGACTTTAATTTTACTAGAAGAAGTCATTACATTTCACTTCGCTCTCCCAATAGCCAGATGAGCAAATGTATTGCTTATGTAATTAAATTTTCCATCGAAAGAGGGACTCACACAATATCTGTTTGTCCATTCATATATATGTGGACTTTTCACGATTCTCAAAATATTCAAAATAATTCTATGAAGCCTGTTTTCAAAAGATCTCTGACACATTTAGTATTTGGATGGCAGATATAAGATTTTATAGGTAAATGGCTGAAATTGAATAATATAAGCATTTAAAATATTCTCTCAAATACCTTAGATCAGGTAATTAAATATTATTATAAATTTGATTTATATCATTCGGTACTGAGAATTTGAAGAATTTTCAGTGTCAAATTTTTGTTCTTTTTCTCTTTCCTACGTGATTTATTATTTAGTATATCATCTTTTGTGATGTATTAAAAGTGATGGATGTTTGTAGCCAGTATTTAAAAGAAATTACGTTACATTCTTGATATGACACTGAAATATAAATAAGACTTTTTTCGTCTTAAAATAAAGTATTGCAACACAAAACACATTTCATTTTCGATATTCGTTGCTTAATGAGGATGATCGGTGTCGTTCTCGTCACTTGACCGTGGTTCAAAATTATGAGGTCCGTTGCCAATAGCCCTCCCGTTGCTTCTAGTGTGACGTTAATAAAACAAAACCAAAGCAAACGCTTAATGATGTTTATTAATAAAATTTCAATTTGTCCATTTTTTAACAAAATACGCCCTCTGTTAAACGCAAGGGAAACGCACTATGCTGTAAAAATAAAAGTTCCCTTTCATTTCTATTGTTCAAAATTATCTAAACAATATCGATTTTTTATTGATTCGAAAACTATTGAAACGAACACAAAATAAAACTTTAAAATTTAAATGTCTGTTGGTTTCTTATTTATTTATTACTTTATTTATATTTTTTTTTTCATTTTATATTAATTTATTTACTTTTTTTTGTAATACAATGCAGAAAGTAATGCAAATTTCAGTTTCATAGTTTAAAGTACTTCACAGAAACTAAAAATAATTTAAATATTATTTTATTTTTCATGCTTTTAAATATTTAAGAACCATAAAATAAGTCTCTAAATCTGTAGGAAAATCAGTGAACAATTTCAAAGAAAAATAATTTTTCCTTGCTTTATAGAGAGAGTACTACGAAAGTTTTTCATGGAGTATTTTTACGGGAGAGTAGACTCTCGTAGAAAAAACATTTCTCATAATTATACAAAATATGTATGCAAACTACAGAAATTATTATAGAACATGGCTTGGGCATAAGTGATATTCGCATAAATAATGCTGCAGTTGGGAATGAAGCAAGTAAACTGTACTAAAAGGATTGTTTGTGTCAGTTTCAATAAAAGAGCTCAAAAGATAAACTCGTGTGATATGATCTGTTATGCATATATTAAAAAATATGGAATAAACTTACTTCTAACGCCAAATATAAAAGCAGGACAGTCGCGTGTGCTCTGTGGCTTGAAAAGGCTGAACACTGTTGCATGCATCAAAATAGAGCTATGAGTGTTATGCGCTGTTGTCAGTACGCGTCAGTTATCTCTGATTGCGTGGCAGCAAGGTAATCGATACCGGCCTCCAAACGTAGTCAACGAGCAGTTCAGATTTTTTAACTGCGGAAAATGCGTATCCAGTTGCGATTTAGTGCCGTTTTCAAAATGTCTTCGGTACTTAGTGTCTCTCGTGTATTAAAGTGTTTCACTGCTGCAGTGAACTTCGTGAAGAAAGATACCAGTACGGTCCACTGGTTTCGATCAGGTAAAGCGCACACCAAGCAAACATCTGAAGCAGGATCGGAGAATCGCAATTCGTGAGATAGTGACAGAACTGTTCATTAGCAAAGGAATTATTCACGCTCTTCTTCATAACAGTTAGTGCAACCAGCTACTGCGACATTGTGCAAGAAACTAGAAACAATAATCAAGACTTTTCGACGTTATGTATAGTCAGAAAGGATTATTCTGCTACATAATTCCTTCTGATTATATATATATATATATATATATATATATATATATATATTCCCTGTTCTCATATCTCTCCTAATGCAAATTTATCTTGCTGGAATTTCGATGGAAAGACTTTGAACATACCCCATGTAATCTTAACTTTGTGATTACCATGTCTTTGTTGTATTCACGAAACCTTAAAAGGACGCTATTTTGAATAAGGCAATAAGGCGCGAAAAAGTGGTGAAGAATAGTTCCTTAGACAATTTGGAAGCTCTTTATCCAGCGTACCCCTCATCTTGTAGACTTCTGGACCATCCATGATAACCTGCAAAGTAACTTTGTATACCTATATTCTCCTTATCTGTCATCCTTTGTTATGTATGCGTAACACATTGTTACAATAAAATCTTTCGTTAACCCTTTCAGGGGCAGTGGTATATTTTTATACTATATATTTAGCACGTTATATCTCTTTGTAAAGTACGCTTTTTCACCACACATTTATCTTCAAATTGAAGCTTATTATTTTATTTACTTAAATTAGATGGCAGGATCATGCAGAATAAATACAAAAATTATTGCTTTGAATCTAATTAATGCTCCCAACAAGGATTTATGCCTCACAGAAATGTTTCTGAAATGATTTGATAAATTTAAATTCATGAGCTACCTAATCTTCATGTTTGAAACTTTATGTAAATACTACTAATTAATCAAAACAAAATATATAAAGTATTGGTTTCATACTATAAATTAAGTGGTATCATATTTATACCACCTCCCCTATAGAGCACATAATAGGTAAGTGAGCAACAGATGGCAGCACTGAAATTTTCGATTCAGACTGATATGTGACGGTTCGCTTTATATCAGTGAAAATTAGAAGTCAAAAAAATGTTTTCCAGTTCCAGTGGGGTAAAAATCAGAATTATTCTCCTAAGAAAAGAAATTTAAAATAGGAAGAAAAATTTATCAACGCGGTGAATGCTCACCAAAAAACGCTCAGTGGTAAAAAAGGATTCCTGAAAACCTAAACCATAGCAAAAAAAAATTGAAAAATGAAAAGACGGAGGGACAGCCTTTCGAGGCTTCTAAGACAGAATTGGCTGGAGACGGGAAGTGTTAGGACTTGTCATCGTTGATAGACATGAGACTTGTTAACGATATTGGACATGGAGAGTTAACATGAGATAAAAAAATAAAGATGGTAAGCTGCCGGCAAAAGAGAGATGGGAATATGAGCTCATTGCCTCTAGCGGTAGACTTTATCAAAGGGTCTAAGTAAACTGATGGAAAATCATTGCCAGTCGATATTACAAAAGGTACAATACAGTAAAAAGATACCCTCTTTGTAAGAAGAACAGAGTCCTTGGTGCTTGGGCGCCAGATCTGAATTTTGAAAGAAGAGATATTTCTTTTGTAAACTGTAAAAGGTATAGGAAATCCGCTTTAGCGGAGATTAAAAAGAATTGAGTACATTTCCTATAAATTATTCAACGAAAGGAGGGTTGGCCGTTTCTTTTGTGTGAGTGTGTTTGTTTGTTGTGACACGTCTGTTCATTACATGTGGGAGGATATGTTCTGAATACATTCAATTACCACGGACAGGCTGGTTTTTGATTTCTTACAGAGACCATATATTGAACAGAATTTTAGGTTTATCTAGAGTTCAATGAATTTACGCTTTCGTTTCTTCTGGTGGCTTACAGATTTCGTACAATAGTGTGCATAATTATTTCAGAAAAATTCAAAATTTATTTAAAGTAGCTTTATAATCTAATTTTAAATTATTTTTTTTAAATATGTATATTCTAAAATATATCATTAAAAGAATGCCTATACAGGGTCTTTTGATTGAGAAAGAACTTTCTTTGTTTGAAGAGGAAGACCCTTCTGAGAGACAGGAGTTATCTTCAGAAACAAGTGGGGAAGAGAATTTCACTTCAGTCTGGGCAAAAAAAATATGCCTTACTTTAAATAAAATTGTATAAGCATTTCAAATAAATTTGGTTTATTAAGTTATATACTGCTGTTTGTAGAAAATGCAACACCATGAAAGAATCATCAGAATCAAATGAAATTTAATGCAGAAACGACTTGTACTGATACAAATAAATGATGAAATTTTCAAAACAAAAGAAACAAATTAAGCGTCCGAAATCAGTATTTGGTGCAGCCACCATGCGCTGCAATAAGTGCTGCTATACGACGTGGCATGGAGTCAAACAGATGTTGAATATCTGCTTGAGGAAGAGAATTCCATATCGCTTGTATGCGCAACCAAAGTTCGTCTTTGGAAACTGCAGGACGCGGATCACGAGCGAGACGCCGACCAACCATATCCCACACGTGCTCAATAGGCGACATATCCGGTGAATAAGCAGGCCAAGGAAGAAGTTGCATGCGTTGTGCTGAACAGAAGTCTCGAACAGTCCGCGCAACATGTGGGCGTGCATTATCCTGCTGAAAGATAGCTCCAGGGATGCCTTGAAGGAAAGGAACGACTTCGGGCTGTAGCACTTCACGGACGTACCTGTTGCTATTGAGATTACCCTCAATTCGTATCAAATTGGATCGTCCATGATACGAAATCGCACCCCAGACCATAACTCCGGGTGTTCGACCACTATGTCGTTCAATAATACACTCAGGAAGGCAGCGTTGACCGGCATAACGTCTAACACGAACACGGCCATCATGGGTCCACAAATTGAAGCGTGATTCATCTGAAAAGACAACTTGGTGCCAATCAGCTCGCCTGTCTCTGTGCTCAAGAGCCCACTGCCGACGCAGCCGTCGATGATTCGCCGTGAGGGGAATCCTGTATAAAGGCACCCTTGCACGCAATCCACGGCGCAGCAGACGACGACGAATTGACGAAGCCGACAATTGTACACCTGTAGCAGTAGACCAACGTGCTGCCAGCTGCCTGGAGGAAGCTGTGCGATCATTCACCGCCATGCGGAGCAGGTGTCGATCATCGCGCTCTGACGTCACCTTCTGTCGTCCAGTGCCTGTTTTTCGAGTTGTTCGGTGCTCGTCGGTCCACTGCTTCCAAACTCGCATCACTGTGGAACTGTTCCGCTGCATACGAGCTGCTATTGCACGATAGGAAAATCCTCCTTCTCGAAGGCCGATTATCCTCCCTCGTTCAAACTCCGTAAGTTGCTTGAATTTCTTATTCTTCCGTCGTGGAGGCATACTCAGGTCTCACTAAACGTTTGCCACTAACAAATAATCATAGACTTTTTTCAACGTCCCGCTACAGCACTTTATTTATACGCTTTCAGCATCAATTCAGAGGGCGCTGCGCGCGCCACGCACGCGCGATGGCTCTGAAACTTTATTAATTTGCATAATATCCTATAATTGACATTTGCTGCGAATTTCATTTGATTCTGATGATTCCTTCATGGTGTTGCATTTTCTACAAACAGCAGTTTAATATAGTTTTATTATTAAAAAAATATAAAAATTATATATGTATAAAAATGATATACTTAAATTAATTGACATATTTTCACACATATTATCACTCTTACAAATAAAAATACTATATCATCAAAATCTAATTTTTTCAAAAGTGTTTTGTGATAATAATATTCCCCAAATAAACTAAAATAACATAATTATTTTAAAAGTATTCATTATTTCATCGAAGGAATACGAAGCAGCGAGTGTGCAAATAAGATGTCCCAGAGGGGCGGTGATATATTATGTATACCGAGTCTTAAAAATCAGAAAATAAATTAAAATTAATTTTATCGCTTGATACTGTGTCCTTATAACATTATTAATGCATATGAGATGAATTTTAGCAAACATTTAATGTTTTTTTATATACAGCCCCTCAAAGGATCAATAGCCTTTCCTCTTTTGATTGGTGTGGAAGTTTGGAGAGGGAGCTGCTTTCTCATGTGTCTCAGGTATTTCACCTGACCGAGTTCAAAATTACGATGTTCTTCACCAATAACCCTCGTGTTCCTTCTAGTGCGACGTTAATAAAACAAATCCAATCCGATCACTTTTTATTTGGGCAATTGTTACATATTTAGATGAGAAAATCTATAATAAAGATAAAGTAAAAATCGCGTTAACACTACTCATACACACAAAAATGTTAATTACAATTTAACAGATGATAATTCACCTTATTAAAACAGGCAGATTCAACCTAAAGAAGGAAATTATTCAAAGGAGAATTAATACATATAACTATACTCATCACAGAATTCCTTTCTGCTGATAATTATCCAAGCGTAAAATCGTTTGACAATGATATTTAATAATTTTAAGCTAAACAACATTCATAATAAATAGTATTTTCTTCCAAGCAATAATATTCTTGTTACGGTTTAAACAAAAGATTTCAAGCCAACGTGTAATAATTTTATCTATAAATTCACTAACTAATATGTAGGAAATTTATTACAACCGTTTTATGTATATTTTTCATCTTTTCGCTTTTTGGGAATGATATTTGACTACAAGGTTTTGATTTTTCATGAAATGTGATTATTTCAATTTTGTTTGATTCGAAATTGTTACAGATTTTCTTCGACATTCACTACGTCTCCTCCTTTTTTGAATTTCAAAAGTTCAGTTGACACTTGCACATAATTAACGAATGTCGTCCAATCCGCAGTCAGACATTTTTATATTATACAGTGGAATTTAAGATAGTAAAAAAAAGATAATGCTTCATTTAATTATCAAAGGTGCCATTATAACTCCATTTCAATGCTTATGTTTTCTTTTCGTTGAATTACCGTTACACTAGATCACTATGGAGCTATTGAAAAACTGAAGTAATACTTTCTATCCATAACTACCACAATTTTTCCGTCAAAGATTCTGAGGCACAATAAAATTTTGATGCAGTGATTGTATACTATAGTTGTTCTCATCTATATTCTTCTTTAACTAACTTGTGAGGCTACTTTTCTATATTATTTGAATTGAGAATTTTGTCTTGTGAAAGAGAATTTGAGGCATTAGAAGGTAGAAGAATTAGAGAGATAAATGAGCGTACTAAATAGGTGCGAGTGAATGTGAGGAGATATTTTAAGAGAGTATACCTGACTAGGATATAGTTTCAAGAAGTCTATTGGAACTGAATTCAGTTTATTCAATCCTAATGTTTTCTGTTATTGAGATAAGTATACTTTTTCAATTATAAGAGTTCATTTTTGGATGTGTCTAAATAATTACCCCATATTAATAATTTACTTTGATAGTTCTTGTTTTAAATGTGAAAACACTAATTAAATAACTGATCTATATTGTGTGATTATGCCTCATAATAATAACAGTGCCAATTCGTTTCATAGGCTTTGGTGAAATCAAAACTCGAACACCCAAAATGTCTGACACAAAGATGAAGATTTCAGCAACTATGTAACTATGATTCTTTCTTTCCAAAGTATGTTGTAATGGTTTGGTGTTACTCTAAAAGAAAAAAAATCCTGCAATCTATAACTGATTCAATATTGTGAATGATGGTAAAACTAAAGAAGATTTATTTACGAAGGCGGTTCTAAAAGTACATGTTTCTCACTACAGATGAAGTTGGTAAAGCATTTTGGCATCACCATTGTTGCTGCCATCAAATATATAAGTGACGTTAAAACAAAATCGATACTCACTCAAAGGTTAGTTTTGATTTGACAGGTAGTTCTTGTAATATTAGCTTTGGTTTGCTGCCATAAAACTGTTACCGCCGATAAGACCTGAATCCATCATTATACACCGGAATCCATTCAGCAATAGATAATGTGCTATATTCGGGGAATCTGCTCCAAAGAAAGCAAGGACGGTCTCATTGGCCGGAAAAGTTATGATGAAGGGGGTTTTATTTTGAGAGGGAAGGGTATGCGAAGGTCGTAGTATTCATGAACTTCGTGGGAAAGAAAGGAAACCAATCATAGGTAAATACTGTGGCAAGTTATCCATTTTCGTTCCCCCACTTTTAATACCTAATTTCTGATTCAAAGTACCTCATTTCCTATTCCAAGCACGGGTGCTTTATGGACCCCCTTCTCCTTGCTTTTTTTACAATAGGGGGAAATGTTTAGCTTTTAGGAAATTGAAAAAGGATTAGGGTCGATTAGTTTGTGATACTGAACTCGTAAACATGATTTCTTTCCAGCAGAAAAAATAATCTACAGTTACTATTACTTAAATAGTTACAATTTACCTGCTGTTTAGTTAAATAATTCTCTTGAAAAATAATGAATCCACGTTTTATAGTTTTGCATTTTGCATTTCTTAGAATTTTATTTATTCTTCCAGTAGATCCTTAAAAAAAAGGACAGAAAATCTCATTTAACTTAAGCAAATAAAATCACGATTGAAAACAGTGTTTGCATATTTAAATATGGTCATTGGGCAAAGTGTATTGAAACAGAATGGAACTATAAATTTCCGTTATTACTTAACAGAAAGTAACGCAATATTTCTCCAGAAACAAAACAAATATAGTAATGTCTTTATTGCATAAAAGTAAAAAACACATTTTCAGGCGATAGACATTTTAAGAATTTTAATCAATGCAAAGTACTTAATTTTATAAAAGAGCACTTCTTTACTATATATGTATCAAATAATCTAATGGAAACTTTTGTTTTTTCAAGATTAAACAAGCATTGTGTTCTTGGATACGATACTGAAAATTAAATCTTACGCTCCATGTAATGGCACTAATATTTGTTCAAACTTTAAACCATTCATTTTACCATTACAGAATTAAACCATTACAGAATTTTATTGTTTGTGTTTAAACTTCGATAGTGTTTGCTTAAAATAAAATTTTAAATTTATTTAAATATATTAATTTGAATGAGATATCTTATGTAATTAATAACTAATTTTTTCACACTAGTAAATAAAAATAGAATGCTACAATTTTGTACAAATATTTCAATTCTTTCTGTTTTTAACTTCAAAGAAAGCTTTTTTTTTCTCATTTTTTATTATATTAGGTCTAATCCTTGAGAATATACGAAGCGTTTTTAATTCTTCTACAGATGCATGATAATAACTAGCGCAAGAGCATTTAAATAAAGCCTTTCAAAAAAATAATAACCAGTTCTTCTCAATTGTTTCCTTGCGTTTCTCGATGGTGTAGCGGTTTGCATTGAAAACATGCACAGAAACACGCTTGCAAAAATGCACGAGTATTTCCGTTTTCTAATACATGTCCCATTACAGATTCATTTCAAAACTTAGTTTTGTCATATACAAATGATTTGCTTACTTTAATAAATAGGTTATTTTCAACCTAGTTTATGTCTGTTTTAGTTTTCGTTTTTGTGTTTTTTTTTTAATTTTTATAGATCTTATTTATTCTTTTCTATTATTAATTTGGTTTTTAAAAGTATCCAATATTGCTTTTTTTAAATATAGTTTCTTTAATTCTTGTTTAGTAATTATTAAAAGTAAACTTTTTTGGTTTATTAAAATCTATTATTCTATTGGTATGGTTTCTTTTAAATCAATCAAGCAATGTTTACTTTGATGTTAAATTCTTTGATGGAAAGTAGGGATTGGTATACGTATGAAATATGTGTAATGTTTTAATGTTCTGAAAATTTTGTCTATAGAAATGTTTGTTGTTATTATTTATTTGCATTTTTGTCTTCTTTAAGAGTTTGTATGGTATTATAATTAATTATATATAGCTGATGTTTGTTATCTTTAAAAAGTTCCTACACTATTTATGATGACATATCATGGGTATTTTTTGTATTTTGTTTTTGTATGCTTATTTTTGTTTAATTACTTGTAATGTCTTAGGATATTTTTTGCTTAATTAATTCTTTTAGATTTTAATTGGTTTTACAATATTTTTAGATATTTATTAATTTAAATCTTTATTGTTTTGTAGATTAATTGAATTTGCTTTCTGTTGCATTATGTTTTTCTTCTTTTTCTGTGATTTATTTTCTGAGTTTACTGTTTTTGATTTGTTGTATTTTTTTATTATGTAACTCACTGAAGTGTGAGGATTTAATCAGTAATAAGGTTCTACACACACATTATTCCATTCGAAAGTAGGAAACAGTTTCAATTCCTTTAATTATGTGGTTATTTAGATATTAATGTAGTGAATTTATGAAATATATATATATGCTAGTCATTGGAAAAACTATTGCAACATAAAAGGAAACGAATATGAATTAAACCCTGTTATTAACCACATGGGAATCCCAAACGTCTTCGAGAGTAAATTTTGTTCTCAGAGAGAAGGGAGTAGATCTCACTCTTCAGTAGGTGAATCGAACCCCTGGAGTGAGCCAAAAGTTACGTAATCTCTTTTTCTAACTCCTTCTGATTCGCTTTTCTGGAGGTAAAAGAATTACCTTTTCATTAAAAGACCTGCGATTAAAAGTAAACGCATAACCCAAGGAACACTGGGAAATTTCTGCACTAGAAATCCATTAACCTTTCAAGTATAGCTTCAGAGTTTGTTCTTTTCTTTTATGGAAATGTTCTTCGGATAAGTGTTTTTCCGGTTTTCAATCTATTTTTGCAGATCCCAAAGGATCCATTCGCATCATCGTATAAAGCAAAAAAGTTCTCACGTTAATTTCCGAAATTGCTCTTCTTTGTACTTAATTCTGGACCACTGTAACTTAAAACAAAACATAACTATGTGCCATAAATTGAATTAAATGGCCGCATCCGATTTATAGCTGTTATCAAAAAGGATGATAATAAAATTAATTACGCAATTTACGAATATAAAAGTCACGAAAGATCAAATTTTCAAATTTGAGTTGAAGGATCAAACTTTGTTCTTTTCACATGATATAATCTGAAATAAACCTATTAATTAAAGACTAGCTGCAAGTGTTTAAGCATTACATTCTAGTGGAAAATATCGATTCTTTGCCTTAAGATTTGCTTAAAGATTTTGATGACCTAAAAAGAACTTTATTAAAATAAATATTTTCAGTATTTTATTTATTTGTGATTTAAATTTATGCGTAAAGATGAATCCAAAAACTTTTGTGGATAGATAAATACACAACTTATATAAATTTTTGAAGTCATCGTGAGGAATTATTATTTATTTTCGTGGGTTCCAATCATCTTAAATACTTCTTCATCAAAATTTTCATTTTGAAATGAATATGGGAGGAAAAGGTATACTTTTGTTGTCATCAACGAAAAGAACTTAAAAATAAATGCTTCGTCTCTGCAACATACTCCAATATTAATTTTTGCATGATTATTGCTAAAAATATGGGTGCAATGCCAAATTTACAAGCTACACTCCGTTAATAAATGCACTAGTCTTAGATGAAGTTCCTCCCTTTATATTAGATTTTCTTACATTGTATCAGTTTAAATGAATAGCTTTTATTGCAGTGGAAGCTATTCATATGCTCTTTTCGTGATCTAATGCTGTCTGAAATTGGATCGTGACGCTATTCATTTCATCCTGTCTTCGTACTTCTTACAGACTGTCAAATTGTCACTCAATCACTCTTTTTCATACTCTATTTCTGATGAATAAATGAAAACTACTATTTTTGACATCCCATGTCTAAGCCTCTAAATGTATTTTTCCTTCCTGTAAAACTCTAAATAAAAATAAAATAAGATGCAAGCATCAAAACGTTTTGATAAATGGTTGCTTAAATCGTTTCAAGATCATGAATCAACTTTTAGAAAATAGAGAAATCTTTATATTTCGTTTTAGAACTGTTCCCGTGAGCTTTCTATCCATAAAATTATAATAACTTACGAAATTAACACAGAAAATAGCTTTTCAAATTATGTTTAATCTCATGGTGTAAAAAGTGTCTCATAAATAACAAGAAAATATCGTTTCGCTCCACGAAATGATTATATATATATATATATAGTTATATATATATATGGGGTGCGTGCGTGCGTGTGTGCGTGGGTGCGTGCATCATGCAAAATAATAGAAACATATGCGAAATATTTCGAAGAAAAACGACGACACATAGCCAACTAGTGAAGTTCCCATGGCAATCGATTTTGAAGTCGAATCGAGGTACCGAGTATTGCAATTTGTGACTTAATTATGTACGGTTTTTTCTTCATTAACCTTGGGAACGTTTTCCAATTTGAATTGCATAAAATTTCAAAACCTTTGCAACCATTTGAAACATAGTTAAGCCAATTAAATGTTATAAGAAGTATAATTAATCAAATTAAAGACAGTGATAAATAAACGAAAATATATTGAATAAGGAAGACAGACAACAACGAGAAGCTAATAGATGGTTTTGAGTTAACTACAGAGAATAAGTGTAGTTGATCATTTATTATTATAATTGGTTAGAATTGACACCTCATTGGAGCAAAGGGTAATTGAAGTTGAACCCATTGTATTCGAGAAGTGTCTCACTCGATGCGAGTAAGCTGGCAAGTTAAAACTTTAGTGCTTAATTCTAAGATAGACGAGTGGAGTTATTTGAGAGAGTGTGATTATGCATAGTATGCGAAAAACGTAAGACACCATGTGTACTAATTTCTTTTGATGTCCCTTCCATTACAATTGTAATATTGATTGCTTAATTAAGCTTTACATTGTCTGTAGATTTAAATAATGAAGGTTCGTCGACACAAATTCTATTAAAAGTTCGTCAAATGAAATAGCCTGGACAACTCAACATTTTATAGAAGTAGATTTTAAAAGTCTTCATGAACAACAACAATTAAATACTATGTGAGCATTAAGATATTTTACTCAATTTCTTTTAAAGACTTGAATTCTAAAATGTAAACAAAACGTTAAATATGGGCTAGAGCACATTTCACTTACAATGAATAATAAAAGTGAGAAGGAGGAAGGAGAAAGAGACGAAAAATGTATACAAGCTGGATTTTTTTTTTTTTAACGGGTTTTCTTATTGCTTACTTCTATCTACATCCGACACTACCTTCACACGTTAGTGCTGAGTAGCATTGCTTGTGTAGGTGTCGAGAATCAATGGCGAATACGTGTCCTTTTTATACAATGTTTCTTTTAATAACTTTTTACTGATTATAAATACCGCATTAGCCACAATATAATATTATGCTTATTGCAAATCATTTTCCATTAAGATATTGACTCTCACTAAAAATTTGAAGATTAGGTAATAGAATATAACAACAATTTCTATTAGTATGCCCATGACTTTGCCTTACTGCGTAGATTTTCGGAATAAAGTGATGGTCACACCTCCATCCAAGCCAAGTTTGGAAATTCCCGATTTATATATTGAGCCTGTGATTCATAGATAAGTGTATTCTAAGTCTCTCGAAATTGTTTTTTTGCTCAAGCGTTATATTTATGTGTGTGTGTTCCCCTACTTAATATTATTGCCATATGAATGTAACTTATGTCATTAATTATTTTAAATAAATGTTTATCTGACTAAATTATATTTCTTTTAATTCTTTTATATAAAATGAATGGATCTCATCGAGTTCATCATTTCTTTTCTATCTTTATTAGAAAGAGTTGGTGTCGCGTCACATTCGGGTTAATACGGTTATTACAATTATATATATATATATATATTAGTTATATAATTTTTTACTTATTGTAAGTAATAACAATTATGTAATTTATGGATTTTTAATTTCTTAATTTTTTATGAAACTGAAATAATGTAATGTCCAAAATAATGTAATTATAGTTCGAATCACTACAAAATCAACTTGATTTACTGGATTTGGCCACTAATGAGATTTTATTATTTCCAAACTTAAAAAAATGGCTCGGTGGGTAACGTTTCAAGTCAAACGAAGAGGTCATCACCCAAACAGATGCCTTTTTAGGGACCTTCTGAAATCTTACATTTTAGATGCCTGGAAAAAGATGGAGGAAATCTACGAAAAGTGAATAGAGCTGAAAGAAAATTATTTTGGAAAAATAAAAATAAATCTACCAAAATTAATTTGTTTTTCTATCTTTTACTAAGGACTTATTGAGCAACACTCAGCGAAGAAAAATGTAATTCTAAAAACAACCCTTTCATAATGTTTTTCTCTTCTTGGTGCATTTCATTGTTTTGAAATACATCACGCTAATATACATATGAGAAGAAAATAATAAATTCCGTAGATTTAATAACTCATACAATAAATGAAAATGCTTGCGGAAGAAAGACAATAGCTTAAATTGGAAATGTATTTAATTTGAATAACATTAGGAGATTGTGGGTAATACGACCATTCTTGCTGTGAATTGTAATTATGATGGTTGTAATGAAGTAGAAAAATAAAAAAAAATGCTATTATTATAAATTTTTTATTGCATTTTCCTCCGAATTATAAAACACTTTTTTATTATTTCAATATTTCTTTTCAAAACAATTTTGATTTTAATTTACTTTTTCTCATTCAAAAATATAAATTTTTGCAACACCTTTTCCTCATGTCATAAAATCAGTGAAGGTAATAAGGCCACTTCCTTACTTTTCTCTGTGAATCTCTTTCCAGAAGTTTTACTTCACATGTAGAAATGAAGCAATGAAAATAACTATATTTTTATGAACAGAACTTGTGTTCCATCGTAAATGAGTCCAGTGTACATAGATAAATACATATTTTCATGACTCCAGTTACCCATAATTTTCTCTCTGCCTGGTGACATGTTGACAAGTTCATTAAAAAGGAAATTATATAGCAAGAAAGAGCAGAATATGAATATTATTAAATATAATAATATATAAAAATATTTTGCATGTTAATATTATAGTCCCAGGGAAGGTGAATAGCCGAGGTAAGCAAGTGGTCCGGTTGTGAGCTCTCTGACGGCGTTCTTTACCTCCAGTCATGAATTCAATTCCGGATGCCATTAATGACTCGCTATCTTGTGGGCTGAATGCACATTAAATATGTCAAGACCCCAAGCCCTGTTGGCAGGTTGGGGAAGCTTAGAGGAAAGATGCCCACTAAGGTATTGTTTTCGTCACTTGACCGGTGTTCAAAATTGCAAGGATCGTCACTTATAGCCCTGCTATAGTGCGACGTTAATAAATATTCTATCAATCAATAGCGAAGGTATTATAACCATCGTGATCGTATTACTTCAAATAATAGGTTTCCTAAAACACAGTGATATCATGTTATGATCCATAAACTAGAAAATTCGTCACATATTATTGAAGTGCATTTAAAAACCTAACAGAATCAATCATGCATTAGATTTCTGCGATTCATAATCCACTCTTAAAGAAGAGTAAAATTACTATACTAAAATAACAATGGCTATCCTTGAAATACGTGCAAACAATGAGTCCCTCAGGAAAGAATGAATATTCGCTCTATGCGTATCTAGTGAGTCTTCTTTTCAAAGTAGTAGCGTCATATGTTGGTTTACTTAGAAATAAACACTGTGACTGCCAAGTGACTATTTTTTTCTGCATTGAGAATATTACCTTGAAAAGCAATTTTTTATATCTTTGGGATTACAAGCTCATCAAAAATAATCTCAAAATCAGAATTATGTTCTATATATTCACATAAACGCCTATTATGTTCTATAATTAATGTACATATAAATGTTTCATCAATAGGGCTCTAAAATATCTCAAAGAATCATACTTTTTACTACTGAAATATACATGATTACAGTAAAACGAACTGGATTATCTAAAGGGGTGTTGAAATCTATGAATATTTATATATAACCTATAACTTTATTTCCTCTTAACGAAAATTCACTAGATTAAAGAATAACACTCAATCTTATGAACAATTTTATTTTTATTTTTATATCTTTCAATATAACTAATATTTATTTTTAAAGTTCTTTTTTGTTTTAATTAAAAATGCTTTTTCAGATGGATGCTTTCACTTTAAATTTTTAAGAATACCTTCTTCAAAATTGTATTTTGCTTTTAAGCAATTATCAGCGATATCTATGTTTAATACCATAATAAATTATAATTATAATAAATTATAATTAGTATATACATTCCTAACCATTTACCGAAATGTGATATTAATTTATTAAACATAAGCTTTTTGTAATATTAAATATATTAACTTAAAACTTCCCTAAAGTAACAATTTTAAGTAACTTCAATTTTTAGCCATGAGACACTTATAAGTTTAAGCATTTATTTTCAATAGCTAATTAGTTATGTAATTATATCCTTCTTTTAAATTATTAGCTTAAATATTTCCGTAATTAGAGATGCACCCTTCTCATTTTATGATAAATAGAGGGGATACACTACAAGCAATAATTATACTATAGTTAAAGTGACTCATAAACAAATAAATCGACAGACATCTTAATTGCGTTGAAATTTCACACTTAACTTTTACAAGAAAAAGAGATTAATTGTAGAGAAAAGTATCTAATTTGTTACACTTTCTAACTACAAGGAGCAAATGAGATGTTTCGTTCACCTATTTTTTTTAAAAAACTTCAGGCATTTTTTTTGATAGAGGACATTAGTTATAACAAGACCTTGAATTAAAATGCTCGAACTCCTCTGATATGCTTAAGTAACAGTATTTAAAATTTCATAAATCTTTGAATAAGAACTTTTTCTTACTTCGACATAGTATCTGTCCCGAATGGTTAAGACACAAGGCTACGTATTACAAATGGATTTTACTTTTGTCCTTGTTTTAAATATAGTTTAACTAAATAAAGTTAAACTATATTTGAAACTTTTATCCATTTATTACAAAAATTTCTTCTTTACTAAACTAAATGATGCATAATTTGAGGACTGAATTTCTACACAAACATTAATTAGATTTTTAAATTTGTTTTATATATTTGTCCAATCAAGTAACATTTAACAATTAACAAATATTTTATTACAGTCATTAAATGTTTCATTTTATATATTTATGAAAGTAATTATTATATTTTTAATTACATAATGTACGTCATATGAGTTTACTAATTTACTAAATATATTTTCAATTACATTTATTGTGGTTTTAATGTGAAGTTAATATATGTCTGAGGCAAAGTTAATAAAAATATATTACCAATTTTTACATTAACTACCTTTTAACTTAGCATTCTATATGTTTCGTATTTCAAATAATTCCCAGAAAATGTACACATAGAAAAATATTAAAATAGTTAAGGAATTGAGATAAATTATTTTAATGTTTGATATAAGTTATTTGTTACTTATAGCATATTTCGTAAATAACAGAAAAGTGAACAAATAAATTCAAATAAGTATTTAAGTTATTAATGTACAAGAAATTTAATTAATATGTACTTTCAATTGATATTAAATATTTTCTTATAGTAAAATAATTGTTTAATTATTATTTAATATAAAAATTAAAGATTTCTAATAATATAACATAAGAAATTACAACCAATGGTTATGAAATCAAATGATCATTTATTCCTTTGTTCCAAAATATTTCGGTTACTTTGACTATGAAAAATGCAAGAAATTTTTTGAAAACATTAAGAACCATGTGAATTTAAAATGAGAGAGTGTTTTAAATGTTAGAATATTTTAAGGTGATAGTTTATATTCTATGTTTATATGCTATGCTACCACTTTTTAATATACAATACTTGAAAACAATAATTGGCCAAATTATCCGAGAATTTAGTTGCAAATATGTTGCGAAATTAAAAATATCTTATATTGTTGCTTTGCATCGAAAGATGTAATTTATATTATTAAACTAAGAGAGCAAACAAATTGTCGAATTAAAATAATACTAAAAGTTCTCAAAATTCAAAATTAAGAAAATTTTCAGTTTGGTTGATGATTTTTATAAGCTCTGGCGAGGTTCTTATGATATGTAGCTTTATAGGTACATATATTGATATGATACAAAAAGAAATCCTAACAATATTTATGTTTTCCATACATAATCGTGTTAACGACTCATAAGTGCATGAAAGTCGTAGAAATTATAAGATTCAACAAAATCCATTTTTTTTTGTTGAATCTTATAATCTCTACGACTTTCATGCACTTATGAGTCATTAACACGATTATGACACGGCAAAATGATCCTGGCATTTCATGACCTTTCATCCCATTCCTCCATCAACGCTGTTTTCAGGTCCTGAATTATTACGGGAAGGCGAATCTCTATTGCCCTCCCAAGCACTTCCCAAATATGCTTTATACGGTTTTAGTCTGGAGATCTGGTTAGCCGATACACTCCCACTTCCAGAAATTCGTCGGCAAAATGAGTCCCACATGGACGAGCACAGTTAGCCTTAATAATGAAATTAGGGACCAACTGTACTCCTGAAAAGGCCAAAATAATGCTCCAACATTTAATCCCTACAGGGATATATTTAAGATAATACCCATTATCACCCTTTGCCTCCGTCAAAAACAGGGAATCATCTCCGTCAAAAATGAGACTACACAGACTTCCTAAACAGGGACCCCACTGTTACATCAGTTTCTTTGTGGGACGTTGGAGAGCAAAAAATGGGTCGCTGGTTCACGTCTAATGATGGTGTATCGAGTATGAGTGGTTAGTATTATGAATCTGGACTTACCATTGAATAGAACAATTTTTCACTCATCCCTTCTCCATTGTCGATATTCTCTGTACTATGCTAAGCAAATTATTTCATGCCCAGAAAAGATTGTGATTCAAGCAAGTCTTCTTATAATGTACAATACATTTTCGCGTAAGGTATTTGAATATTTCAGTGTTTTTGAGTTTTTGGGTGAACACTGCTTTTTCCCGATTAAAATTAAATGGCACAGAAACCTCAAAAGTCACCAATTAAGCTGAAAGCAAAATTTTGTTAACACACTAGGTTCTCAAAGATAACTTTAATGCACGCTTTCAACGTTATGTATTTTTAGACGTGATTTCTTATATTTTTCTACCATTATACTTTACCTTATAAAACATTTTGAGTAATTTTATGTAATTAAAACGTCAAATGAACCCCTACCAAAATTCTAATGACTAATTTCATATTCTTTAAGCGAAGCTCATTAAGTTATTCATAGATTAATTGCAACTTATTATACTTAATTAGGCATTAACTGCTTTTTTAAATATAAGTGATCTAAATTCAGCAAAAAAGTTAAGTTTCGTTGAAAAAAAGATAATTTGCAAAATTTCACCAACTAATTACCCTATTATATTTATATTTCACGTCAAAATTTTGTAACAAGCTTTGGAGAAGGTGATAAATATTAAAGGTCATTTTATAAGATTATTAGATGATTCAAGGAATTTCTTTGTAAAATAAAAAATACATATTTAATTCTTTTAACATATGTAGTATATCTATTTAAATTAAAATAGTAACAAATTAAACTTCAGAGATATGGGAGATAAGGAAAATTTATTCGAGAAAACTACACTCAAGATAAAAAGAGAGTGTGCACATGTTATATTCATAATTTTATCTGGTGTAATAAAAATAATTTAATATAAAATGACATACAATTTATACAATACAGCTTTAATCCTCGGGCTACATCAAATTCATAGAGAAAAATGACAAAATACGAGCTGGAATCTCCCTTTAAAATTTCCACACAAACATATAGAGATCAAATAAAGATTATTAAGAATTATTATTACTCAGATTTTAAAGAGTTGTTCAAAAAGTACTTGTATATGAAGATGCCATTATTAAGGTGAATTGTTGTTATCATTGGGTGCTGTCATCTGTTAAAAGAAACCGAAACAAATTTGAGATTAATTAATTTGTTAGTTATGATATGGTAGTCATTTGCTATCATATCAAAATTTTATTGCTGCCGCGTCGAGTTGTCACCGTCATTGAGACCTGGATTCATCATTATGCACCTGAAATAAAGCAACAATTAAAACACTGTATTACTTCCGATTAATGTTTTCGTCAAAGAACCCGAAGATAATCTCATTGGTGGAAACATTGTGACGTAAAATTTTTGAGGGTCGAAATGCGTCATGATGTTGAATACGAGTAACTGAGACTTAGACTGCTGTTTAGGGAGTCGCGAAGCTCACTAAAAACAAACAATTTTCTGTGCTACGAGCACCATATCTGCTAAAGTCTTATTGAGCGACCCTCGCATTATTTTCTCCGACTGTGTTGAATGGAATTGTCTTAAAAGAGTATTCCTGTTGCTAGTAATCTGGGGAATATCTACAACAAAATGTTTATTCTCCATGTATGTGCTTCGAATATGTATTGAATGTAATAACCTCCGAACGTAGTTCTATAAAAAACTAAGACAAGTGTTTAGGATTTGTATTGACTTCTCTTATAATTTAATATTGGATCATTATTATTAATTATGCTGTGATTTTTTACAGGCTATTTAAATATGTATTTGGAGAAAATGTATGCAGATACTCTGATCATTATATGTGGAAACCTCACATGTAAAACCAGTTTAGGCATATTAACACATGTTAAAACGTTACAGATAACAATTTTCACATGTTAAAAACAATACATTGCTGCATATTAACGCCATGATTGGCTACAAATCTGGTGGGGAAAACGCCAATGATCATAACATACTAATGTTTTAAATGGCTTACTTCTTTATATTTTAAGTCAGCCGATACTCTCTCGATTTATTTTGTGTTTTAAACAGTCTATTTACTCTTATAATATTTTTATGTTCGCGATTATTGTTGTTTGTTCTTTTTTATTGTTTTTATAATTAATAAGTTTTTGTAACAGTTTGCTTTGTCTTAAAATTCATATATTTCGCCATGTTAGAAAACGAAGTTCTAGCATTTCTGTAACATAGATGAAAACACACATATAACATTCATTCAGTTACAATACAGTCTGAGATTTATTGGAAATTTTTATTTTTGTAAATAGTCTTGTAGTGGTCTTCCTCCATTCTTAAAATCCACATACAAATTAAAGTCTTATTAAATAGTCAATACGTTTGAATATCCAATGGAACAGACGTCGAAAAAAGACTACCCAGTTTATTTAATATCTTCACAGTATATATAAGAACACTCACCTTCAAATCCTTATTAACTCACTTTAATCCTATCTTATAATTAAACAATAAAGTCTTAGTTTACCAACTCACTCGTACAGAGTAAGACACGTTTTGAATACATTAGATTCCATTCCTATTACTCTAATCAGAAAGCACTTCTAACCCATTTTACTATAAACAATTAATTACAATAATTCATTTCATTTAACTTACAAACATCATTCAGCTTCTCGTAATTATCTGCTTTCTTTTCTTAAGTCTTTCAGTAACATTTAGCTTACATACAACACTATTCCTAATTTAACTCATTACACCTTGTACCTTCATCTAATTTGCCTAATCACGTTTCATTTGGTTGACAAGGAGTTAGAATTTAGTCAATTCAATTACAAAGCCTCCGAGGTTGTTAAAAATGAACCCTCGAATACTCTTACGCCACATTCCGTCGGTGGTCAATATACTGAATTCTACATTCTTTCTGGGAATGTTCATCATTAAATATAAACATAATAATATTTTTAGTGAAATTTGAAAGAGAGAGTTAACAGCCAAGTAGTTAAAACTCGATAACTTTCTAGTCATTTAATTAACCTATTCATGAATAATTGATGATTAAAAGATTAGCATCAAAGGAAATGGTTACGATTTTGTCTCAAGAGATGGTGGAATAAATTCAAATCAGGCGAAGTGAACGGATTTTACAGTTTTTGAAATTAGCGGAAGGAAAAGAGTTCACGCGCGAGATTATTATCTGCAACTTTACTAATTAAGTTAGGAAAAATTGGCAACATGGGGAGAACTTTTATTTAATTTAGTAAATTTTATCTTACAGTGCATTTAAATGAGTTAACTTTTATAAGTAGGAAATTATCGCCACCCGAACCATATTAGGTCACTTTTAACCCCGAAATGGTATAGGATAGCTTCCATCCATCAAATCAAAGATTTGTTCGAGGGAATTGGGCAATGTCTCTTTGAAAATATTGAGAGCGGCAACATTAAAGCATTTAATCGAATTTAGTCATTTTACATCTCTTCAAAAGTAATTTGTTCTTATTTAAGGTAAAATTAATTTTATGCTCGTCTCATGCAAACCATCTGATACGCTTCGATATATCGTAAGTGGTTTGCAGAATATACATTTTCATTGTCCTCTTCAAGTAATAATTTTGAATGCTTATTCAAATACCCAAAACTACTACTACTGCTTTAAAAGAGTTATTTAAAATATTGCTGCATATATATATATATATATATATATATATATATATATATATATTACACCTACATCTTGAGATCAAAGAAATAGACTGTTTAATAAGCTGGATTTTTCTGTGTAAGCTTATCCTCTGTTTTCAATTCAAGAATCATGATTTATCAATACAGACCATTATTTCAGAAATTTATTCCATTTTATACTAAATTCAGACAAGTTAGCTATTATATTCCCTTCTGAAGAACAATACACTTGCCAACCTTTGAAAGCATATCAAAATATTTTTTTTATTATTATTAAACGTAGGGGACCCACACTCGACATCTATGGTTTAATGGATTCCTTTAAATCCTCTAATGGCTGCCAAATACATAATTTTAAACCACTAGAGATGACGAGATCAACACCTGAACAGGCATGCTATTCATTATATCTGCACCACTATTTAGAATTTGTATCTCCGACAAATTTAATGCATATCATTCCCTCTGTACGACGGATATTTAGAAGAATTAGGACTCAAACAGGAGACTGTACTGAAAATTCGGCAGCTATTAGCTCGCTTCCATAACAACTCGGTCATGACCGTGGTTGCAGAATAAGTAGTTGCATGAAAATTTCTGAAATTAGTAGGATAAATTGCTGAAAACGAATTATGAGGGAGTAATTCATGGAATGCAACGACGAAAGAACAGTTGACAAACCTCTTTTACCAGAAAAAATTATTAGATGTGAAACATAAAATGAAATGTGCGAAAGTTTTTACAACAGCAACAAAGTTAATGATTGCGTAGCATAAAGGCTTATAAAAGAGTAAGAAAATAGTTGTCATATTAATATAAAATCTAATATTTGGATACAATTATTTTTGTTTGGCATCACGAAATTTGGTTAGGGTTCTTGAGGTCAATTTTAACACCGGATAAGCAAAAAGCAGGAATTGATTTTTCAAACTCTATTTCCTAAAACACTGGTACATACGTACATAACCACAGAGTAAGAAAAAGATTTACAAATAAATGTACATGAATAAAGACAATTAAATTTTCTTGGTGAAAATAATGTCATTCCACTATCTCTTAAAGTGTACTAATAAAACAATAAATAAGAGAGAACCAGTAACCAAGATCTTAGTTGATAGCGGTTCTCTTGTGAAATGAACATCCAGGAAGGCCGTACTTCGAACAAAATGTGCATGCACCTAGGTGGACGAACACGGAAGAAGGTCAGTGGTGCCGTCATCAAAACCGAGATTCGGGGTGGAGTTCGTGTTTTCTCGGTGAAGGCTGCTAGCTTATATAGCTCATATTTTGAAGATTTTGAGAATATCGGGGAAAAGAAATGAGAAATTTTCAAGAAAATTAAATCTATAATTAAGCTATACTTCTGAATTTTATTGATGAATTAAAATTGTCGTTGATTCCTCCAATTTCTAAAAGAAAAATATATTTCTTCTAAAGGTGATGTTAATCATTTTAAAAAAATGCATTAAAAAAGTTGAGGAAATTGTTAAGTTTCAGTACATTGTTTTAGAAAATAAGCAAATATATTACAGGCTGAGGAGGTAGCTGAAATCAAGGGGTACTATGGTAATTTCGCTTCTATAACTGATCTTTCACAAGGCAGAGTTAAAAATAAACTCTTACACAACTAAGAAAGTTAAGTGTCACACTCCTCATTTGATGGTGAGTCAAAGTTTCAGTTTCGACGTCAATAAAAGTCGTTCTTTTTACGAGAGTAACTCAAGAAATACCCATCGATGATAAATGGATTCATCGTTATACACTGGAAATTAAGCAACATTTAAGACAATTGGTTGCTTCTGGTAAATCTTCTCCAAAGAAGGCGAGGAGGATCTCATATGCCGGAAAAGTTATGACGAAGAATTTTTTAGGTCTGAAAGCGTCATGATCACGAATACGAGGAACTGACTCGGAGATAGCTGTTCTAGTTAGTCATGATTCTTGCTTTAAAAAACCCATTTTTAGTGCTACGAGCACTGTCTCTTGAATTTGATAAGGAATTGTTGAACGACGTGCTATAATTTCAATGTCCATTCAAAACATATTGATTATTATGATTGATCTGGCATTATAAAATTTTTGGACTTTAATCAGATATCATTGCAGTGTTTATTATCAGAGATCACTGTTGTCAAGTTGTTTTTAAATAATTCTGCTTTGACTCACATTCAAAGTAAAATAGATATCTTCAAAGAAATTGATAAATGCTACTGCACTAACATAAAAGGGAATTGAATTTTTGAAAAATAGAATAAAATACTTATGAAACAGGATCTAAAACTTGATATCGAGTGATGTGTTTTAAATATTTGTGTAATTGTTTGAAATGTTAAAAGCTTCGGTTAAATTTAGGTAAATGTCTTTTCTAGTTTTGATTCTTTTGATCATTACAATCCAAAAGGAAATTAATTTTCACACTCTTTAAGTTAAATTAAGAATTACGCATTATGTCTTTTACATTCTTAATATTTCAGTTTTCAAAAGTACATAAAAAAGTTTAAAATATTATATCCTTATTTCTTAAGATCACATACACAATGAGAAATTTAAAAAAATATTTAAATTATACTGAATATATAAATATTTATGTATACTAGACCGCATATTATTGTATAATATTTCACTTATTTATTGAATTCGTTTTTTTAAAAAAAAAAATTGCAGTACAACATAATTTTTAACTTATTTTCTAAATTAATAAAAAACAATAATAATTGTTATCGAATCTTTTGTTTTTATACTCGATCATTTAAGATGTGTACTGAAAACTGTTTTTGATTGGTATTACAGAAAAAGGTTTTGAACGTTTAATTGTGCTCTTCACAACAGCACAAATTGACGTTAACATCAAATCCTATTACAACGGATTATTAAGACAGAATAATTCAAGGCACGTAATGTAATTTAAAGGAAATCAATTTAAAGCTTAAGCTTAAGGAAAAAATAATCATCAAAGTGCGAACGAAAATGAAGAATTAAACTGTAGGTTTATCGAGATTTTACAAAGTTTTCTTTCAAATTTAGTTGTAAGAACGAATTAGCGAAGTAAGAAAGTATCAACCAGATGGAAACTTCAGCAAAGGAATGTTCCTTAATGAATGTCGTAATTGTTTTTAAGTACGCAAATACTTTATTTGTAAAAGAAGAGTATCTATGTTCTGAATGACAAAATGCATCAAGAGGAGGGAAAATTTGGCTTTCTTTCTGATTTATTAATACTTATGCCTCTCTTCGGTTGGAATTGTAGGAAAGTAATCATTTTGTATTAATCAATAAAAGAATAATTTACTGATGTATTAGGGTTCTTATAAGATGCTTTTGATTCATTTTTAACAAGTTAGCTTCTGCAAATAAAGCGTATCGTATTTTTAAACACCAAAAAGAGTTATTGATTAATATACGAGTGTTTTATGGGTTATTTTGGTTCATTTGAAGATATCTCTTATCAAACATAGTTTTTTTAAGGAATGGAATAGGAGTAATTTATTTGTATGTTAATAATTTATGAGATGTTTTGATATATCTTTTAATACATTAGTTTAAAGCAAAAATAGATTTTTTTTTGTTTTGCTTTTAAGAAAAGTAGGAAGCAACTTATTGATATATTTATAAGATGTTTTTGATATATTTTCAACAAGTTAGCTTTCATAAAATATAGGGTTTTTTTATTTTTAAGAAAAGGAAGATAAATTATTTTTCGATATATTAGTGTTTTTAAGATATTTTTGAAGCATCTTTTATCGAGAAAAATAGAGTTTTGTTTTTGTAAATAATGGAGTAGGAGTAATTTAATACTATGTTAAAACTTATGAGATACGTTTCATACATTTTTTTTTAACAAATAACACTTTTAGCAAATACAGATTTTTCCTCGTTTTAACATAAATAAATAGAATTGATTGATACAATACTCGTAGAATTTAAGAGATCATTTTGATGCGTCGTTTGCACGTTAGTGTTAAGAATTTTCCGATTCAATTGGTTTGTGACACATCGCTTAAATATAAACAAGGAAGCTGAAAAGGAAACACTTGTAGACTGTCACATCCGTACAGCAAAATGACATTTTTTTAAAAGTCAAACAATAAATTTCGGTTAAATTTAAAAATTCTCAACATAAAAATAGCGAAAAAATCCAGAAGTGAGAAATTATTTTCCATTAAAGTTATGGTTGTATAATTAAATCACTTTTAGTTAACATTGAAAGAATATTTAATATTGATCTTAAATATAATTGTGTAGTTATGTAACTTTCATATATTTATAGCTAATTCACGTCCTTTATTGTGAGATCCATAGTCTAAAAATCAAGTTGGAAGTAAAAAGTTAAATGCATAAAAAAAAGTACATCTACCTAATCTATAATTTTTATACCTTTTATTTAAAAAATTTAGTCCCTCATTTAAATTGATTCTCTTAAAAATTGTTTAGAATCATTCATTAATATGTCATGTATTTCGGTTGTAACGTTTAGATTCCAATAAAATTTAAATTTATGGATTCTATAATGTCTTACATAAAAATTAATGCACAATATTAAAAAACGATTGCAAATCTATTCGTCATAATTAAAAAAAAAAAAAATGCGATATTTCTACCTCGGCTTGACAAAAACTGATATTTCAAGAAAAAAATCGCATCCTCACTACATTTATCATATATATATATGGGGGGGGGGGGTTAAAATCTGCCGATCTGCCATCCCGGAAGACAACCATGATGTTCCCAGGATGCCGCCTAGCGCTTCGAGAGAGATACGGAAGAGTTTGAACAGACGTAGATGAAGAGGGAGAGAGACGCTGAACAAGACGGTTCAGGGAAATTGTGCTGGACGTTATATCTATGATTACTCGAGTCTAATTCATTTGTTTTGTGTTTTTTAATGTTCTGTCCTACGTTAACAGATAAACTCTGTGTGTGTGTAATAAATAGTCATTATTTTGAGTCTTTACACATACCATATATATATATATATATATATATATATATATACGCAGCACAAAAGTCAGAATATCAACTGTATTTGGAAATACTTAGAAATCGAGTCACAAACATGGGAAAGTGTGTAATTTCTAAGGTTACAACTAATTAACATGAGCTATTTGTTTACATAATGTAACATTATAGATTCTTTGTGCAGCTTCTGTTTATATGATTCCTTTATGAATCCAAAGAAGATATTTAAAATAAACACGATCAAAATATTTCTACGAATCAACAAAGATTATAAGATAAGTTTTATTCGTTTCTCTGTAAGTACGAATAATATGACATTAATATTGTTTTAAATATTTTGATTCGAACTATCTTATTTTTCTCGTCAGTTGATACAGAGTTTTCTCAGTTTGATTTCAAGATAAATGAAATGCAACTCCGTTATAATATATCTGTAACGAATAAATACATATATAATAATTTGAATGCTCACAGCTATCCAACGATATGAATATACAATATTCAACAAACGCACAGACACTCATGATGTGTATTTTTTAGCCACTGTCGTGGTCGAGAATATACGACCGAAGCATGCGCCGAGTCGTGGTTCGAGCCCTGATGCTACTAAAGACCCGCCATGTAGCGGTGTTCTCACGTTAGCGTGGTGTGGCAGTTTGAAGATTGAGGTGTCAGCTCAGGTGTCGGCCTCGTCACTTGACCGGGTCTCAAAATTATCCAGATCCGTCTCCAATAGCCCTCGTGTTGCTTTTCAGTGCTTCATTAATAAAACAATCTATTCAAACCTGAACACGTGGATATAGAAAAATGTTTCTTATATTCTCAAAATTAACAAAAATAAAATTATAATAAAGTATGAATATTGCTTTCCAGCTCCAAACATAAGAACTATTATAATAAAAATGGCAGATTAATGGTAAAAATAAGGAAATTTTACTCTCAAATTAAAGCATGTGCGGCAGTAAAAAAAAGTAAAAAATGGCGATTATAAACAACTACAATATTCTTAACTATACAAACATTTGCCTGTAACCGATTATCACAATTTGCTTCGAGTTTGCAATGGCCCCACTATATCATTTAAAGATAT
>BMAW01064021.1:0-10244 GCA_019974015.1 Nephila pilipes | reverse complement strand
AAAAATGATGAAACAAAATTATCGCATATAATTGAATTTATTTTGTTTTTTTTTTTTCCAAAAACAGTTGACAATTTTCTATATAAGAAATTCTTATAAAATTAGCCAGTTATGCATGTCTCAAATAGAGATTTATGAAAGAGTAATAAATAATAGTTTTTACACTCATGTCTAGAGTACATATTGTAATAATCTTAATGAAATTAGAGATCAACCTAACAATAATGTGTGTGTTTTTCGAAAAATTGATTACTTGATGATATTGTCAAAACTTTCATAGGCATTTTTAAATAAGGAAATCTAAATATGTAACACTTCATCAAATGTGTTACATTTACATATTTTATGTTAACTGTTAATTGACTTTAAATGAAAAAAGGAATTGCAGTAAAGATTTGTTGACTATTTTTTCATTTTTTTGTATAGTACTTACATTTTAGAATATTTGCTATGATATTTCAAAATGAGTTTTTTTAATGCTTTTAAAGTTTCCAAATGAGAAAAACTACATACTTGTTAGCTTCGGGACATAAAAGTACTATGCAAAACGATGGACAGTAATTATGTTAAAAACTATACTTCTAGAAATGTTATGGATGGATGCATGGATTCTATGTTAATTACTAATTGACTTTAAAAGAAAAAAAAAGTTGCAGTAAAGATACGTTGACTATTTTTTCATTATTTGTATTGTACTTACATTTTAGAATATTTGCTACGCTATCTCAAAATGAGTTTTTTTAATGCTTTTAAAATTTCCAAATGAGAAAAACTACTTACTAGTTAGTTTCGGGACATAAAAATACTATGCAAAATTATGGACAATAATTATGTTAAAAACTATACTTGTAGAAATGTTATGGATGGATTACTTTAATTTTTAAAGAAAAAAATTCTCTCAGACATATACTACACTAATATAAATAAGATTGACATCATTTGACTGCTTCATTTTGTCCCCTCATCATTTGATATCCTTTTTAGTGCTTTGGTTAATATGTTGATTACCACCCAACAATAAATAAATAATACTATTTCTTTTCTATATGCGTTTATGAAATTTGTAATTAGATAATATCGTATTTGAAACATAGTAGTTTCTATATAAAGTACAAAAACTACCCACGAATTTGAACTGATAAGAATATTATACTTAAAAGAATATGGACTTATAATATTGAATCTCGATTTATTATGCACACATCTGATAAGAATTTTATGTGAGTAGAATTATTTATTTACCTTTAAAAAGGTGAGCAGTAGTGAATAATGCAGGGATTCAGGAAGGGCGACAGATTTTGCAAGTATGGAGGATTTCAAGGACATTATGAAACTCAATGCATTTGAGACGTCAGAGAATTACCTAAACCTTCCTTCTTCTACTCAAACAATTTAAAGTGAGTGTAATAAATAATGCAAGCATGGCAGGTCAGACTTTCCTTAGCTTAGTGACAATTTTACAAATATTTTATAATGGCAAGGGAAAAATTCCTCTCTGATCTTATAAAATGATATTTTACTTAATAATAAATAATCTAATGGTCTAATTAAGGATTTAAATTAAAAATAATGCCTCCATGGTCATAATTGTTTTTGTTATCAGATTTTCATAATAATTGTAATACCTGAAAGCTCCATGTATCCTTTAAGAGTGCCCAAACAGTGATGCATTGAAAGATTGCAAGAGGCGTTTTAATCAATGATTCATCGTGATGTTGAGTTCTGAAGCAGAGTTTTAGCAAGAATTTTCCTCATCCGATACAATCTCGCAGCTGTAACACCATCATGAAGCTATCACCGTCTCTTACAAGAGATAGTTTCCGAGCATTGATGACTGGTGCTTCATGAAACTGGAGTAAACTAGTTAATTTAACTACGTTATTAAGTTACTCATTTTTCTTCCTTAAGCGAGGCAGATTCTATCCTTATCTCTATTTACCAATACTTAAACGTAAACGTACAACGGTATAAACAGAGCTCGAGTTATAGGGCATATCTGAGCTCGTCTGTCAAAAAATTTGAAGCATGGTATCCAAAATGTTGGTCACCCCTGCTCTAAGGAATGCATTATTCATTTTTCGGCATATTACCCATCCCTTTCCATATACTTGCATCAACGCGGGTCAAGTTCGGCGAAAATCATCATATAAAAATTCTAATGGTTGTTGTTGACACCAAGCCTTAATGATAGCTTTCAGTTCATCATAGGAATGAAAGTGATGCACCGTAATGATTTGTTTCACCTTTTGTGAAAAGTGAAATCGCATGGTGTGAAGTTGGGGGCAAAAACAACTCGTAGCATCTCCATTCCTAGTTCTCATCACATGAGTCGGCCTTCTTTTTAAGTCTATGCTTCGCCCTCCGACGTTGAGATTTATGGCATATTCTGGCATTTCTCTTCATTTGATGGTTTCTATTTTTCCAATGTAAAGCTCATAAATGGCTGAGCACTTAGTGCATTTTGACAGCCGGAACTAGTGTTCCACGGGATATCAACATTTCTAGATCACATACATATTTTGGCAAGGCTTTGATGAAATTAGAGAGATTCGCCTACGATAAGAAGTCAAAATTGATCCCCAGTAAGAGCAAGGTCAGCACTAGGATTTCTTTCCCGGGAAATCATAAGATTTCTGTACTTTTTCTATTCCCGGGAATTACACTTCATTCCCGGGATTTCTCGGGAACGAAGAGTTGATGAAGAAGATGTTAAAGAAGAGTTTGGCTGTGAAAAGATGGTTTGTTTGGATACCAAAACACGCTGGAATAATTTGTTGGCAATGCTTGAAATATTTTTAGATATAAAGCCAGCAATTTTAAAAGCATTAATTGACATTAAAGAAGAACAAATGATGGCCAATGTAGAGTTTGAAACTGTGACTACAATTGTAATTGGCTTGAAGCCAGTAAAAAATGGCTTAGAAAAAGTATGCAGTCAAAATGCAACTTTGCTAACCGCAGAAGGTGTATTTTTTTTCGTTATTGGAGAATTGAACGAACAAAATTCAGAATTTGCGAAAAATATGAAATATACTCTAATCCAAGGAATCAATTAGAGACGCAACGCTAATTTAATAGGATTAATGCAATACCAGAAAATACGAAGGAGCTGCAGTTACTTTCGATATTTCGCGATTGCCTAGTAAAAATTGTTTGGTTAGATAAGCCCAAATGATAGGGACAAAGCTTTTCTGCGAAGAAGAGGACTCAATATCCAACTCTTCGCACTCAGAAGAGAGCATGGGGATTTTGAAAGAAAAACCTATAACGTTGGACGAAAAATTAGAGAAAGCAATTTATTCTAAAACAAAAGTTTTATATTGTTCAACCAAAAAAAATACTAGTCTCTCCAAAATTATGAAACAAGAGATGTAGTTGTTCGACTCGACTGAAAATCCATCACCAAACATTATAAAACTATATGAGTCTTTAAAAACAATTCCTCCAACGTCAGTTGAAGCCGAGAGAGCATTTTCTGCTGCCGTATTGTTCGTCACAAGGCTTAGAACAAGGCTGAGTGATAAAAGTATAAATTGCTTACGCTTTCAGAAATCCTATTTTAAAAATGAATAATCAATTTATTACATATTTTTTAGCTCATTAAATAAACAAGCATTATTTTTGGAATTTATATGTATTTTTATTTTATATAATTATTATTGATTTTATATAAAAATAACTTGTTTTTAAATTTTCTGAAATTTTGATGTATTCCCAGGAATGCCGGGAACGACAATTACATTCCCGAGATTTCCCGGACATTCCCGGGAAATCAGAAACCCTAGTCAGCACCTATTTTGTTTTCACACGAGACGGTTGCCGCGATACATCCTTTCACTAAACTTCTGTAAAACTCTGTATGCATATAACAAAATTAAATACTTATAAATTAAAACCAATAGTTTTCGCTAAGCTCATCCCAATATTCTAAATTCTCTTTAAATCTGCACAATCTCCTGCTGCAATCGCATCTTGTATGTTACCATGTGTTTCTTTTCTCAGCATACTAACAAAGAAACAAATGTAAGATATTTATAAAAAAAAACACATAAAGCTTAAAGGATCAAAAAGAATTTTGAAAATAGAGTAAAAACTAAATAAGCTATGATCTTGAAGGTCTGAATTTTCAATTAAACTTAGGAGTTATATATAAATAGCTTAATAATCCTTTCCCGCATATACTGATCTGATGCTTTTACTGACAGATTAATAATTAATTATTTTTAAAACCCTTTAAAGTCGAATCAATTTAATTTATTTTAAAATATTTCTCTGTCGCTCGCATTAAGCCCTAAACTTGAGAGAGAAAAAGCTTACGGTCAGGAAGTGTAGGTAGTATAAGAGTTAAAGAAACTGGTATTAAATTTATAAATATATCTTATCTTTTATAATTTACCTTTTGGAATTAATCTTATTACTTTTTCATTAAACTACTTTTTTTTCACTTTTCACTTATAACTTGGTTTCACTTACCTTTCTCATACTTTTTCTTAGAAATAAACCTTTTCCTTTACTAATAACTTCTTTTGCCACTTCTGATTTCTTACAAAAAAAACTCTCCTTCCTTTTACTTCTCTTAATAATAATTTTTTTAACTAACAATATCTTGATTGTTATTTACTTTTCATAGTTTAGCTTACTTAGCTATTACCTTAGCTTAATCTTACACTTTTCACTTATCTTTAAACTTCATATTAGATCATACACACATTTGTTAAATAATAATAATAACAGTCCCTTTATTCTTTTAAATTCTGACGAGTTACCTTTGTGATTGATCAGTGTAGATCACTTTTAATACTTCAATCATAACCCGATCCACAAACTTTCTGGAGTGTCAACTCATTCACTAAGACATGGCGACTCTACTCAGAATCTGATCTGCTAAGCTCGGATTCTAGTCCTGATCAGGAGGTAAGTGTCATTAAACTCATGGTTTACTCAAATGCCTTCTACAGGCGGGCTTTAAGCATTAGAGATTAAATATTTCTTAACTACTTATTTCCTAAAATTGAATTTATGGTACAAGTAAGCGTAAGTGCCCGTACCCGATGTGTAAGGAAGAGGATACGGTGGGACAGACTCTGTTGATGGTCTACACCGTTCGAGGAAAAAAGCGAGCGAGTCAATTCAGTTAAATGCTTATTTAATATTAATTATTCTGGGCGTAATGCTTTGCACGCGAAGCTATTTGTAGAAAAACTAATTTCTCGCCAAATCCCGGGAAAGTAATAGAAACTGGTTGGGTATTGGACAGCATTTGGCGATATTCCACCTGGATTACCGTTCCCTGACCCGATCACTTAGAATGTTAAGAAAAGAATAAAAATTACCAAATATACTAGAAGGCGGAGAAGGTTATCCACTGCATCCATACAAAGTAGCTAATGAATGTAATTCTAAATTAAATATTTAGGACAGTAATGTTTTTTTTTTAAAAAAAAAAGACTATAAAATTTTATAATTATTAAGGCTTTATCGTCACATGTTGGAAGGAATAGGTAATTCTACTACTAAATTGATATTTCCATTATATTATAGCACGGCCGCGGTAGCCTAGTGGTCAAGGTTGGGGACTAGCGGCCTGCGGTTTTCGTTCAGTCGCGGGTTCGATCCTTGGCCACCAAAGACCCGCCGTGATGCACGTTAAATCTATTCGAGACCCAAAGTCCTCCCGTTGGCGTAGTGTGGATGTTAGGAGAGGGGGTGCCAGCTCAGGTGTCGTCCTCGTCACTTGACCGTGGTTCAAAATTACGAGTTCCGTCGCCAATAGCCCTCGTGTTGCTTCTAGGGCGACGTTAATAAAAACTAAACTCATAGCAGATATTCATTCACCCTACTGATGTGGCCGAGGCTGCCAAGTGGTCATGGTCGAGGGGATTTTCATCGAGTCGGAGATCTGAGCCTTGATACCACTAAAAACTCACAGTGTCGCTGGGGCTGATTCACTTTAAATCTTTCGAGGCTCCAAGTCACCAGTCGACGTGGTGTTGAAATTAGGAGAGGGAGGTGGCTGCTCAGGTGTCATTCTCGACACTTGGCAGAGATTTAAAATTACGAGGCCCGTCTCCAACAGCTTTCATGTTGCTTCTAAGTGCGAAGTTAAAAAAATCAATAAAAAAATCACCAAATTCCTCTTTCAAATAAAAACGAATGTTTTATTTATCAAATTTTTGATCAATTGATATGATACCTCAGTTTACAGATGTTATCATAAACCTATTTTATGATATATTTAAATTGAGATCTAAGCTCCGCGATTAAAAATGCATTCCAATCGAAAGTAGGTCATAGTCACGGTATCCAAGTGGTCGTGGGCCTGCCGCCGGCGTTCTTTACGTAGATTCGTTGGTTAAGTTCTGATGCCACTAAAGATCTGCCGAGTGGTGAAGTTGAAGCACGTGGAATCTATCGAGGTTCCAAGTCCTCCTGAAAGTGAAGCGTATTATGGAATTTCGAAGGTGGCATCTCAGGTGTTGTCCTCGTCATTTGACTGAAGTTCAAAATTATGAAGTTCGTTGCAAATAGCTTTCTTGTTACTTCTTGGTGCGACGTTATAAAACAATGAATCAATCAAATTTTGTAAAAGTGGATTTCAATTCTTCTGCAGATCGAGAGAAAAGCCAGGAATAAAAAAAAAAGTTGTGTAGTTCCTCCAAATAAATCAAAGTCTATGAAGTTTTCAAAGAAAGACTAATATTACACATATTTATATAAACTGAAATATAATATTGAAAGACGTTATTTATATCATTGAAAACATTAAGTATCTTGCATAAAAATATGTGATTGACCATTAAGGTTACAATAAAAAGCAACCCGAGAACCATTGGCGACGGACCTCTTAATTGTGAATCTCGGACAAGTGACGACATCTAAGCTGTCACTTTCATCTAAAAACTTCCACGTCACGAGAAGATTTGGGACCTCGACCAGATTTAACGTGCATCAGCTCTCACGGTTCAATGGGATTTTTGACTTGATTTGATTGTTTATTAATGTCGCAAAGAGAAGCAAATCGAGAGCTATTGGCGACGGACCTCCTTATTTTGAGCCTCAGTCAAATGACAAGGATGAAACTTGAGCTGGTAGTTCTCTCTGCCAACTTCGGCACCATACCAAGAAGAAGACTTGTGACTTTGACCAGATTTCAGGTGCATCCATCCTGCTACACGGCGAGTCTATGAGGAACTTGAATTTACTATTAGACGAAAACAACGCCGGAACCATGAGCACTAGGCTACGGTGGCCTGTGTACGAAAAGGCATATGGAGCACTTTAACTTAGTTACAAATTAAATAAAAAAAAACAATTTTAATATCTTAATGATGCCTTTACAATCATGTTTCATTACCTTTATAATTACACTTTCAATGGGAATTTATGGGCAAGGATGTTTTATCCATTCAAAGATCAGTGGCTCTTTTTGTATATGAAAAATAACACCGGTAAATGACGAGTTTTTTGAACATGGATTTTCTTTCACACTTCGCACCTTGCGTAACTTAAATTTTTTATACTTTAAATTTTAAGAACAAAAGGGAACGTTGAGTCAAATTGAATTTATTCGATAATTAGTTTAAATATTTTCTATTATTTAGCGTTTTTAGCAAAATAATAAGTAACAAAAGAGAATTCAAGCAATGACCCCTTCACATTGGTGACTGATTTAGCGACCATTTGGCAACTTGGTAAGAAACTTGGCGTAAAATACACTTTTTTAAATAATTTGTTTTAATAAATTAATTTTAATTAATTCTTATTAAATTATCGTTCTGTCATCCAGAAAAATAGTGTATAGAAATTTTCAGCTCAATTGAGCGCTTTAAGATGTGAGAAAAAAACTTTAAAGTTTTGTCCCAGACATTCAATGTGAGTAGATGGAAATCCATTAATGAAGTTCCAACTCGGGTGTCGGCCTTCTCATCCGACCACAGATTACAAATTATGAAGAACCTTACGGCTTAAGTGAACATTTAAGCTTATGAAAATGGAGAACCTGAAACGTTTAACAAACAACTAATAAGTAATTTAATAGGCTGATTACTTGTTTTGAACTACTGTGTTACAAGAAGAGAAACAGTTTCAGTAATTTTAACTGAATTAATTTTAGAATTTTTTGCTAAAACTTAACTCTCTATCATACATATTCTCGTGGCCGCGATAGCCTAGTGGTTATTGTCATGGACTCGCGGCCGGTAATTTTCGTCGAGTCATAAAACAAGGCTCGAATCTTGGCTCGAATCTTGGTGACATTGAAGACCCACCGTGTAGCCGGGGCTGATGCGCGTTAAATCTGTCGAGACTCACAGTCCTCCCGTTCACGTGGTGTGGAACTTAGGAGAAGGGAGTGCCAGTTTAGATGTCATCTTTGTCACTTGACCGAGGTTCAAAATCACGTGGTCCGTCTCCAATAGTTCTTGTGTCAATAGAAGCAATCCCATCATATATATTCTCTGAAGAAACAAATTACATATTCATATAACATTATTTTAAGAAATTAAACTATTTTAAGTTATTTTTATTAATATTTTCAAAAACATTTGCATCAAAATTAAAATTCATTAACTATAGTTTACTTTGGAATAGGCGAGTCAAGGTCACTAATTTTCGTTTCTCTGCCATCGGTGTTACCATGGTAGCGACTAATATGCTATCACCACAGAATTTATTTTCAATATTTCAGTTGAGGTCTGAATTCCTTTGCCTTTGCACGTGCTTTATGTTAAATGTAAAGTCTACTTTAAATATCTATAAGAAAGTGTTTCTTTTTTTTTCAAAATGATATTTTTTTTAAAAATGAAAGTATATAAATTGTTTAAATATATCCTTATAAAATATTAATGTAATATCCATGCGTATAAAAATTTGTTTAATTTGAAAAGTTCTAATGAGTTGTTTAGTTCCGTTAAAAAGATGTGAAAGAAAAGTAAATGTTTTTAAATAAATGTTAACAATGTTTAAAAAAAAATGTTCGACAGATCTTAAGCAAATATTTTAATGATTCAGATTAAAAAAGAAAAAAAAAAAAAAACATCGATGGTCGTGAAACTCAAAATTTCGTCTTCTTTTGAAGTCTGCTTGCGGAAATAAAACAAAGTGGGGGGGGGGAAGTGAGGCCCATTTTTAACTGTAGTTGTCATAGTTACAAATGGAAGTGGAGAAAAATCTGTGACCTTCAAGCACCTAGTGTAAAATAGAAGACTAAATTCATACAAATATAGTTACATAATGGAGTTTTGTATGTGTGGTTCTTTCAATTAAATAAATATAATTTTCAAAGATAGTAATGCTCAAATATTTAGATAAAACTATGTTTTTTAAAATTTCCTTATTGGATTTAATTTTTAAAAAAGGAGGAAACATTTCTTAAAAATTTTATCTGAAAAGTTAAGACTTATACGAAGGATGACAAGAAGTAGCAGATGACACAAATAGGAAAAACAGAAACACCATTCATTAAAACCCAATTTTAAATAAGAAAAATCCATTGTAATTTAGCGATTCAATCCTAATTTAGCCTTCAATTCTCTCAAATGCGATGCGGAAAATGTTCTCTTTAAACACTAAGGATAAAATTCTGATATAATCTATACAGGAAATTTTTTCACTACCAAGTTCAAATAAAGCAGAACTTGGGAGTAATAAAAACTGTGTAAAAAAGACAGGATTGATTTTTCAATTCGTTGCGCTGAAGATTTCAAATGATCGGGAAATATATTATCGTTGCTTCAACTCATTTAATCTGCACAGCTTTCATTTTAAAATTCTTTAATGTTATTTTACCGTATTCTGCAACATCCTGCTACAGCTGCGTGGCCAACATTCTATTGTGTTTAATTGTTGCTAAACTGACCTTTTCTTTTACTAAAAAATGGTTTTTGAGTGACAAAATACAACCGAATGGTAAAGCAGTCCTCATAACAGGTATGTCGCTTATATTTTGCTACATTTTTTGAAATAATTAATTGACATATTCACACCACGGAAAGTTCGGGTTCAAATTCAGATCACATGATCGTAGTTAAGTAAGTTTTACTACCAAATAGTTAAATAAGAATAAATAAGTCAATATAAGCACTATTTTGAAGAGAAAAAAAAACATTACTTAAAATTTCTGGAACCTTTCTGCAATTGAAAGAATTGAGAGAATGACAAATATTAAATTAAAAATTACATAAATATTTAAAAGGAAAACAATCGTTTTTCTTTTGCGCTTGTCATCGAATGTTTTTTTTTTAATA
>BMAW01063999.1:0-51388 GCA_019974015.1 Nephila pilipes | reverse complement strand
AACAGATTTCCTTTTAGTGGTGGCTTGTCTCGCCTCCATTGTAGTGGCCTGTCCGCTTTGTTGATTTAGTTGGGATCAAAGGTCAGAAGATTCAGCCAAATCTACTTAAATTGTGAAATATTTTACACTTGGGCTTAATTTTGCTCATTTACACGTTAGGATAATAACCAAGAGCTTTGGCTTACAGCAAGATCAACTAAATAATAAAAGATACTGCTATTTCATTACTTCGTATACATAGTTATTTTGTACCTTCCAATCAAGCTTGTCTAAGAGATCGTGTGTTTATTACATGAGATTATTACCATTCTAATAAGACAGATCATCATCAGAGTAATCGATATTATTCTAAGTTTCTAAACAGTATATTAGAGTCTCTCGTGGATCCAAATCAGTCATATTCTTCACTACCGACACAGCATTCCAAAAAATTTCGCCTACTTTTTCCATCAACGTCAGTAAAATAAACTGTATCCAATGTTTAGGGGTTTATTATAAATTATAATAACAGAAATGAGGCAATTCTAAAATCCTACTAAACTGCAAATTCAATCCATATATTATGTACTTATAATGGCTATGAATACAACGCGTAGAAATTGTGTTATATTGTTTTGATCATACCTGCATGGTGTTACTAAATGGCTAACAATCCTAACCCATTGTGAAATAAACTATAAAATCAAATAACCAAATAACAGAAAATGTTTTAAAATTACTCTTATAGTGTCATTTTTTAACACAGAAAAGCAACCATTTTGATGAATCTTGTTGTTTTGAGACGTTTTCACATCAAGCTAATGTTTGAAAGCAACTAACACATTTCTCAAAATATAATTTCCTATCATTGCTATCTGTTGGTAATTTTAAGAGTTAAAAATTTGAATTTATATTTTATCTTATTCTATTCATGTTGTTGCTGCTTAAAACATTTATTGAGCTGGTATTTAAGAAACAATATATTGCCAAATGGTTACACTATGCACTGCAGGTTAACACCGAATCTCGTAATGCAGTCATTTTATTTTTCACTTCACTTTGCTTTTTATACGGTTCGTCATTATCCTTAACAGTTCTTTTTTAAAAAATAAATGGACACCCATCATTGTAAATTGTCAACTTAACGATGCAGCAGGACTTGAGAGCAGAGCACAAGTAATGGTGACAGTTTTCGCTACGAACAACTTTCAAGAACTGGTAGAGCAAGGAATTTTCGTAGCTCTCTTGAAAGCATTGACTTGTAAACGAAGAACTCAGCACTTGTGGCAGATTCTCATTAAAAGTTTGGCAACAATACCAGTAATCATTGATCAAAATTGTAGAGAATGATCCAGATTTTGGAAAAGAATGCAAAGCTAGATAAGGTGCTATAATATAAGATGCAATAGCTACCAATCAGCGAGGACTGCGATCCAAATCGGGAATAGTGTCCTCAGGGAGATTGGCGACGAAACTTGGCGACTTTACAGGCTACAACGTGCGTGATTCTAAGCATTATGCTTAGGGGCTACCCTAAATCGCCAATTATCAAGCCAAAAGTCGCCAATTTCGATTCCTACCTCGATTTGAACTGACCATGATTGCAAACAGGAGCCCACGATCAAGGACTCGAATCGCGCACCCTGATACCACTAAGTACGTCATAGCGGGGAAATGTACGCTAAATCTGTCGAGGATCAAAGTTCTCATATGAAGAAGAGGTGCAAGCTCATGTGCTGTCCACCTCATGATGTTAATAAACAATCTTTCATTCTATGACGTTAGCTCATCTCATGCTTTGTTTGGTTGGCAAGGAGTTGTAATTTCTATGCAATTCTAATCATAAGAAATCATCATGGATAGTCAAGAGAAGACAACGATGAGCCTAAACGTACGAAGATGAAGATTGTTTATTAACACAAGGAGATGAGGACAGCACATGAGCTTGCACTCTTCTTCTTCATATGAGAACTTTGATCCTCGATACAGATTTAACGTACTTCCTGCCATATAATTTGTACTTTCAGTGGTTTCAAGATCGAACCCGCGATCTGGAGAGGTCGATCGTGGCTCATGTTCACAATCAAGATCCACCAAATCGAGGTGTAGGTGTCCCCTAGAAATTGACTTTGGTGCGATAATTGCCATGATTTAGGTCGCGGTAACCCCAAGTATAATGTTTAAGTCACGCACGTTTGGCAAACATATCAGAAGTCGCTAAGTTTCGTCGCCAAATCTCCTAGGGGACAATTTATTCCTTCCGATTTGAATCCATATGATCCCTCAGCTGATTGGTAGCTGAAAATTGCATCTTGCTCAGTATTTTAGCACCTTATCTTAGCTTTGCATTCTTTTCTAAAAAATCTGACTACTTACACCTTGATCAATGATTGCTACTGGTATTGTTGCCAAACTTTAATGAGGAAATCTTGCCACAAGTGCTTTGAGTTCTTTCGTTTACAGAATCATCGCTTTCAAGAGCTACGAAAATTTCTTTGCTCTACTCAGTTCTGAAAGTTGTTCGTAGCGAAACTGTCGTACCACCATTTTGCAACTCCTGCTCATCTACCTCTCCAAGTCCTGCTGCATCGATTGGTTGATTAACAATGATGGTGATCCATTTATTTTAAAAAAGAACTGTTACATAATGACGAACCGTATAAAAAGCAAAGTGAATGAGAAAAATAAAATGACTGCATTAGTTTGAGGGTTCGGTGTGTTAACTCTTGCAGTGTATAGTGTAGCCTATTTTGCAATACATATTGTTTCTAAATACCAGCTCCAATAAATGTTTCTAAACTACAAACAAATACGAATAGAATAAAGATAAAAAATATAAATTCAAGTTTTAAAATTACCAACAGATAGTAGTAGAAATTATATTTTGAGAAATGTGTTAGTTGCTTTCAAACATTAGTTTGATGTAGAAAAAACGTCCTTCAAAACAACAAGATTCATCAAAATGGTTGTTTTTTTTCTTTATGTTAAAAAAATGACACTATAAGAGTAATTTTTTAAAACATTTTCTGTGTGTATTTGATTTATTTGATTTATAGTTTATTTCACAATGGGTTAAGTTCATTATAGCCATTTGGTAACACCATGCAGGTATAGATCAAAAAGAAAACAATATATTTACAATTTCTATGCGTTGTATTCATAGCCGTATAAGTACATAATATGGTTGAATTTTGCGATTTAGTAGATTTTAACTGCCTCATTTCTATTATAATTTATACAAACCTAAACGACGGATACAGTTTATTTTACTGACGTTGATGGAAAAACAAAATATTGGCGAAATTTTTTGGAATGCTGTGTCAAGTGGTAGTGAAGACATGTAATGATTGGATCCTACGAGACTCTAATATACTGCTTGAAACTTAGATAATATCGATTGCTCTGATGATGATCTGTCTTATTAGGAATGGTGGATAACCTTTTTGTAATAATCTCTCATGTAATAAACACACGGGGAGTTGATCTCTTAGACAGCTTGGATTGGAAGGTACAAAATAACTATGTATATATGAAGCAAAAAAAAATGATAGCTTGCCTTTATTATTTAGTTGATCTTGCTGTAGTAAGCTCTGGTTATTTTAACGTGTAATGAGCAAATTAGAAGCTCAAGTATGGAAATGAAGTCACAATTTAGAGTAGATTTGGCTGAATCTTTTGTGCTTTTATGGTCCAACTAAATCAACAAAGCGAGGTCGTCCTACAAATGGAGGAGTATGAACAAGCCACCACTAAAAAAGAGGGAATCTGTTTTACAAGAAACCTTCTGTAACAGTTCGGTTTACAAATTGACCAATGGCCCGCATATTGAGAACAAACTATATTTCAAATGTCATCAGCAAAGTTTTTAATAGAATAAAATGCATCAAATGTATGTCTCTATGCTTGAATAAAAAAACGATTGTCTTAAAAAATTATGATTTAAAATAAATCAAAAAAAGTAATCTGATTTTCTGTCTGCTATGCAAAAAAAAAGGTTTTACCTAATATGTTCATTCATAAAAAAAACTTAACGTACTACTTAGTACAAACTATTGAATTATACTGTTTTCTTATATAATTATAAAATTGCCAAACTTATTATAAATTGAAGCTATTTTTCATTCTTAAACACGACAGGATTGTTTAAAAAGTATTATTTTAGTTTCTATATTATAAATATCATATCTGGTTTTAATGTATGTACCGTAGCTCATCGCTATAAATATATAGAAGACCATAAGAGGTTAAAAAAATATGTACATTACATTTAAGATGTTACAACAGGGCACAAACAACACTGATGTGTGTCACGTGGCTGAGTAGCCAATTGTATAACATTTTAGTTTTTTGTCAAAAATATAAGTGAAACATGTGCTTATATTTTAAATATTTACTAATACTGTTATAGAAATAAAGTATATTTTTCAGACGAATTTCAAAATTATTCCTGTAGAGTTAATCGAGGAAGCTCTAAACGATGTATTATTATAAATTATTCCGCATCTTTAAACTTGTGGTCTTTAATAAAATGTCCAATTGTTCTCTGTGAGCAAAATTATCAGAAAAAGTTAGACATGTAAATATAATACATATGATTAATAATTCATTAGTCATAACAATACATGAGGTAAAAGTATGAACCAGATTACGTACAAAAAAAGAACGACAACAAAAGATTCAACAACTAAAAAAAAAACTTTCTAGTCATAGGGAAGTCAGGAGTACGATATTAATGATACAGCCTTTTTCTATTTGAAAAAGTAATCCAGGTTTAGTCTGTGTCTTTTTAGACGAAGACAGCCTTAAAAATACTAATATCAAAGCTTAAATATTATAATATGAATAAAAAGGAGGGAGGTAAGATTTGTTCAGTCTTGTGTCACTAGTTTCAATATTGTTTTCATGGTTCTTGCTCCTTCCATGATCCCACGTTAATTTCCAAATGTTTATATAAATATGCAAGATCTGGAAGTGAACTGCAAGCACTAATTTAAAGTGTAACGGCTTTTCATGGAGTCACAAAATGTTGATGATATAACAACATTTTCTGAAAGACAGTATCTATAGCATCCTCATAAAACTACGATGGTATTTACAGCAAGGTACTGTCGTAGCTTTAGAGGATTTAATTTGAGTATGACAATTGACTATCGTAAATTACTCAGTTATAAATTGTGTATCTTATCTTTTTCTCTTAGATTATTGTGTTACCTCTAAATTGCTTACTTTGCTTCCAACTAATCTGAAAATTATTTCTCCAAAAAAAAAAAAAAAAGGAGAAAAGTATCGTGTGAAAAAATTTACACTTTAAAACTGTGGAACTATAATATGCATTAGAATGTATCAGTCCTTATAATTCGAATAAATACGCAATTTATTGAATTTCAGGAAAGGACAGAATTTTTTTTTTTAATTGTTAGAATAGATAAAATGAAAGTATTTCTATTATTCATATATATCAAAAAAAGTTCAAACTTTAAATAAATAAAAATAATAAAGATCTCTCGTAACTGGTTTTTAAGTAATTAATAAAGTATCAAAATTATATTATTACATGAGTACAGCATATCTTATACTTACGACTATAAATTAATAAGTATAAAACTTTAAACTATATTTTTAGTTATAATTTCAATTTCAAAAAAGGCAGAATATAAAAAAAGAAAGGATAGCAGTAAGTTTTAGAAAATCATTTGTTTTAGATAGCTGGATAAAATGTTTTAATCTTGCTCATGGAATCAGTTTCACGTCGATGAATATTCATCCTTTTTGACATAATTACGACATGCTTCAAAACTTATCAACTCCAGCCGATATTTTAATTTTATGTATTCAAAATAGCCATACGTGTTTTATTTCTTTTCATAAGCGAGTAATTTTTTTTTAAAATTCAATCAAAAAATCTCCTTTTTCCGCTGTTAAGTTATTTCATATCCCTGGTTGTTAGAATTTCGATAACTCTTATTTTATGTCTTGTGTTTCAAAGTCCATCATCTATCAAAATTATAGCATAATTGCTTAATAACAAAAAACTCTAAATGAATTTCTTCAGAGTTTTTTTCATGAAAATTTAATTTGATAAATACAATCAAAGTGTACCGCGATAATCTGTATAATGAAAAAAAAAAAATTAGAGCATCGTTATTAATCATATAATTCAACTTCAAATTTAATTCATTAAAGTCTTACGAATGTTTTTAGTAAAATACAAAGACTAATAGAAATGAATTTTTTCACTAAAATTTTTTTCTAGCATTTAGTGTGCATTTCTAAGTCAACATATAAATAAAGGAAATAAATAACGATATGATTATAAAGATAATGTTACAACTTTATGAATTAAAATGATTGTGAAATAAAGGAAATCGCGCAAATATTATTTGCAAATTGTTCTGGATGTTGTAAAATAAAAACAGCAGTAGCTGCCGGAAACAAATGATATCATTACAGACTCAAAGCTATATCATTTAATAAACAAAAGTACAGTTTTATATTTCAGAAACGAATTACCTCGAGTGAATTAATCATATCATGTCATAAAAATATTTTTTTTAATCCCGATCTAGTAGCATTTCCTGCTTTAAGTAGCATTTCCTTTTTTGACTTGAGTATTCTTGCTTCAAATTATTACTATCATAAATATCTCACGTGAATATAAAGAGATATAGTTCCTCTGGAGAAAAAGGAAATTGCAATATTTTTAAAATTGACATAAGTTTTGTAAGATAATTTGATTTGATGCACAGAATGTAGTTGTTAACACCACAATATATAAATTCTTTAAAATCATTATAAATACATTCATTTGCCTTTTTCATTACTTATTTAAATGCATATCAACAGAAAATTATGAAAACGTGTAAATATGCTTTTTATTTACGTTTCAGTTATCCTTGAACCTAAGTTTTTTTTTTTTTTTTTTTAATATTTTTTTTTAAAAAATTATAAAAAAACAGTAAATCGTTTTGAAGAACATAAAAATCTTTAAAATTTCAAACAGGTTTATATTAATGTATATGAAAAAAAATGTAAAATGTATCACAAATTATTGTAATCATTTGATTCATTGCACAAAATATGACAATCAATGAATAGTAACGTATAATGAAAATTAATTAACTTGATGTCATATGGTGAAAATAAATATTACAGTAATATTTATAAATTACTTTCTGACAGAATATTTAATATTTTTACTAAGAAATAATTATAATTTGAGAGAGAAATTAGATAACCGTTAAAGGATTTCATGCATTATTCTTGTATCAGAAGTATAATTAATTGCCTATAAGTAAATATTTTATTGTTTATTTAATTTTTTCAACATCATTATTTAAACTATCAGTTAAAATAAAATTCTTATAGTACAAGTGATTTCTAATTTAAAATTAAGATAGATATTTTGACATTGGATTATATAGTACTTTTCCCTTAAACTAACTCTTGGTTCCTATCTGATTGTGTTTGAATTCAAAATTCTTTCCAATAAATGAAACTCAATTCACACAGATTAAATTAAAATTAAGAAGTGTAATGAATATATTTGGTCAGATGCATATATAGGCTGCGATGAATTTAATATCGACTTTAAAATTTAATTAATGATAGTGAATTTAAGTGAGACAGTCTGAACCGGCTCTTCCTAATCTGCGAAGCGATTAGAGGGATTTTAGAAGAGATAGGTAAAGGATTTAGAATTCAAACCCTCGATTCCGGCTATTCTATTTACTCTAATCCGAGTGAAATGTAAAAGATAGTTTAATTTATTGTTACAAACGATTAATGCGATTTATACAAACGATCATTCCAGTGCGTTTAGCCCAAATAGCTAAAGTGAGTGTGAGAGAGAGACAGTAGGTAGGCATCAACTTTAAATATTTATAGCTTGAATAAATATAATTAGTTACCTTTATAACTGTGTGGACTCGACTCTCTTTTCTGTTGATTGTGTATTTTTGTGATTAACTATTTCAGATTAGTAATGGAAAGTGAAACTATATCAATAACTAGCGGGTGTTATAATGTTATAAAACATATGTTACACCCAAATCTTTTATAAAACTACTGAACAAAAACAACATTTTTTTTATTAAACATTCATATCATTTTAAATCTCAAGTTAAAATTTCTGGAAAAAAAATTATTAAATATATTTGAAAGAACTCTTCCCATAAGAGACATTAATCTAAGGTAATATTTCCTGGTATAATTTCTTTTATTTATTTCTTATGTTATTCACAGAAAGTTATAAAAATTTCAGAGTAATTTTTTTACCTATTTAAATTTTTATGTATGCATTTACATTTATTAACAATCAAAATGATGTTAATCCACTTTGAATAAAAATTATAGTTTAGAACATACTGGAGAGTTTTTATCAATAAATTTGAAACTCGATATAATAGAAGCTTTCAAGAATTCATAAAAGATGTGAAATTGAAGAGAATGAGAGCAATTTGGTGGAATATTATTTTTTAAATTTCTCAAAAATAGTAGCTCAAAACAAATTAATACAAAATTATTTACCATTTTTTTCATCCGAAAAGTTTTTAATAAATGACTATAAATATATTTGATTCCATAAGAAAATAGTTCCCTCTCTTAAAACAATAGTTGTCTTATAATGCTTACGGCTTAGGAAATAGAATTCGAATAAAAGTTATGTTGGAACAAAGACATTACTGATTTTTTTTTAAAAAATATAATGAGGTGCTCTTGAATTAAAAAAACACGATACTATTAGTTAAGGTGAACTAATTAAGCTCTGCTAAACAGCAAAAATAAATTTATTGATAATATTTATAGCAAATCGATAAAATTTGATATTAATGTTTTAGTGACTTTTCAATATTGCTAACTTATTTCAAGATTTATAAATAATAACGAAAGTGTTTTTGCACATACAAATAGCTATTTAATCTTCTTGGTGATTTGAAATTTAACTTCATGTTGACTCAGAATTCAAGAAATGAAAATCAATTTTGAATGGTATTCAAAGGAAAAATTCTAATCATTCGATACACACATATTGCATCCAATATCTAAAATTTAAATTCTACTAATAATTAATTAAAAAAATAGTAAAAGAAATATATTAATGTATTTGAGACAGAATTTTGATTCATCTTCAAATAAATTTTCATTTTTATAATATTATATGTTTTCGTAATTTTAATAAATTCTTATTCAATTAAAACATATATATAAGCTTTAACTTGTTCAATATTACTTCCAAAAATAGATACTTGTGATGTTTTTTTACATTGCTCTTCATCATGAAGAAGCAAAGAGTAGGAAAAATATCAAAAATTAATATAACCTTCAATGTACTTACAAGAAGGAGAATTTTTACAGATTTATAAATTTTTAATAACAAAATATAAATAATCATTATTATAAATCAAACATTGCTGATCATATAATAATAAAAAATTGTGCATAAACAATTACTAGTTTAATGGAACGTACAAATTCTTTCCAACTAATATATATATATATAAAAGAGATAGAGAGATTTTAGTTCAGTGCAATGGTTGGTAACCAATATGTATATGCTTGACACATTATACATTACATTTAACAGTATATTGGTAACCTTTTTACTTTCTTTATACTATTATCAATAAAATATTATGAATACAAATGTTTTACATACCACTGAAAATAGATTTTACCCGATCGTTGGTGAATAGCTTACCTTTTAATTCCATAATTATCGTATGTTTTGGAAAAACCACGCATAAACAGAACCATTAATATTCTTAAGGGAGTAAAATAAGGTTTGAGAATTTTTAATACTTTGAACTGTCCTCCAAACAAATATATCTGATAAAAACGTCTAGTATAGAAAAATCAGCATGAATCTCAAAAAAAGTTAAAAAAAAAAAAAAAAATAGTAGTAGGAAAAAAGAAGAAAATCGTAATTTTTTGAACCAATAATATGATACCGGATGTTGGTAAACTACATAAAAATTCATTCTTATTTATATGAAAAAATCCTTGTTTTTATTCTTTTTTTCCCCCCTTGAATCATTTTCGAATTGAATGAAAAAGTAAAGCCGTTTCATTTAGTTTTTAAGGCAATAAACATAAGGAAAGAAGTAAGGATTTATAGATAAGATTTTAATAATAAAAAGGGCTTAAAATAATTTAAATTATCCTTTCTTGTCCTGTCAATACGTGTGTCATTTATTAAAATTTACTGGTAATTGTATAAAAATTAAAAAGTTTTTTTTTCATCCATTCATATATTTTGAAAAGTAAGAGAATTAGAATTTTACGATCATCCTTTCTAATCAAATTTGTTATTGGAATTAGTTGCAATATATTTACTCCATTTTGGAACAATTTTTCAGTAGAATTCAGCAGAATATTTTTACAAAATAATTCGAAAACATAAATTTATTTTCAGAATTCTAAAAATTTATTATGTACTTTTTCTTTAAAAGTACAAAAGTAATAAAGCACAATCATTTTCTTTTCCCTTTGGAAATAGAAAAGGATTACTTTATTTTCGTTTCAATACTTGAATGTGTTAAGAGGGAAAATAGGCTAATTCTAATGGATAGACTTATTTTTGACACATATAATAAACAAAGAGCCTTATACTTGCGCATTAGATATTAATTAGTCACCCAAAGGGCTATTGTTTTAGGTAGATCAATTTTGGCATACCAGATCACTTTTCAATTTTTTAGCGTTTGCTACAATTTTAATTAAATTAATCTTAAATACATTCAATTTAATAATTTATACTTTGCTTTAATTTTAATTACATGTAGCTGATATAATATTCACTTTAATAATTTATCGTTTTCTTTACTTTTAATTATATTTAGCTTAAATATATTCAATTTAATAATTTATCGTTTTCTTTAATTTTAATATCGGAAAAATTTATTGTCAATTTATTGATATTTCATCGTTTTCTTTAATTCTTATATTTAATTGAGTAATTTAATAATAATAAAATAAAAAAAAGCACACCTTGGGGGGATAAATCTGTTCTTTGCAAAACTTTGCATAGAACTTTTTTTCTATTAAATTATAAATTAATTTAACAGATTTATGGAAAGGATCTTACTACACTTGAATTTTAAAAGCAGAAAACTAAATTATGTATTTGATAAAATAAATAACAATTTATCTGACTCCCTCTAAAAAAAAAATGTTCGTCTCGTACTTAATACATTGGTCTGAACCAAAATTTCTTTTGACTCAGAAGTACTATGCCTTAGTACAGTGCGCGCTAAGTGTGTATTATTTCGCTTGTCTGTACCTATTTTAACCAAACGATCGATTTAGTCAGTTAGAATACTAATAATAGATAAAAAAAAAAAATTGCGTTTTAAATTAATTGAGTCTGAAACTTACCATTTGGTACACTTCTCGTATCATCGAACGAATTTCCTCTAATTTCGTGGGAAGGCACCAAAGCTGAATGATCCACAGATTCTTTTTCAGAACACATTCCAGATGACCACTTGGTATCTTCACATTTCACCTGAGTCGTAAGTAGATTCGGTCCGCATCCATCAAGCGTCCGGTTTTCCGTGGCACTGTCCTCCACCCCGTAAAGGGTCCTGGACACCTCCAGAAGTCCGACGGTTCCGTTTTCCGGTTCTTCGGCCGGTTCCGGCTGACCGTTGGTGAAGTTCTGTTCTTCATAGCGGCACTGGTTTGATCCTTCGAACATCGTGGCGAAAGAAAGTCGGAATAATTGTTACGAGCCAACCTCCGGTCTGACTTCCTGTAGTTTTTGTTCCTGGAAGTGGAATATAGCGGAGGTTTTTCCGGCGATTTTGAAACCGAGCTACTTCCTCAGGAAGGATGCATGAACATCGTAAGGTGAAAATGCTTGAATAATTCAGAAATATCACTTTGAATGAAAGTAACCAAGGATAACTAGCTCTCCTGTGGAAGATTCTTTTCCTTTCTGAATCTGATCAAATGTGTTAAATGTACTCTTACTCCACCCTAATATAAAATCTTCCAAAATAAAAGTCTTTTTTCAAAAATCGTTCGTTACCAAAATCAGTTTTAGTATAATGGTCTAGAATTGTTCCGTGTTCCATCGAGAACTTACGTCGCCATATAGACTGACTGTTGGTAACGGTTATTTTTATTTTTTTTTTCTCCCCCTAAATAAACAGATGTCAAGGTTATGTTCAAACGGTACGATTTTAGAATAAAGAAAACAATTTTTATTCTGTCTCTGATTCCACGTTCTTTTAGTTTTTGTCACATATTGGTATGGTTTGAAGTTCCAAATGTCTTGTGAAAGTCGTTTGAAGCATTGAACAAATACTAAACTTCTTAAAATTTCAGTACTGTTTGGCAAAAATCTTTCAACTCTGTCTCGTTATAGAATTAATAAAGAAATTTTTCTAATTCAGATTTATTTTAAATTAAATTTCCAGTGATTTGTACATATTTTGTTAAACTTTACTTAAAGAAACTACGTATTAAAAGAAGGTTTTTTTTTTCACGATATTTTCTTTGACTGCTAGAAAATCTGGATCCTCTTTCTTGCTAGCAAATTCTAAACCCAATCTTTCGCCATTGTTTGATATTACTTAATAAAATGTCTACATTTGCAAATGGTCTTAGAAAGTCGAGATTTAATCTCGAGATTTAATGACAGGCACATACATAAAAGAAAAAAAAAATTAAATCATCAACAAATCAACTATCCGTCGAAAATGAATAACTAATCTGTATCTTAAATAATATCACAACCAACTACAAAATAGAAACCATTGCTCGAAAATCGTTGCTGAATCAGGAATAACAAACTGTAAATCAGTGACTTCGATTATGGGTTCAAGTACTCTGCGACCACATTTATTCGTTGATTTCCTCTATCCAATCACGAGAGTTCTAAGCTAGACAACCCCATAGTCCCCCTGTGTTCAAGAAGTGACAAATTTTTATTAGGTGGTTCATTATGGATTGCCTCATTTGGGATGAAAAGCGACCTGTAACTGTCGCTGCAGGGAAGATTTTTGTTTCTCACACATACGTTTCCGCTCATTCGCTTTCACGCATATTCACGGGTCACAACAGTGATTGGGAACATTGTTAATCAAGCACGTGTCAACCACGCGCTTAACACAGCCATGGGTGAGCATCACGCAAGGGAGGGCAAGGGGGGGGGAGAGCAAGGGCTAAATGGGTGCAAAACTTTTGATTCATCCTTTTGTACGGGATGGGAAAGTGGTTTCGTGTTTTGCTGCATAGAATATTTGGTCATGTTTTTTTCCCTTTAATATGGTTGTTGTTCGTGGTAATGATATGCCATGGATGAGTTAGCTGAAAGTGAATCGTGGGAAATTTTATTTGATACGAGGAAATTTAGGTATGGTCGTTTATATGAAGATGTCCCTTTTACAGCGACATTTTCTTTTTTGTGATAAATATGAGGGGTGTCGAGAGGAGTTTTAATTATTACTAAGAAATAACAGAGATACATGGATAAAATTTATTCTGCTTATTAATTTATCATTATGCACGAAATTTTATAAATTACAGCTATTAGTGTTGATTTGTTTGGTATCAAGAAAAGCCGTAGAGCGAAATATAACCTGCAGGGTCATAAAGTTTTAACTATTAACCCAGGGTGCCGTAACATTTTAATTATTACTGAAAAATAATATAGAGATAAAATTTAATTTTTATTTATTACTTTTAAAACTTCTCTACATGATCACCATTCCAGAATTATCGATTTGAAACGACTCTCTTCTACAACAACGCTAAAAGTTAAAACGTCTTGCTAAGCAGCCAGATGAGACGTCTTTTCAGCCTAGTTGGTTAGAACCCAGCAAAAAGTGATCGGTCAACTTTTCTTCGGACATACTGGACTCGGGTTCGAAAAAGCAGCTGCATCAAAGCCACAAACACTCTTTCCCCTCCAATGGGGTAGAATAACATCCCCCGATACCTCGGAGCAAACGACCAGCGCCGAAGATTTCTCCCAGCACTTTTTGACGTTTCGAAGGCTATTATTGTAGAACTCTGCAGATTGAATTCTACCTTCTTCATACCGCGGATTACTTCAGTCTACAAAATTAAATCAACATTAATAGCTGTAATTTATAACATTATGTACATAAGAATTAAATAATATTCTTAGTAAATTTTATCTAGATATCTTGGTTATTTTTTAATAATAATTAAAGCTTCACAGTATCTTGACGTGTATACTGTTTATAATGAATATTCTTTATTTCAAATGTAAAATTTATTTGTCATGTTGATGATTTTTCTAAGACATAGAGTTGATCGTTAACTATTTTCAAAATGCTTGAAACACAAATTATATGAATCGTATACAATAATTAAATTCCTCATATTACTTTTTCAGTCGTTTCTTCTAATAAGTTGAAATTGAGGGCGAATTCTCTCTAAGTCATATGTTTCAGTAAAGCAATTATCGACAGTCAAATAATATTCTGTACTCAAGAAAGTTCGTCTATTTTACAACGTTTTTATATATTTCACTTGGTGTGTGTCTGTGTGTGTATCAGTGTGTCATCAAATTTTCGATCGTTAATTTAACCAATTTCCTGTCAAGCTAGAACTCTGAAACTTTGGGAATCGTTCTTACTCGATTAACAATGCAATATTTAGACATTTGCGACAAGTTTTAACTAATATTTCAATAAAAAAAATTTAATAATGTTGGTTAGCCCAACCTCTTGGCGCGATTTCAAAAATTGCCAAACTTGGCGAATTTTTTTGGCTGAACATTAAGTCTGCGAAGCGGACCAGGATAGACGCATTTAGCAAAATACCGCTAAATAATTCCTGTCTCCAAGGGAGGTTGGGCTAAACTACATTCCAACCATTTAATTTACCGGATGAATTAATTCATTTTAGTTAGTTTTAAATTTTTTCGGCATTTCACTTGGTGTGTGTCTGTCTGTGTGTGTATCAGTGTGCCATCAAATTTTCGATCGTTAATTTAACCAACTCCCCATCAAGCTAGAGCTCTGAAACCTTGGGAATCGTTCTTACTCGCCTAACAATGCAATATTTAGACATTTGCGACAAGTTTTAACTAATATTTCAATGATTATTCTTTAATAAACTTTGCCACCATTTGAAAACGTTGTTTTTAAAAGCATTGGTTTTTATCTCGAATTATTTACATTAAAAACAGAATAATACTAGAAATCAACACTATATATTTGAGTCATTAATCTAAAATTATATTAACTGTGATTTTTAAATTGCCGATGTTGTTAATGATGAGAACAAAAAATTTCTTAAATGTTATGTACTTTTCTGAGGTTCATTATTTTGAATTAAAATTCTTAAGATATTTTCATGCTTTATGCTTTTTCAGAATAATTTCTAAAGCCACACATATTTTTCGTGATACTTTTACATCTTCGAGTCGAATTTTAACTTGTAAAATTATAGTTGATATTTTTCTCCCCTAGAGTTATACCACTGACCCTAGAAATTTCTGCTATGTTCTTTGGAAGAAAAAATTCCCAATAAAAATATAATTAGTATTCGAGAAATGTTATAAATGTTTGTATTGTCTATCATTCTTTTTATCAAGCGTTCTACGGATTTTTACAATGTAGCTCTTGGGAATAATATTTATTATTTTTTTCATTAATGAAGTGCACTACAGTTCCTTATTGTTCTATTGGTTGATTGATTTTATTGGCAACAGCTCCATATTTGGCCAATTCTTTCTCCAAAAACTCATTAATTTACAAAAACAACAACATGTATCTAGAATTATATCCTTTAAATGCAAGAAAGGGAGAAAAAGAAGAAACTGAATGAAAGAGAGAAAGATCGAAAGTTGAGAAAGATCGCTACGTCATCCCGGTGATGCACCACCTGTAGCTACCAAAAGCAATAGGTCTCATTGGAAAAAAGGAAAGTTCACTCTGGTATCTCAGAGTCATAAATTATGTTCTTCCTTATAAAAGATAACCCCCGATGAAAATTTTTTGGTGAGAAATCAATTTCGATTTGTGTATTTTATGATTTGTTATCAATCGCATTACAAATAAATCTATATTATTACGAAAAATTGTTTTGTCTTTTCTCATCCTGTTTAAATAGGTATGATAGAGAATATTTTACATATTCTGTGTGTATTATGAGCTTTCTTATTTGTTTTGTACAGAATTATTTTTTTTTGATTACGTGCTTATGAAATAATTTGATAAAAATTATTGAAACTTTCAACTTGTATTAATAACCTCTTATTCCACCAAAAATAAGTTTTTTAAAGCAAAGATATCCTTCTGACAACAAAAGAGCAGTTTAATCCATCCATACAATTTTAATACTACTAGAGTGTGATGTAGGCAAAATAGCATACTGATGGTAAAACATTTAAGCTATACTTCGTAAGTTTGTATGTGTGTGTGTGTAAAAAAAATATTAGTTTTTTCCCATTTTTAGAAAAAACATATACTTTATAATAATTCTTTTACAATTGTATTTGGCATGATTTCAAAAATTGGCACCAAATTTGGCGATTTTTTTGGCTTAATGTTAAGTCCGTAAAACGGACCAGGGTAGCCACATTTGGCAAAATACCGCCAAACAATTCTTGTCGCCAAGGGTGGTTGGGTTAAATTGCATTGCAACCATTTAATTTACCAGATGAATTAATTAATTTTAGTTAGTTTTAACGTTTTTATGTATTGTTCATGTTTCTGTTTGTTTGTGTGTGTATCAGTGTGTCATCAAATTTTCTATCGTTAATTTAACCAACTTCCCATCAAGCTAGAGCTCTGAAATTTCGGGAACCTTTCTTACTCGCCTAACAATGCAATATTTAGATATTTGCGACCAGTTTTAACTAATATTTCAATAATTTTTTAAATAAACTGTGCCACCACATAAAAACGTTGTTTTTAAAAATGTTGGTTTTTATCTCGAATTATTATTGCGTGATATTATTAACAATACCTTGCATGAACATTGAAATTACAGGTTAAATTGTTTAGCATCCTATTTAATAATTACAATGAAATTATGCATACGAATGACCTATTTTCTTTACATTTTTAATTTAAAATTATTTGTCACTATGTATTTAAAAAGTATATTTTAAAGGGGACATATATAAAGGGGATTAAGTGGACTAAAACATTGTAAAACAATTGAAAAACAGATATATTAGTTGTTCATAACATTGAAGACTTGATTAAAAAAAATAAACATTCAATCCCAACAAATTCAAGTACCTCACATTTACACAAAATGTATTCCAATATATATAATTTTTAATAGTTTTTAAATGTTCCTGCTTTTAAAATTTTCATCATGTGCAAAATAGATTATAGTACGATGTTAAGTATATTAAATTCGCGTAAATTTTGAAAAAGAAATTTTGAAGAAACAGAATTAATTATTGAAAACAAAGCATTTTTCCAGACTTCAAAACTGACATATACTTTAAAAAAAGATAATTATTAAGAAGGAAATATTTTCTAAAATAACAATATTTGACTTTTGAAGATAAAATACTTAAATGTTTAATTTGTAAAACATAAAAACAAAAATTAACCTTTACTAGTGGTGGTTTTGCCTTTATATGCGTAATACTCATATAATTATATAACAGTAGTTGAAAATTTAACATTTAGATTTTGATTAAATAAATCATTTTATAAATCCTGACAAATAGGAGTATATATATTTTTAATGCAATTTTATTTAAAAAAAATGTGATTGATTGATTATTTATTAAGATCGCACTGAAAAGCTGCACCAGGGCTATTGGAGACGGAGGTCATAGTTTTGAGCCTCGGTCAAGTCACGAGGACGACACCCGAGTTGGCACCTCCCTCTCCATATTTCCAAACCGAGGATTTGGAGCCTCGACAGAACTGAGCAGAAAGTATAGAGTTCTTCAACAATTATGTTTCTTCAGCAGTGGCTAATCGAGATTATTATCGAGAATATAACGTTACATTCTGATATTTTCCTACCTTATAAGAAATATTTTCAATTTATAAGAGGTATTTAATGGAAATTGAAGACGAACCTAGTCTTGGATATTGTTTCTATAACTATGGAGAGAGAAAAACTGAAAAAGTTGCATTTCCTGGAGAGAAAAGGAAATTAAAATGTTCCATTTCTAATTAAAAACGTGAGCTTATTTTCGAATAACGTCTTTTGCTGTTGTTTTACGTTAAGTGTTAAAGGAATAAAAGTGAACAGGAAGAAATATCATAATGAGTCTCTAAAAATTTAAAAATATTTCCAAGAAAAATGTAATTTCACGCAATATGTTTTTTTAAAAGGCTATTTAAAGTTTGTTTTTTTCCTATCGGTAGTTAGAAAAACAAGTTAGCTCATTCAGTATCACAGTTTGTTGGTAAACATATGTGAGTTACACGACATATCGGATATGTTACATATCCGCGCACATAGGAAATTGTCTCATCTCTTTCCAAACAAATTACTCTTGTTTTTAAAACTATACATGTTATTTTTTTACACTTGTCCCGACACCCATGCTTGGTTTTTGTCGTGCGCTTTCTTGATCAACTTAAAAATTTTCAATTAAAAAAGTCCGCTTATTAATCATTTTTAAAGGTCTGTATTCAAGAAACAAGTATTATAAAAAAAAATTTAACTCAATTCCTACTTAGGTCAACAAAGAAATTTTTTTATTTTAGTTACTTTTTTATTAAATAATAACAATTAATATAAATATGTGTATACATATGACAGAATCACAATAGTTGAAATCGCGCCAAGCGGTTGGGCTAAACTGCATTGCCACCAAATAAATTTAATTAAATGAATTAATATTTGAAAAAAATGTATTAACATCAAGTGTCATCCACTACAAGTTCAAAAAAAATGTATTTGAACTTGAGTGGATGAGTAAAAAGTATTTTATTAACGATTGAAAATTTGAACAAGATATATATAGAAAAAGCTTGAGCTATTGGTAGGAATTTAATAACTTCTTGGATCAAGTCTTACAAAAGTTCCATACAGGGAAAAATTTTGAAAATATCATTTAAGAAATAGAATTTAAATAACATTTTAAAAAGAACAACAGCTAATTCTATTTAATTTCTTTAATTCTACAACATCTCATTTATCGATTGATTGAAAGATTGCTTATGGACGTCACATTTAGAAGCAACATAAAGGATATTGTTGACGTTCGACGTAAGTTTGGGTCTTGGTCAAGTGACGAGAACGGTATTTGATTGGCATCCCACACATTTAACCTGTCAATACGAGGGTAGTTCAATAAGTATCTGTTTTGACGACAAATGGTGTTGCTAAATGGAGTTGATGTTATAATTATGTGATGTCATCTATTAAACTGTGCCTAATCGATTGACATTTATTCATCTATTAGTTTTGACTTGGTAACCATGTGCTGCCATATGAAAATTTGATTGCTCCCGCAAGGAGTTACCGTCCTCATTTTTCTTCGAGTTGTCACAATTGATTAAACCTGTATTCATTATTATGCTCCTGGAATCAAGCAGTGATTGAAATATTGGACTGCTTTCGGTGAGTGTGTTCCAAAGAAAGCGAAGACGGTCTCTCTTTCGGGAAAAGTTACAGAACAATTATTTGGGCTTCATACTCGTGGATTTCTTTTGTAAGAGGGGAAAAGGATCACTGGACAATACTGCGGTGAGATATATGTCATTTCCATTTCCCACTCGCAATAAGGTACTTTTTGAACCACCCTCGTAAATATGAAAGTTTTCCTTTGATACAAGAATTTTTAGTAATTTTTCCCTATCGTTTTTATAGTCCTTTATTTTTTATCTCAAATGTATTTTTAGTAGAAATTCTGACAGTTTCCAGAAATAATAATATACTTAAGGTTTGCAGCAAATCAGTCTTTTGAAGGTGATATTAATTGAAATTAGTGAAAATTCCAAAACACGCACCCACCCACACAATTCTTTGTCCCTTATTTCTGAAAATCAACCATAATCAGAGACTAACGATTAAAAGGACTTTAAATATAGGATATCCGTTCAATTTCGATTCCATTTTAACGTTATGTGACAAAAAAAAAAATCTTCACGAACATGACAAGAATATGTTTAATTACTTCAAAGTCAACTACACGAGAGTGTACATCTATTTCTCTTTGTTGTTCATTCAACCACCAGACAGTAATGCAATTTATCGTGAAGTTATTAACATGTTGTAACGAACAGTAATCTTCCCATTACTGTAGCGCCTCTAACGGAGGTTACTGAGAAAACTTGAACAGTCTGTCAGGAGCCGCCGAAACATCTCTTAAGGTCCGACAGTAAATTTAATTCGGAACTCCACAAATGTATTGATTATGTTTCTTTATTAAAACGTTTTTATGTATTTCATTTGGTGTGTGTGTGTCATCAAATTTTCGATCGTTAATTTAATCAACTTCCCATCAAGCTAGAGCTCTGAAACTTAGGGAATCGTTCTTACTCGCCTAACAATGCAATGTTTAGACATTTGCGACAAGTTTTAACTTATATTTTCTTTAATAATGCAGTTTAGCCCAACCACTTGGCGCGATTTCAAAAATTGGCACCAAACTTGGCGAGTTTTTTTTTTTTTTTGGCTCAACGTTAAGACCGTAAACCGGACCAGGGTAATTCTTGTCGCCAAGGGTGGTCGGGTTAAACTGCATTCCAACCATTTAATTTACTGGATGAATTAATTAATTTTAGTTAGTTTTAACATTTTTATGCATTTCACTTGGTGTGTGTCTGTCTGTGTGTGTATCAGTGTGTCATCAAATTTTCTATCATCAATTTAACCAACTTCCCATCAAGCTAGAGCTCTGAAATTTTGAGAACCGTTCTTACTTGCCTAACAATGCTATAATTAGATAGTTGCGACCAGTTTTAACTAATATTTCAATAATTTCCTTTAATAAACTTTGCCACCATATAAAAACGTTGTTTTTAAAAACGTTGGTTCTTATCTCGAATTATTTTAATGTTATTTTACGTTTGGTTACTATTTAAAAAAATAATTAGAACAGAATTTCTATTCTTTAGTTTTATGAGTAATTTCAGATATCAAATACCACCAATCTTATACAAAATGACGCCCAATATCGCTCAGAATGAATGGTTCCTTGCAAGCTCGAATTTTTTTCAGATAAGATCCAAAGTAAATGAAACTCTATCCACGGATTTTGGTATAGCAAGTGTTTCCTTTACCCCTGATGTTCATAGAAAGAAATTCAGTATATCCAAATTCATTATTAAACCGAAACCAGGGAATGATTTCTCATAAATTGAGAAAAGTTAAATGCTTGTGAAGCTTTAGTATTGTTGATGAAAAGAAAGGTTTTGGTTGCAGTAAATGCACTCTGCATTGAAGAAAATAATAAATTAATTTAAACTATAGATTTAAAAATTTCTAGAATGTTGTTTTCAAGATTATGTGAATATAAGAATTATAAATTTCGTATATTTTTCATACATTCGTTAGGTCTTTCTGCTTCTGTGATTTAAAACCGAAAGGGTTAATTTTTGAAATCGAAGGCAAATGCAGAGTGTTCTGTTATGAGAATGCTGCTTTTGAAATAAGTATAAAGTAAAATTTATTCATGTTGTATTAATGTATGAATATAAGAGTTGAACTCAGTTTAGAACTTTGTTATTTATTAAGAAATGTTATATCAGTAGAGGAACTTGTTATTTACACTATATTTTGTTACGCTGCATGTTTTTGGTTATTTATGTTTTTTTTTTAAAGTTGTACTTAGAATGGGAAAAGGCTGCATTAGACACAACTAATATTTTGCTAAAAATTGAATAATAAATTAGTAAATATTAATCGTCAGTGTCATAAATATTGATTTCAAAGTGAATGTTCACTCAGTCTTGTTTTTTCTCTTCAAGGTCAAATGGTACAGATTGATGGTACGAAAATGATTTCTTTTTCTTTTTTGTTTTACTCTGGCTGGCGCCAGGATGAATTAATTTTTTTTTTTGTTTGCTTTAGGTTATTGTCAATCATTATTTTTGCAGACATCCCCCCCCTTTTTTTTTCAAAATAAGGATCCAAAAAAAAAAAGTAAGAAAGAAATTAATCATATGGTAAGTAGTTTAAAATAAGTTTCTTTTTGTCTTTCTTCTGAGTAGCATAATATCATATTATTTTGTTTGCAAATTATTTATTGATGTGGTAAATAAATTAAAAATTGTATTAAAAAAAGATTTGGTTTTCCAACTGATGATTTATATTGACGTGGTGAAAATTTTATAATATAAAATAAGAATTGATTTTCAAGCTTTTGATTTGTAAATTTGATCTATTATTGTACATTGTTTAGTATTTAAAAAAACATAGAGTAAATTAATTATAGTTAAAGAATAATTTTATCATACAAGTGTATTTAAGAAGGAATCCAGTGTAAATATCTTAAAGAAACTATTTTGATATTAAACAATTAGCGGAAAAGTGATTGTTTGTGTTGAAACCTATTTATATACAAGACATTGATTTCATGATACAATTTTAAACATTGAACATTCCGAAGATGGCCTTCCTCGATAAAGTAAGAAAGGAAGATTTGTTATTTTTAGCTGATGAAATGAGTTTGTTTTTGGATCTGGATCTTAAAATCTTACAAATAATGAAGTCGTCTCAGTATAAAGAAGACGTAGTGAAATATCTGTTATGCAACTTTGTCGATGACAGAAAGGAACGTGAAGAGGAAAAAAGGAATGCTAAAGAACAAGCAAAACTAGACAAAAAACATGTGTATAAACTTGAAAAGCTGAGACTGAATCTCGAAGCTTAGAAGAATTGCCCCGCAAACGAACTTTCACATTCGATGGAAGATGATATCCCGATTTGTGAACTGAATAAACTTATCCCAAGTTTTGATCCGAAAGAAGGAGATATTGCTTTTTATTTGAATCTTTTCTAAAAACAGATAAAGTTTCTGAAATTGCCAGAGAATAAAAAGGTTACATATCTCATTGGTGCATTACTTCCTGAAATGGTATAACTAAAAGCTCGAAAATCAGATGAAGAATCGAAGAATTATCAGTACATCAAAACTAGGCTTCTCAAACGACATAAGTTGAGAGCAGAGAAATTCCGCCAATTATTTGCAACGCACGGAAAGCCTATTGAAGGAACATATAGAGATTTTTACTTCGAGTAACGAGACTATTTTGAAAGATGGTAAGACTCGCTAAACGTCACGACGTTTGCATACTTGAAATCTCTTATTACAGTAAATCAAATTAAGAAGAAAACACTCGAGGAATTCAAGAACTATTTCATTGACGAATGGGGAGAATAGAATTCACTTGAAGAATTAGCAGATAAGTTGGAGGCTACATCAAAAGCGACATGCCATTAGTCAAGACAAATGTTAATTCAAAAATTGAATCCGACAAACATTGCTGTAATGTGCAAGAGAGTAGATCTGGTCGAGTGTGTTATGGATGTAGAGAACCTGCCGTAATTAAATCTCGTTGTCCAAAATACAATCCATCTAGTATGAATTCTTCCCCACGGGTTGGAAAAGTCCTCTTCCAAGTGATCATCTTTTTGCATCCACTCCTCATACACATTACCACCTTCTAACAAAGAAGAACTGCAGAAACAAATTAATGATTTATTCGAAAAGGATGTTATTGAAGAGTGCGAGTCTCTTTATACCGCATCCGTGGTTTTAATCCCGAAACCAAATAATTATAGACTGTGCAGGGATCATCGGAAACTAAATGAAAGAACTTACCCGTTACATATCCATTACGGAGAATAGATGATTTATGGCATGATGCGAAGACCAGCAAATATATGTCAACAATTGATTTCATAGCTGGATATCATCAGGTTGCCGTTTGGTTTACGGAACGCTCCAGCAACGTTTCAACGCCTGACGTATCGTTTCCGGAATGGACTTAATTCGGTAACAATACTGGTTTACCAAGATGACCTGATTATGTTGTCACCTACCTTTAAGCAACATACTTAAAATATGAAAAACATCTCTGAACATCTTGACAAATTTCGACTTGGTACAAACCGAAAGAAATGTAAATTTGCATGTTCGAAAAGGAAGTATCTAGAACGTTGGATAACATCCGAGGTTGTTGAAACAGATCCAGATAAAGTAAAGACCATTACCTCCATGCTTTCTCCTAGGAACGTGAAACAAGATCAGTCTTTTATTCAAGCCTGTTCGTAGTATTCAAAATTTATTCCTGGTTTTTCTGAAATTGCCAGGCCACTCACTAATTTGACGGAGAAAAATGTTTCTTGTGAATGGGATGTTGAACAGCAAATAGCATTTGAAAAACTGAAGCAAAGCTTGACCTCTCTACCCATTTGAAGCAAGCACATAAAACTAAGCCATTCCTAAGCCTAAGCCATAGACTCCAGTAATTACTCTGTAATTGCAGGCTTCAGTAATTGGGTGCTGTAATTTTACAAAAACATGGAACATAAGAACATCTTGTAGAATATGCTAGTAGATTTCTGAGTTCTGCGAAACAAAATTACTCATCAACAGAGCGCGAGGCCCTTACTGTCATTTGGGCTCTCCAGACATTCCTTGGATACGTGGAAGGTGCCGAAGTGATCATTTCTTCAGATCATCAGCCTTTCAAGTGGCTCGTGAGTTTAAAATCACAGCCTGGAAGACTGGCGAGATGGTCCCTGCAGCTGCAAGAATTCCATCTTAAGATAGAGTACTTCCCTGGGATATTTAACTATGTGACAGACATGCTCTCAAGACCCATATGCCAAACTAATGAAGTACTCTGCGAAGTACTCTATTTCCGTAGACTTCCCTAAGAGAACATCCAACCAAATTAGAGAAGAGCAAATGAAAGATAAAGTGGTTAAATTCTGGATTTTTATAGTTGAATATTGCACAACTAAGTGGGTATTATTTTCTATCGCTACAGTTCCTGCAAAAGAATGCACCATTGTACTTGTGGAATAGATTTTCCTTCATAATGGGATTCCTCGAAGGATCATAAGTGATAGATGGAACTCAGTTCGTCTACGCAGTCATGCAAAAACTGTATTTTCTCCTGAAAATAGATCAGAAGTCTACACCAGTATATCACCAACAGGAAAAAAAAATCGCGATCTGAAGTCACGTCTCGCAATTCTTGTGGGATAGGATCATACTTCCTGGGCTGAAAAATTGCCAATGATTAGATTTGCCATGAATAGTGCTAAGTGTGAATCAACTGGCGAAATTGACTCTTTCTCCATTTTGGACGAGAAATGAGAACCATTGATGATGTTACGTGTGATTTTCGTGTCATCGTTGACAACGATAATTTCGTACCCGAAATCACTCCTTTCTTAAAAATATTAGCCAACATCTCCAATGACATCCGAGATCGAGTCGAATCCAGATAAGATCAGAGAAAGACCTACACAGACCAAAAGCGTCGTAAATACCATAGTAGGCTCCAAGATAAGGAATGTGTTACTGTAGCGAATGTCAGGGTACAAAACAGTTGATTTCGTCAGGGACGAAATAACCCAATCAGAATCGGAGACGCGTTCGCACTGACTAAAGAGCGAGACTGGACGAAGAAGGGTGAGGAAAACGAGGATCTAGTGAGTAGCATGGTGTGTGTTGAACGGTGAAATAAAATTAAGTACTTTTCTCTGGCCTGACTGTTTTCGTTTCCAATAAGTTACAGTCTTAATTAGAGGCACTGACACGATGAAGAATTATTTCTCTGAGAGTATTTAATTTGACTAGAGATTGGTGATGTATTAAGATTGATGCCGCCTAAAAGTTAAGCGGGCCATTAACTGTAGTGAGCCATCTTACCGAGAATTCTGTGTTGAAAAAGCAATCCATGCTGAAGTTCTAGAATAGTACTCACATTAAATATTAAAGAATCGTTCTGATTTTATATTGAGAATTGCTAACCTGGAAGGAAAAAAAAGTTCTTTTTCTTGAGAATCCGTTTCTTGAGTGCCGTCCATGCACTGTTGAAAAATAATAGTGTTGCCCCACCATTCGAGAATTAACGAGACGTATTGCATAAAAGAAAAAGAAGTGCCGTCTTGCATAAGTCATAAGAAAAGAATCCCTTGCTGTGAAGTGCTGTAAAAATTTTGGTTGTGCTAACGATTCCTTCAAATATTTTTCATGTACGGTTTCCTTTTCTGTCTGGCCAATTATTTACACCACATGCGATTTTTTTTAGTTTAAAAATATTATATCTTGGTGATTTTTTTGTGTTATTCCTATGCGTTGTTCTAGAGTTGAATTTAATTTTGTTTTACTATAGTATATCATAAACTTCATGTTTTTTAAACTTGTGTGAATCTTTTTAGTAATTTAGTATCGAATGATTATTTTTAATTGTATATCCTATGCTTTAGCATTTTAGGAATTCTGATAATTTAAATCGTATCCTGTGATAGTGTGAGCTTCGTTTTGTGTATATTTTTTTGTTGTTACATAATTATATAATACTGCGTATTTTACGTATCAAAACCTCCTGTATGTGCTAAGAATCACTAGCTATTGAGGTAAGATTTAGATATATAAGCAATAAATCACATTTTAAGAGAGATAATATTTTATGTCTGACCTTGAACTGTTTGGTTGAGCAGTAGAATATTTTTTTTAAAATCTTATTCACGTTATTGCAATTTTTGTTCTGTTGATGAAAACTTGCTGTTTTTTATAAGGCGGAAATATTTTCCAGCAATAACCAAATTATTTTATTTCTATATTAGTGTTTGTTATTGATAACTAAGAATATACAAACAATAGTTAAGAATCATATTTAGTGATTACTAATTTTGGATTCTAAAATTTTTACCATTATTTTCTAAAGAAAAATTGTAAGTTAAATTGATTTTATTTTATTTGTAAGGATTTATCAAAATATTTGAGTGTAAAACCTATTTTACCTATAAATGGCTTATTTAGCAAAAGGTCGAAAAGTAGAGTTAAGATATATAGCAGAAAAATTAGGTGAAAGAGCAACAAACGATTTAAAATTTATACATCTTAAAAACCTTATTATAAATAACATAAATTACGTAGAAGAATTTGTAGGAGAAATGCTAAATGCAAGAATACAAGAAAGAATGAAAGCTAGCGCATCGCGTGTCTGCGGGAACTATGAAACAATTGAAGGACAAAATTCAAACTCTTTTGAATTATAAAAACTTCCTAAATTTATCGCTAAGGAAAATGATAAAACTGAAATTTCAGAAAATATAGCTGAAGACATGGAAAACCTTTTACCTTCATTTAGAGAAGACAAGGATACAATAAATTTAATTAAAATTAATGCCAATGAGTTCATAGAAGCACAGCAGAGAGGTGAAGAATTAGCTCCCTTGAATCAGATGGTAGAAAAAGGCAAGAAAAATGAAAATTCTATTCTCTTAAATCAATTAGAAAAATTGTGTATTGAATCCTGTACCCTAAATGAAGATAAGGCCGAAAGGCAGATTGAAAAACAAGAGAAAGAGCAAAAGACAAAACTGTTGGAAATTTGACGAGAAAGAATATTGGGAAAAGAAAAAGAAGTTACAGGAGAAAATATTTCCATTGGAGAAAGAGAAGATTTAGTATTGAAGGTGCAAATTAATTCAAGAGAAGATTTACAGAATCAACTAGAGAAACTGAGATAGGAAACATGTGTTTTAATTAAAGGAAAGAAGAAAGCAGAGGGTGTGTTCTTAAAAATTAACCCCATATTGAAACCAATACAGTTGGAAAAAGATAAAGTTTTGGGACAGATAGTTAGACAGGACAGAACAAGTAAATAGAAGTTTGCCACCACGAAAGGAAGAAAACATACATTTTAAAGCGAAAAGAACGATTCTACTGCAAGAGAAGAAATGTCATGAAAGATACCAGATACTTTTCCAAAAGAAAGAAAATACCAAAAGAAGTACCAAAACTAGACGATGGGTTCCACCCGAAGAAAGGAAAAACTGTAAGGTGTACCAAAAGAAAAGAGTAATTTAACTCCGGGTAGGAGAGTCTCCCTATACAAAGATGGGAAAATTTTACAGCCACAAAGGAAGGCGAAAGCCAGTCCCCTTTATTATCACGTGTGATCAAGCGAGTCTTTAATTTAACTTACCTGAAGCATCAAACAGGAAAAATTCTCTGTCCATTTTTACTTAAACACCAGAGTGAGTGGACATGTGTTGTGTCCGCAGCTATTCTCGACGTATCTGCCACCCACTCGTGTGAACATAAATAAATTCGTTATTCTTAATTTTAAGTTTCCTTATTGTGCCACGACTTAAGTATATAAATCATGTTTTCAATTCAATATCTAAGTACCGAAGTATTATTATAAATATATATATTCATACGCATGTGTGATGAATTCGATTTACCATTTTTTTTAATTTGGGTTTCATTTCACATTTCAAATTCTCACGTTAAAAACCACTACAACGTTCATCTCTCGAGACACGGGAAGTGACTAATACTCTCGAGCCCATTAGAAAAATCAAGAACATTCTGCAATAAATTAAGGGAACTATATTTTATTGAATTAAATTTATTTGTACAACCCAGTGTTGGTGCTAAATTATTAGCGATCAAAAGACACCGAGAAATTAGTCTGTCTGGAATAATTAGCTTCTGGGTCAAATATAGACGCTGCAGACAGACAAGCTGCTGCTATTTTACATGATCGGAGTGTCGCATTATTTCTCCGCGTCTAATAATACATATCTACGCTCTTCAGTAGGTTTGCTTTGTGTATCACCCACTCACGTCAGACGGCCCACCCGCTTTTTTAAATGAGCTCAACTTTAAAATTGTTTCTGAGCAAGAATATTAGGGAAAAAAAAATTGTGAGAATAGGAGAGAGAGAGAGAGAGTTTAGTCAAGGCACTAAGATGTTCCTACAGTAATGGAATATGATACGAACGATTCATTGTGGAACGTTCTTTGGGACTTTTATGTGAAATAAAAGTTTAAATTTTTGCTCACACACATATAGATGAGTAAGCTTCGTGGATCAGAGGATGGCACCGGGAGGGCCGCGTTCGGCCAGACTTGGTATATACGATCAAATCTCCGCTGTCATGCGAGTTTCTTTCTAGGATATTGGGTGACATGCAGCGGGTCTCTAGTTCCCTCCAGATAAACATACGACGAGAATCAGTGGCTGGGCTGAATCTAAATTTATCAACGAATAGAACGGTTTCCCCTTTTCTTCAATTTAGTCTCAGTGTTCCCTACATCATCCTAATTGGCTTTTCTGAGCGTAAATTGGTTTGGTTTTATTAACATCGCTCTAGAAGCAACACGGGGGCTATTGTCTACGGACCTCGTAATTTTCAACTACGGTCAAGTGATGAGGACGACACCTGAGCTGGCATCCCTCTCCTAACTTCTACACCACGCCATCGGGAAGACTTGGGGCCCCGACAGATTTAACGTGCATCAGCCCCGGCTATATGGCGGGTCTTTGGTGGCATCAAGGCTCGAATCCATGACTCGAAGAAAATCGTCAGCCGCGACCATGACCACCAGGCTACAGCGGCCTTCTGTGAGTAGAAGTGAAAGTTAGACAAATAGGTCTTTATTCAAACAAATTTCTCTTACGTAGCTTTTGCAAACAGTAATAGTGGAATGAGTTTCTGCTATATATCTTAATAAAGTTTATTGGCTAGAGCCAGATGTGGCTATGCTGCGCTTGGGCTCCTATGATCGCATGAAGTTTATGACACAACTGAGAATCTGTTGCACTTCGAATAGTCTCGTAGCGACGGACAAATATCGATATAGATAGCAGGGAAGTTTATTCATTTAAATTCCATTACAATTCTGTCTTTCAGGCAGAGATTTCGGCTATTTGTTTCTACATCCGGAAAGCAGTTTATAACAAAAAAAATTATGCATATTTACACACTGTGATAGTTTATCTTCTATCGAATTGCTTTCCTATTTCGCCAATTATTCTACTTAAGCGAAATTTTTAAAACTGTACTCATCTTTGGAAATTTATAAAATCTTTTCTGGATCAAAAGGCTCACAATAAGAACTTGGAAAATGAGATTTTCGACCATCTGCTAAAACAGTTACTTCCAGCAGGATGAAGACTAGTATCCACACTTCCATATTACTAATACTTTAAAAAAAAAAACACTTTTCCGAGACTGAGAAAAATATTAGAATTATTCCTAATATTAAAATTAACCCTTTTTCTCGCTATATTATTCAGTTTTTAACTAACCATGACTCATGTCAATCTCATCTGCTCGTTTAAAATTAAAACTAATCCTAATTGTTGAGAAAAAGTTAATTGGAGAAAATTAAATCCTGCCCTCTCTAAACTTCCACACCACGCCTATGGATGGGTCTCGAGGCATTTAACGTGCATCAAGGATCGAACCCAAGACTCGATGAAAACCGCCAGCCGCGACCACTAGGCTATTGCGGTCAGCTTCCAATCGGGACAGCAGTATTATTTCGTGTTAACCGATCTTTCATAATATTTCCACGTGTCAATCGTTTTTTTTTTACTGTATTTTAAAATTCTAATAATTTTTGTTTCAGTCAATTCTACTTCCCCTTTACACTATATATATATCAGCCATGCTAATCAAGTTTAATTTTTATTAACGTTGCACTAGAAGCAACACGAGGATTATTAGCGACAGACCTCGAAATTTTGAACCACGGTTAAGTGACGAGGGCGATACTTCAGCTGGCACCACTCTCTCCTAACATCCACACAACATCAATAAAGGACTTTAGGCCTCGACAGATTCATCGATCATCAGCCCCGGCTACACGGCGGGTCTTAGGCGGCCAAGGATCCAACCCGCGACTGAACGAAAACCGTCGGTCGCTCGTCCACGACCTTGACCCCTAGGCTACCGCGGCCCGCCATGCTAATCAAACGAAGGTTTACATTTTGAAATGAAAAACTGCACATGTTTTGAAATCTTAAAAACACAGAATGATAAATAGATGCGATATTTAACTTTATATTTCCCAAAGAACTCATTTTTTTTCTTCCAAGTTACTGTTAACAATGTTCAGTAATTTTCGGCGACCACAGTTTTAAGGCTCCCGTGTACCAATCACTTTTAGAGTTTATGAATGTAATGTTAATTATTTGGAATTTCTAATTAATATTTCTTAATTCTACTACTAGATTATACAATCTATTTAAATCCATCCTAAGAATTAATAGAAATTTTCAAATGATTATATTTTATTTTGATTTCAGCAAATATTTTTTCAAATGATCTGAAAACCTACAGGCAAGTCATTATATTAACACAAAAAGGGTAAGAAAAAGAAAACACATGAAAAATCTTTATTCCCCCCCCCCATTCCAATAAATACAATACGGTAATTAAACTCCACAGAATCAATTTTTATTTATTTCTAAAAGGCCGATATTGATTATTAACGTCACATTTAGAAGCAATATGAGGTCTAGTGGGAAAAGGTCGATAGATGAGAGTTTTAATAATGCATTGCTATAAAAAGAAAAATCGGAAATATATTTATGTGATCTATTTTATAATCATCAATAATTGCACAACTTGCGTATAACATTTAAGATTTAATTATTTATGGGCGTACCAATTAATGCTTTCAATGAAATAATATAATGTAAGATGTGACCTTACCTACATTTAATTGTGGTGCATTTTCAATACCTAAATTTAAAAAAAAAAAGATCTTCTTGATATGTGCAATACCTGTGCTAAAAATATCGCCAAAAGTTCTTTCTTGAAAAGTCAAATTTTGATTATTAATAATTAGTACATCGGAAATCTGAATATTGTAGATCAATATTTCACGACTATATACAAAAAAGATAGGTTCTTTTACAACTATGTTTAGGAACAAATCTTAAATACTCCAGATATAGTAAGAAATTTTTAGGTTTTAGTCATTCTATCTGTTGTTATAATACTTTCTCAGTTATCGAGAAACATTAAATTTGGAACCAAGCCTAATTGATCTTTTAAAAAAACTTTTTTTTCATCTGTATGTTGTTCTTAAATATTCAAATCCTAAAGTATTCCATTTTTCCTTAGGATGAATTTAGACTAACACAAAAATAACTGGATATACTTTTAAAAAAACTTAATTTCTGAAAAATGTAAAGCTAATGTAACAAAAGTAACATGATTTACCAATAAGTATTTAGTGATTAATTATATGAATTATAATACATTACATTAATTGCAACTTAAAGCCAAATATTATTGCACTATATTGTATAATAATTGTACTAATAAACATATAATTAGCTTTCATATATTGATTACACAAAGAATTTTTTTTCATTTACTGTATGAAATGAAATAGCTGTAAATATCAATGCATTTCAGCAACATTAGACCATAAAATTTGCAATGAATTCTGGCAGTTTTTCCCAGAACAAATTGTGCATTTATGAGGAAAAACTTTTATTTTAACACTATTGAGTTGCAAATTTTTAAAATGAAGCAAATTTTGAATGAAGTGATAAAAATGAATGGAGTAAACTTTTAAATAAATACATTATAAACATATAACTGAAGTTAATATTTACAATTAATTGTTTATATTATAATACATGAATGAAAAAGAGTGTAAATAGCTTGTAATGGGATGGGGGCAGGATTATAAAGGAAAAGAGTGAATACTATAAGGAATTATAATTCTATGAAACCTATAAGTTACAGTACTTGAGCATTGTACTGGAACTGTAATACCTTAAAGATTTCTCATGTTATGTATTGCAATAAAACATAATAGGTTTTATTAGTATCACAATGGAGCAACAGGATGGTTACTGGTGAACAATCTCATAATTTTAAACTATGGCCATGTGATGAGACCAACACCAAATTCGTTGGTTTTTTTAATGTCACACTAGAAGCAACACGAGGGCTGTTAGTGACAAACCTTGTAATTTTGAACCTCCATCAAGTGATGAGACCTACACCCAAATTGATGCTTCACTCTTAAATAATAGAACAGAAGAAATTCAAGAAACATTTAACGATTAAAAAAGTATTGACAATTTATGAACAGTATTATAATGATGAAATTTTTTTTGAAATAATGCAATTTATGATTTAAAAATATATTTGTAATTAAAAACAAACAAGAAAAATAAAGATTTTAAATTACACACAACACATTGAATTAGAGTAACAAAATTTCGACTTTTATTTACATGAATTCATATGATACAATACATACAGAGCACTGGTAAAAAATAAAAAGTACTACATGCTGACCTGCACCTATTTGTATACATATTCCTGTTTTCTTCTTAAAATTCTATACCTAGGAAGTTAAAAATTAAAACATTTTATTTACACAAGAAATATTTCATCACTTTCTATTGTTAATTATAATGAAACAAAAAGAAATATAAAGAAAATGAAAATTAGATGAGGAAAATTGAACAAAGGGATAATGGACACAGGCATTAAAAGAATACTGTAACAAAATTACAGTTTCTGTGTGACTATTTTCATTTTTTAATACCTACATATTTTAAATATAGCAATGAAAAATATGAAAGAAGTATTTTATTTCATACTTGTGTCATATGCAGTAAATCAGAATATTACACATCCAAATTATAAGCTATTTTTTAATGCAAGCAACCTTTTTACATAAAAAAAAAGTGTGAACAGTAGAATCTTTTATTTAAATAATGGTTTTTGAAATCTCCTGTTAAACTTAGTGTGCAGCAAATATGGAGAAATAGCTTTCACTAACAGAAATTGTTAAAATGATCCATTGCATAAGATTTATTAAAAAATGAAGAAAAATTAGAAAGTGCAGGCGAGAAATCAAAATAAATCTCAGAAGCACACGCACACACAAAAAACTTCAAATAAATAGAAATAATCAAAAATATCATTTAATAATTTAAGCAAATTTTAAGACAAAATAATATTGAGACAAATGAAATTACATAAAATTTATAACTGTTTTTACAATAAACAAATACATTTTTTTTGTTTCAAAGATCGACACCTCAGTCTAGATGTCAACTCTACAAAATGAGGGCATCAACAGCATTCTTAGGATAAAAAAGACATTTTCTGGAAGATAAATAAAAAATAGAAAAACCAAACTGCTAATTTAAATTTTTAAAATCAAATACCAAGTTAAAAAAAATGAAAAGCTTGATTTTAAATTAAGATTTCAGAATTATTTTTTGAATTACAGCATTTTTAAAGTGTGGAAACCTGCACCACTGATCACAAATTAAGTTTGGTTTGGTTTCATTAATGTTGCACTTGAAGTAACACAAAGGCTATTGGCAACAGAATTTGCAATTATGAACCTTGATCAAGTGATGGGGATGACACCTGAGCTGGCATCTCCCTCTCCTAATTTCCAAACCACACCGAGAGGAATTCGAGCCTCAACAGATTTAACGTGCATCAACCCTGGCTATTGGTTTGGTTTTTTTTAACATTGCACTAGAAGCAATACAAGCAGCCCTGGCTATATGGTGGATCCTAAGTAGCATCAAGGCTCGAACCCACGACTTGATAAAAACTGTCAGCCATGACCACGAACTAAACAAGAAATTAACAATTAAATCTACCTTTCTTTACATACATTAAAAAATAGAAATATTTTAAAATTGGTGGATGTTTACTGATATAATACATAATTGCTTTTTCATCAAGCATGTTTTCAGATTATTTAGAATATTTTGGAGGATACCTTTTCTTATATACCTTTTTAAAATTGTAGTTAAGTTATGGCATAACTTGCTTTTTAAATTAATTAAAAATTAATTTAAATGTGTATTTATTGTTTATAATTTCAAACAATAAATACACATTTTATTAAATTAAAATAATGTGGAAAATAATGAAAATGTGCCTTTTTCATAAAAAATGGCAGTAGTAACATTTGAGATATTTAAATAAAATATACAAATTCTTTTCAACAAGATTCACAAAATATTGCTTTAAATCTATAATTCACCATCACAACACTATACATAACAAGGGGGGGGGAATTAAAGTTCATCACAATTTAAATAAAATTAATTATGCGGATTTTGAAAAAGCTTATACATATATCATCAATTTCTATTTTCTTATTCTGATAGATACAAATAAAAATTTAAAACATTTCTTAACTAAATCAATGTGCAATGTTTACTATGAAATATGGCACTTTTAAGCACGTTTTAATTTATTCATACTATATATATGCAAGACTATGAATAAAAAGCAAACATTAAAAAATTAAAATTTATCTATTAGGTGGATAATTATATACAAGACGATTTCACTTTTTTGATATTACTTGGAATTTCTTCTGTAATAAAGTATAAAAGAAACTTATTGCATCAGTTACTTTATATAAGTACAAAATCTATCTTACCTCTTTTATTTACACTTTAATTAATCAGACATGAATAAAACATATAGTAAGATGCAATGCACAAAATGAGAAAAAGTTCAAAAGTAAAATGAAACATAACGAACATACTTAACATAATAATTTGCAGAGTGAATATGCTTTGCAATTATGTTATTTATTTACTACATTTAACTACTAGACTATAATTTTATCTTCTGCAAAAGTTGGTCTGGTTTAGAAGATCAAAAGCTAGTACTTCAATGTGTAATACATCACATATCACTCAAGCTCTTTATCAATAAGGGAGAAAAGTTCTTATTCAACTGGTTCTCAAAAAGGGAAAAAAATGTAAAGGATCAATCCTGATAAGTATGATTATGCAAGCAGGTGTCTTCCAGTTGCATGCTAACTAACAAGCACAATATGGCCTGAAAAATATAAATAAATGTGTAAGTAAAGAATTAAAATAAGTTATAACATATATAAAAGAACAATAAAAATTTAAAATTTAATTTTAGTTATCTTGCATATTTAACATGATAGTTTGTGAATCAAATAATTAAAAAAACATTCCTATTTCAGGAATTAAAAAATCCTTTTCTTAATTTAAATTATAGAAAACTTCAAAATATACAATTAAAAATGCACAGTTTTATTAAAAAGGTAATGATACAAAGAATCCCATCAGGTTTGGTCATTTAACAGATGAGAATTTCATACTATACCATAAAATGATTTGTAACAGTTATATTTAGATATAATTTTTCAAATAAAATTCACTCAGCATAAGATAACAATTCTTTGACTATAATTTACATTAATATATATATAATAATAAATTTAAAATATTATCTACAATAAAAAATTTTGTGAAAACTACAAACCATCAAAGCATTTTGAAGTCATTGCAATAGCAGGGGGTAATCTATGTATGTAGCCAATGCTTCTTTAAAAATGTTGTATAATTAACATAACTATCCATTTTATTCAAGCACACAAATCTTGAATAAATTATTCATTTTATGGAGAAAAAATTGAATTTTTCTATATAAAAAACAAAATATATAAAACTAGAAAATGTTAGCATTTTAAATTACTGTAGCATGATAATCATTTTGGAAGTTTCAAATATGAAAAGTTCTATTTTAATTTACATTAATAATTCTCCACAGCTGCACAACATACACTGACAGTTATTTCGTATGGATACAGATTAAGAAGTTCTCATTTTTTTTTTTATTAAAAAAATTAGAAGTTTCATCATTCATTAGCTATTCTTGATTGAAAAAAAATATAAGGAATTTTTGAAATTATGCATTTTTCACATTTGATACAAAGCATATTTTAGACATAGAAAAAATTAAAGATATATTAACCTTTATTTAATATTTAGACACTAAAAATATATATTTTTTTTTTTCATTTTGACCATTAATACTGTAAATTATCTTCATCCCCAAAAATTTAGGTATATTTTCCCAACCAAGAAAAATCGTTTCAGTTTTTATTTTGTGGCTCTATCATCAGTAGAACAAAAGATATTTGTATTATTGCTAAAACCTGTCATTATAAGCATTTGCAGCCATTTAGAGCCAGGCAACATGGCAGTGTGGTTAGGTGAAAAGTCTGTATGTTAAAAAGTTAATCTCTACATTAATTACCTAGCAAAACAGACACATTAAAATCAGTAACCCTGCAAAAGCAATAGTTGTTAATTTTGCACTGGGAATCGATTCATCATTACAATTATGTGCTTTTATTTTTCTTCTGAGCCTGGCATCAAAAATAAACTATAGTTTAATCCTACAGAAACAATTATATTTCATTTCTGAAGAATTCTATAAAAAAATTATTTTGACTAGTTGAATACATATGCTGAATTAAGCCATAACATTTACATATATTTTAAATGAATTTAGTAAATAATTAAGGGGAAAAGGGTTATCTGAGATACCTGAATATTTGATCTAAAAAAACTAAGAATTTTTGCTAATTTTGTAATTTTATTTTAATTTAATAGCTCACACAAAACTAAAAACCTTCCTGAAAATTTAGAAAGAAACCTGCAACATAGTACAGAATTTTGGTTGTCATAAAAGATTCACAATTCTGAAACATCCTCCATTTTCACAAGAACAAATTAACTTAAGAATTGAATTGCTTTTCTTACAATTTTTTAAACAAATAATAGTTGCATACACCTATCTTATATTTATGTAAGATCTAAAAATAATAGTTTGGAACTACTCAAAATTAATGAAAATATTGCCTACACAAAAAAATTATTGCGAATGTCTAATGAGATTCCATTTCCTGAATTAAAAAAGAATGTTAAAATTTAAAAACCTCTTTCAACACTTATTCAAACAATTAAAACAACAACAAGATTGCTACCAAGATAATCAAGAATTTATACTTAATACTTCACTTTAAAAATAGATTTTCTAATTTTGAGTTTAAGTTTTTTTATTGTACACAGTTTGTTACAAATCAATTATGCTATTCAATATTATTCTTTAATTGTTTTTTTATGAAAACAAAAATTCTTTATTTTTTAAAATTGAAGAGCCAGCACATTAGCAAGTTAAATTATATATATTCTCTCTTTGAATTATTTATATTTAGATATATATATTTTTTTGGTTAATTGTACATCATGTAGGTTATACATATACAAGCTCTTTTCAAAATTAAAAGTGCATAAAGGCATGTTATAGTAGATAAAGTTATTCACACCTTTGAAAATCACAGATTGCAGACGTGAACTTGTGCCTCACTAAAAATGTTGCAATGGCTTCAGCAACCTAAACAAATCAAAATTGTTAGTTCATATAATTTTAAAATGTTTTAAATTAATTTAATAATTAAATTTAATAAAACATATAAAACAATTTGATCAACTTGTAATTTATATAGAGCATCCTATCAAATTTTGAACTTTATCAGGATAATGACTCTTAAACACAATGCTCATATTTGCAGATTTTAGACTTTGGTTAACTGTCACATTTAATCAAAAGATCTCTACTGAATTCAGATCTCAATCCTTTTGCACATTTTTGTAGAAAATAGAATTCAAAAATTTAAAATTTCCAACAAAAAATGAGCATAGAAAAAGACTCACATGAGAATGGAAAACAACAGAAGGAAAATTTTGTGGAGATGTGGTGAAATCCATGGTAAAGAGACTAAATGAAGTCATAAAATGTAAAAGAGGTACAACACGATATTAAGGAATATTTCCAACATTTTTATGAAATATTACGTTTGATTGCTTCAATACTTTTTTGATCATTACTTTTGGTGAATACACAAGGTGTACAATTTAATAAGTAATTAATAATATTTAAAGTTAATTTTGAGTTTTTTAAAAAATACTTTATTTAGTCATCAGATATGACATTATAGGAAAACAAATCTTTAAAATTAAACAATCTGCTTTTCCTTCAAAAAATGTGAAAGTTTGATTAGCCCAAATACTTTTCCAGCGGCTGCATCAGGTACGTAAATATGAAACCGGAATTTGTCCACAGATGGTGCAGATGGACAGATCCAATCTAGTAACTGCCAAACTGTGTCATCAGCATCATTTTCTTGTTTTGACATCTGATAAAGCTTTTCAACTCACAACAATAGAAGTTTCATACAATAGCATAGCTTCAATAGCATTGAACATGTCAAATTTTGTGCCTGGAAACTACGATTTGCAAACAGCATTCATTTTCTGTTACTATTTGAGAACCGCTGCAGAATCCCATCGAATGCTGAAGCTTATGGTGAGCATGCTCTTGTAAATAACAGTGTCTTAAGTTGTTAAAAATATTCAAAAGCAGCGATTTTGGCATGAGAAATGAAAAACGTGAAAGATTACTGAAAAAATTTGAAGACAGCAAATTGTAAGTATTGTTGAATGTGAATAATGCTCAAGTGCAACAACAACTCTCAGATCAATTAAATGTGACATGAGAAGCTGTCTTCATACCATGAAAAACATCCAGATGATGGGAAAATGGGTTCCACAGAAACTGAATGAAAGACAGCAGGAGAGTGGAAAAGCCACTTGCAAAATTCTGCTTGCCAGATACAATGGAAAATAATTTCTCCGAATAATAGTTATTGACGATGAAAAGTGGATACATTTTGAGTATCCTAAGCGTAAGATATGATGGGTAACTCCAAGCAAACTATCAACATTGACTGCAAGGCCATACTGCTATGGAGGGAAGAAAATGCTTTGTGTTTGGTAAGATCAGAAGGGTGTGATCTATTATGAGCTGCTAAAACATGGCTAAACTGTTAATATTGAACAATACCCCCAAATGATGTATTTGAATCAAGTTTTACGTGAAAAATGACCAGAATACAAAAAAGGCAACACAAAGTGATTTTGCTTCATGATAATGCACCATCACACACAGCAAAACTGGTCAAAGAAACAAATGAGATGCAAGCTGGGAAATATTTTCATATGCAGCTTACTCAAAAGACTTGGTTCCATCTGATTTTCACTTACTTGCATTAATGGGACACACACTTACTGAACAGTGCTTCTTATCTTATGAAAATGGCTTGATGACTGGTCTGTATCAAAAGAGAAGTCTTTTTAAGCATTGTATCCATAAATTGTCAGAGAAAAATGTATAGCTAGCAATGGTCAATACTTTGCATAATTTTCTTTTTCATTTGCAGCAATAAACATGTATTTTCGATACAAAAATTCTGGATTCATATTTACATACCAGATATATATAATATGTTCAATATTAATATTTTTGAAAGAAAAAAGATACCCCAAAAAATCCTATTTACCTTTCATGGTAAATAGGATTGGTACAATTTCAGCTAAACTTGCATTTAAAAAGTGGCATATAGTTTACCCTAAATGGCTTTTTATGATACCATTTAGCTAATCCCTACAGTCTTTAGACTGTATATGCACACTTCTATTAATATTCACAAAGTTATAATGGTTGACTTTGAAATATATAAATGAAAATGGAAACTAATGATAATAAGTGGTAGAACTCTTGATTAAATAAATGCTAAACAAGGCCACAAAAAATCCTGCAATATTCAATGAATTAAGCTATGTCACATCATTACATCGAATTCGGGGGAAAAAATGTGTTTTATGACACTTTCCATTTTGGCAGAAAATCACTTTGTTTTGCAACATATTTCTAGTTTGGCAAAAAAAGTCAATGATATTTTATAAAAATATCAAAAACAGCGACTCATAACTCGTCATTAATATAATTTTTACACTTTTTTTTTGTAATTGATATCTATCATTGCTCAAAATAAAATAGTTTTTGAAAACTACTTAAGATAAAAGATCAAACTAAAAGAACTACAAGATAACTTTAAGACTTGCTTTACCTTTTCTGGGTCATCTTCATGAACTGCATGTCCACACTGAGGTAAAACCTGCATTTGAAATTTACCTAAAACAAATAGAATACAAAAATTAAAATTTTACAAGCATTAATTTAGTCGTGCTTTTATTCATTCCAAAATGGAAAAATAAAATTCTTAAAATAATCCCAAATGAACACAATTTTGAAATGTTTCCAAATAAACAAAAAAATCAGCTATATATGGGGTGGGGAGTTAATTGAACAATGCATTTACTATATAAGTACAAATTTGGTTTTTACTTTGATGAACTTGTAGAAATTAGAAATATATACTATTTAGGCAGATTAATTTAATTTCTACTAAGAATCACATATAAATTCAATAAAATACCTAAATAGCCACATTTCAAAATTTTTCTACAAAATAAAACTTAATGCCTGTAACAATTTTATAAAGAAATGTCCTATGATTATTTGTAATAATATTTTAAGAAGAAATATGATACACACTGAAAATATATTATTTAGAAATAAATTATAATACTTGTTCAAATTTTATACAAATGATCTAAGAATATTAACTTCTTAAAATGTTATGTATAGACCCACAAAATGGATAAACCTGGGTTGAAAATTACTAATATGAATATCACTCTGAGAATGAGATTAAAGCAAGAATTGAAAACATTCACACTTTAATTGAGTTTTATCAGATAAGACTAATTATAGAACATTTGGGAGGGGTAATATGGTTTTAATAAGAATAATAAAACAACATTAAAAATACTTCATTTATTTAATATTAACTTTAACTAACTAGAGTTATGATTATAATCATAACATTACATTTTATTACAATTCAGCACTTTTATATATAAAAAAAAAATATAAGCTTATTATTAATAATAATTTTATATTAATAATAATAATTAAATTAATTTATTAAAAATTATCTATATTTTCTCTGTAAAATTTAGTGGTAAATATGATGAATTTATGTGCTAAACTCGGAATTTCACTAATTGTTGATCAAATTCAAAAATAACAAACCCTGCATTTGGCCAATGGTCAAATCTCTGTCCAGTCTATCCACACCTGAAAAACAGAAAATATATTTAAAAAATTAAAACAAGTGACTGAACATGTTTTAATATTAATTCTATATTTATTATAAGATATTTGGAAATATTAATTATTAATGCAGATACATTATGTTTTATTTAATTTATGTGTACAATAAAATTTCCTAACAAATGAGGCACACTTAATTTATAAAATTATACAAAATAAATCATGTGTGATTCTCTTGCATACATATCTTATATCATAATTTGATTTTCATTGCAAATATGAATTTTGAAAACACCCTATTTCAAGTGATTTAAGTTCATACAAAAATTTTACTACCAATAGTAAATAGAAATAAGAGCCATTTTATTCATTCTAATCCCAATTGTAAAATGTTAATCCTCAACACAATTTTCAGTTCAGAAGATCTTTGCATGATTCTTTTTAACTACAAAATAGAATTTAAAATAAGTTTTCTTTAAAGTTATGCCATTTAAAAAATAGTTTACCTTAAAACCAAATTTATAAATTTCCCTTAAGTAACTTAATTTTTCAAAAAATTACTTTATTTAGAAGTAGAATTTTCATAGATGTACTATAACGCAATATTTTTATAATGAATATTATTTAAAAGATGAAATAATAATATATTGAAATTTTCTTAATTTCAATATATTATTATTTCATCTTTATACAGGTCAAACACCTATATTTGGAACTTCTACATATCGAAAATCTCTGTGTACCAAACTTTTATCAAGACTCTAGAATTTCCACAATCAAAACAGTTTCTGTATATCAAACAAAAATGTTTGCATTAAAATTTTTTTTGTACATCTATTATAATAAAAAGTGCTCATGGGTTTTATTGATAAAAAGGGATATAAATTAAATAAGCAAAAACTATTTTACCAATTCTTAAAGCTTATAAATTCACAGAATACTCTTAAGTTATTCACTGAATATAACACTTCTCGAAGAGTAACATGTTAGTCTTAACTTCTGTTCCCTTCTTAACATGGAGTGAGATTTTAACATTTAATTCAGTTCTAATTGTGAACATGGCCTCTAAAAGAAATTCTTACCCTGTGAGGGAGAAATTTCGCTTAATTAAAGGCATAGAAAGCAGAATAATAAAACAAAAAAGTATGGTATCAACAATGTCGAAAAACTATGAATCAGATAATAAAATTTTTGGAAGATTTGTAGATTAGAAGCAATTTAAATTCTTAAATTTTTCAAGATTGATGAAGTATTATTGATATGGATAAAAATAATACAAGACATGATTATGCCTATGAATAAGCCACTCACTAAGGATAAAGTCACAGATTATACCCCAATTTTGGGAAATTCCGATTTGAAAGCCAGCTCTGATTGGTTTGATAAATTCAAAAGGCACCATGGTATTCAAGGAAAAGTAAAATCAGATGTGCAAGGTTCTTAATGGAACTACATATCTGTACACAATATTAAAAAAAACATGCGCCCATCAATATGCTTAACACAAATGAAACTGGCAATTTTTTCAAATGTTTCCCCATAACTTGCAAAGGCAAATGTTTAGGAGGAAAGCATTTGTCAGACAGCTGTTGCTCATACCAATAAGGAGAAATTAAAGCTGTCTTTACAATTAATTAAGACTACAATTTTAAACAAAGAAATCAATGAGTGATTGGAGAAATTTTTGATATGTTGTTAATTAAACCTTGATAAATAGATAATCAAAGGTATTTTCTTTTTGTGCACAATTGTTTAGCCCATCCTAAAGTTCAGTTGAACAAAAATTGACTAGCATTTAGCTAGCTTTCCTCTTATCAAACATGACTGCTAAATTACAATTCACAGAACCAAGTAATAATTCAAAATTTATAAGTGCATTATTGAAAAAAATATTCATATCTTATATTATACATAGAGATATTAGTCAAAATATGGGAAATAAATATCATGTTTTACTCTATAATAAAAACTGTTTCATTAAAATCGGTTTTGTAAGAAAATTTTTTGAAGAAAATAAAGGGGGGAAAAAAGGATTAGATGAAGAGCAAACAGATACCAAAAACGCAAAAATAGAAACAGCTCATTTTGTTAGGATAAATAAACAACCTTATTGAATTCAAGCAATTTTTACAGCAGTGTAGCTTAATTATGGTTTATTATCCAACAGAGAAGGACATATTGAATGACTGCTTAAACCAAAGACAATGACTACAAAGATGCATTACATGAAAAAGCATAAAAAAAAACCCATGTAATAAAAGCATACCAAACTGTATGACAAGGCCTGATATTTATTCTTAATATTCCTGAAGAAAATTTTTACTTCTTTGAATCAAATAAAATATTACTTTGAAATGACTTTAGTAAAAGATTATGTTCAAAATGACATTAGGAATTATTTGTCCAAAAATAAGTATAAATTTCATTTTGTATTTTGCAAACATTGTTTTTTTTAACACTCTAAAATAAATTTGTATGAAAGTTTAGTGTTTTAAATCTTTTTTATATCTAAAAAATACAATAAGCATAATTACTTTTGTGAAAAAATTTTCAAATACATTTCTGTGTATTAAAATTTTTATATATCAAATCTTATTTGCAGGAATCTTTTAATTTGATACATAGAGGTTTAACTGTACATTAAAAAATGATTTCTCTCTCTCTCTTTTTTGGTTCAAGTTCAGTTATTTAAAATATGAAATAATTCAGGAATAAAAAAGATTTTAAGGAGTTGTACAACATTTAAAAATTGTTTATTAAATCACAATTAAATCAGTAACTAGAGAAAAAAAAAATCTTAAACACAATATGAATCAACAAACTTAAACTTTTTTCACATCAAATCTCAAAAACAATATTTTTAATATGTAAATATTTAAATTTACCAATCACCCACTTTATTTCCTTTCACTACTATAACATTTTGAAAATAAAGTTCTCAAAAGATAAAATTATTTGATAGCATATAAATTCAAAATGCTATATTAAATTCAAAATATACATAAGTCTGGACAAAACTTTATTTTTAGACTAATTAAATTTTAAGATATATTTATGCTCAACACTCTATTAAATGACAATATGATATATGTAATATCAAATAAACTAAAATTTCTCACCAACTGTTCTTTTTTAATAAACATGAGACAAAATTTAGTTTTTTAAAAAAATTAGCAAATTTCTCAGTAGCAGCAAATATAGAACTAAATAATTAGGAAATCATGCATGGTCAATATAATATATATTATTAAATTTTAACAAACCAGCTAATAGCAGTAACTTTGGAATTGAAGAAGCCAGAAACATGTTCGACAATCCTTCAAACCAGCCTGTAATGAATGACATACTTATTATTATGCAACTAATAAATATCAGAAATCTTTGTTATTGATGTTTATTAAAAATTAGAAAATAAACATACCTGTCCAAAATTTCTCAGTTTTTGATAATTCTATTCTCCACACATATTTTGATGATAAAGCAGGCTATTAATTAAATACAAAATATTAATTTATTAAATATTTAAATACTTATGGTAAACAAATTTGATGCAAAATGTTTTAAGAAAATTCTAAATACAAAAGCAAATTGCCATAATACTCATAAAAAGAATTTTGTTTCCAAATACAATAATTAGAAAAATATGATACGAATGAAATTTACTGCAGTGACCACTTGAAAAAATAATCAATAAGTTCAAAAAACATAGTTGAAAAAAAAAAATTCTATTATTTGCATTTTGAACATACTGTAATCATGTGGTAATAAATAGAGAAATTGATGTGAATAAAATGAAATTATATTATAAATATACAGTAGTAAATCCAGAGAGAAACACCAGTATTAAAGGGACAATTCCTTTGGTACCTGTCCCTTTACATAGGGATCTTAATGTATTTACCTGTATTAAGGGCACTAAAAAAAGTTTCAAAAATAAGATAGGTAAAGAAATAAAAATAGAAATACTCTTTGTTAAGTGTTCTTTTGAGATTTCAAAGGAAAGTTTATGCTCAGAGAAAGACAGTTTTGTGACTAAGGAACAATAAAATGAAAAGTAAATCTCTCTCTTAAGATAACTTTTCAGTAGGGAAAAGGTGAACAATACACTGGAAAAAAGGAAGTTGGGGTGCAATCAAAAAGATATTCCCCAATTAGAGAATTCAAAATTCAGCTATTCTTGCTACAGTTTTCAGTAAGGGGATGAAACAGCATTATAGCAAATAGTAAGGATATCCGAGACAGGGACCAATGGGTAGTAGGCTTTGAACCTCCAGTTTTGATTGCCCTAAATGAAAATATGACCAATGAAAATAAATTAGTTGAATTTGTTAGTGGCAGTGCTCACATGCAAAAAATATTTAAAATTCTATGAAAACTTAATACGGAAGATACAAATGATGAAGTAAAATCTTTTATTCCAACTGTTGTTGATATGAACTTAACAAAAAATAGTTTAGAAAACAGCGAGAGAGACAAAGGAGAGACAGATAAAAAATATGACATAATATATACAGAGGGTTTAAAATACACCTCTCAATTAAAAAAAATTCATAACTTTTGGTGACAATGAAACATATAAGATAATCAGTGACATTAATATCCATTTGGAAAAAATGCACAAACTTTCAAACAAACCTATTTAATAGATTGATTTATTTTGAATAAACTTCTATTAGTACAAAACTCTACATATAGTTCAATTAAGTCTTTTTTTTCCTTTACTTCAAATAAATCCCTGAACTATGCAACTTATTTATATATATATATTTATTTAAAACTTGACAGAACCTGAATTTCTGATTAAATTACATTTTTAGTATATATCCCTGAAGAAGTGACAGCTCTATTAAAGAGACCCTTCCTTACATACTTATTCATTACATAAATATTTAGCAGTAATCTCTATGTTATCCCTCAAGATATTTTAATACCCAAATTATTAAATGATATATGCTATTTTTTATACTCTTAAAATAAAAGATTAAAATATTTATGTCTTTAAATAAAAGAAAGTAATGAAATTTTTAAAAAAATTCAACTTTTTGCATATTTTTCATTTGCACTATGATTAAATATTGTTTAGTATATAAGTATAAAATTGAGAAAATGGTACATGAAAGGATATTTAAAGATAAAACATAATTTACTTTTGTCACATGTAGGAATCTACAAAATATAAGTATATTTTTTCATGAATCCTTTTACCCCAATCTAGATATGAGATAGATTGGGGTAAAACAGACACTGTTGATTCAAAGGTAGACTCTTGCTTTTATTTTAATTATAATGAACAAAAAATTAACTCATAACTATTTAGCTTTTAACTCAAATAGAGCCATATTGCTAATGGCATTTATTATTTAAGATTTTCAGAATTATAACTTAAAAACTCACAGAGCTGGGAACTTTGAACACATTGGTTTGACCAGCATTAGCATTAGCTGCATTCTGAGCTTTATGCTCTTCGTCTTCTTCAGCTTCTTCTAAGATACTATCAGAAGGTGGAACTTGTCTTGGAGCTAAAACATCAACAGTTGCTTGGTCATTTGACTGTTGAAGATGAATTTCTTTTGTAGCAGTTTCACCAGTAGCTGAACTTTAAAAGAAAATAAAAAATAAGTAGAGAATACATTGTTCAGACACAAATTTATACATTCTGTACAAATAAAATAACTAAATTTTCAAGATTAGATTTCAAGACTGAACATATGTATTTTAAAAAAAAATTCTGAAGAATAATATTAGAAATAATTATTTTCATTTTACTTACATTGATTCAATAATAAGATAATCACAAATGTATACCAGTAGAAAAAGTTTTAAATATGAGATTAAATTAAAATTTGAATTTGGCATTTAATGACACAACAGCCAATTTATGCAATGTCATAAAAAAACACATGATTTAAATATCAATAATTATTAAGGCAAGAATGGAATATATTATGCTCAAATAAATCATTGTGATCATTAATAATTTGTGACTGATTTATATTGTTACTATACAAATCATTGTGATCATTAATAATTTGTGATTAATTTATATAGTTACTATACAAATCAACATCCAAATAAATATGAAAATAAATTTATTAAATAATATTCTCCAGTTCATTTTAATCAGAATGTTTCTCCCTTTTAAATACAAAATAAAATATTTCATTACTTTTTTAATTGACCAGGCATAGACACTTTAGCTGATTCCACATTTCGCACCTGTCCACTCCGTACACTATGAAATGAAATTAATAAATTAAAATTTTTGAAATAAACAGAAGTGGAACAATACATGGTTTATAATTATGTTACACAAATGTTAGAAATATAATATTAATCAACAAGATAAAAAAGGTATTATCTTAAAAATAAATTCTCCAAACCAATTCATTCATTAGGTTCCCTGAGAAGTTTGAAGGAGGGTAGGGGGAGGAAACAGATTGAAAATAAAAACAATTAATTTATCAAAATATAAAATAAGTTATGCTATTATAAAAAGCTAACAAACAATTTCAGTTTTAAAGAAAAGATTTCACAAGTCAATTAAATGATTAAATTGCAAATGCATGATTTTATGATGCACTTGCAATCTGTCTAGATATGGATTTCACAGTTAGACCTCATATATTTACAAGTCAAATTCAACCAACAGAAAACTAAATTCATTCATGCATTAATTGCTGGATCAAATATTTTTACTAACTGATTGTCCCAAATGTTTTAGAGAAAATCTAATTTCAAATAAAAAATCTATATTTTAAATTATCACCTGAACTCATAGCAATCAATCTTAAGATGTATTTTAAAAATACAAGCAATTTCACACTTTCATAACCATGTTACTACATGCTATAAATGTTATTAGATGCATCTGGATTTTCTGTCCCTTGTTCCAAACTGGAAAGATGATGTTGTTGTAAGTCATAGTTGTGTACCATGTTTACAAATATATATAGTTGTTCAGATTGTTTCATTAACTGCAACTGTGAATAAATTCTGATGTAATAAAATTGGTGGATTTTCTGATTGAGCAGCAGAAAGCTGAATGCATTTTAACACTATCTGGTTATTGTTATTTATAGAGCCAATGTAAGTTTTGAAATATAATAAATTGTTTAGATTTTAACTTTATTTTCAAAGTATCAAGATGGTGATTAAAACTTTTTTTTTAAACGATAGTTTGCATTTATTTCATTAAACGAGCCATACAACTGTTATATTTATCAGCTTCAAACACTATTAAAATAGAAATTATTATATATGTTACAACTGAGCTTTGTTAAGTTTGATATCTAGATAACTTGGATCAGTCTACATGAAAGGATTTCTTTTCTTAAATTTAAGAAGATATCTACAAATTTCTAAAACATTTGTATCATCCACATATTTTGAAAAATTATTTTCTTTATTGAAATTTTCTAATATCCATGAATGTGTTAAAGAATGGGGGGGGGGAGATGAGAATGATCTAACAAATGTTTTGAGCAAAATAAACAATATCTTAGTTTTACATATTACCACCAAAGACAGATGAAGTAATAACTCCCTGTTCATCTAAAGAAGCTGAAAATGGTGGAAGTACAAATGAAAACCACATAACTGTGATTCCCAAAGTGTGTACTGTAGCATCTTCAAAGGCGTGCAGCAGTATCTCATACTCATGCTTTAACATAGGATAGGTGCCATGTGAAAACCTTAGTTCAAAAAGGGTGCCACGAGTAGAAAAAGTTTCGGAATCACTAACATAACCGATGATAATCAATCGACAGTTATAAGTCATTTGGAAGTAACATCCCTTTTAAAACATTTAAAGGTCCATTTTGAACATCATTTGGAGACTACACAGAACAAGATCCTAATCAGAAGAAGATGGATGAACATATGCCTTGCAATATATATACCAGACACAGCAAAAGCTTACAACTTTTTTAATGCAAAATAGATACTTTTATAATCCATAAATATGATTATAAAGGAATCTTCCTGTTATACTCAATTTGTCTAATATAAAAATGAAACTTGATTTGCTCAATATAAAAATGATTTTCTGTACGTATCTTTAATTTCATTTTTTTCCAATATCTGGTTAATCCAGATATTCAATACCTCATGTTTCTAATTAATCTGACTTAACAAGGAAATATAGCACATTTTTAAATACCTATGTGAGGCACTTTTATACAAACTTTTAGCTAGACTTGTATTCATATAATAAATGAGAAATTATTCAAACTGTGAATATTCACAAGGCAATTGATTGTTCAGAGTAGAAATGTAAAGATTTTTAAGACTAGGAGTTACACTGATTTCCTGTGACTTAGGAGAGGGAATGCTATTAAAAACATGAAATTATTATATTCAGTTATAATAAGGAAACCAAATAAATATATAATTAACAGTATGACATATTGCACTGACTTAAAAACACCAGATTTTTTTTGTTCTTGTTATAAAAGTAAAATATTCCAAATATTCATAAAGTAAACAATTTTTATGATTTGAGAGTATGATTGACATGGATGTTTATAAATATCTATCGAGCCAGAGATTTGCATTACAGTAATTTATAATTGTTATCATCAATACACAAAACTACAAATTTAATTAATTTACTTTCCAGTTATTTTGTTGGTTTTTTAGTTCATAATAATGTGAGCAAAATGATGAAGGTTGCAAATGATAATCTAGCAATGTATTAATTTATGAAAATCAGGAAATGATGTTTAAGAAATCATACTAAATATTTCAAAAAACTTCACAAATCAATAGCATTAAATGTGCTTGTGAATATAATCAAAAAAAAGTTGCAATTTTAGTCTCTAAATGTGTTTGAAACAAGATAAACACACAATAAGACAAAAACATTTAGAGTTCTACATGAAAAAAAAAAAAAAAAAATCAATACTGATTTTTGAAAAAAATATGATACTGTATCTAAAATTGAAATATTTTCTTCAGTAAAACAGGAAATAAAATTTCATTTTGAATTACAATAAAATATTTTCTTACCACCACTCAATAGCAGTACTTAAGTTATTAAAAGATGGAGGACGACTTCTCAAAAAACTCTGCATACTTTGCAAAGCATCTAAAGCTGTTCCTATAAAAATAAAATGAAAAATTAGATGTATTACAAACTATATACTTTTTCAATAAATTAAATGATATATGACATTCAATAAAAATGAATTCTTTCAGATGCTTAAATGTCCTTGTTTTATTACATAAAAATAATTTTAAAAATAAGTCTAAAAATTCAACTTTTTTATATGTGAAAAAAAACACACCTTCTACAACATCAATAACAACAAGACCTATAACTGTCGGTATCAAATCTCTATACACAGTATGGACTGCAATAGCACCTCCCATGCTAAAATGAATATAAGAAAGTTAGATAGAAGATATATACAACATAGAAACAAAAAGGAAAAATAAATAAATAAATAAAAAAAAAAAAAATCAACAGAACAATTCTTATCAAACTCAATGCCATTTCAAATTTCAACATCAAAAAAAGTCATGGAAAAACAAATAATTTTAAATACTATAACATATATATATGAGTATGAATTTCAAATAATTATATGAAGTATATATTTAGTTTAGAGTAATTTTTTACAAAAAAACTTGTATGGGGTAACAATATTTTTGAACATATGAT
>BMAW01063995.1:9800-22105 GCA_019974015.1 Nephila pilipes | reverse complement strand
AACTTATTATTTAGAGTAATTATTGAATTAAAAGTTAAATCATTACATATATATATATATATATATATAAACTTTTAACTTAGCACTAATATTTCTTTATAATGATGCTGTTTCTGTAATTCTTTAAAATTATTACATTGATAAACAAAAAGAAATACGTAAAAATTTATTTATAACAGAAAAATGGAAACTTTAGCAAGTTATGTAGGTTTCAATGCAAGTTCAAACGAGTATAAGACATTTGCTTTAAATACTGAATGCCACGACCCTTAATGTTTTTGTTTCATTAAAATTAGATATTTTAGTACCTTATTAATAATATTATTCACTACATATGAAGTAATCCGTTATTTATATACAAAATAAAATTAATTTTACTTAAAGTACATAATATTTCATGTGATTTCTTTAATTTTAAACGAAATTTCTTTAAAAATTTGTTTTATTTGAGTAATGCAGATAACTGTTGTATTGTATGTATTTTTGTACCTTTTCATCCTAATAAACAGAAATATATGTTTAAACTTATTTGTGTAGTTTTCCCTTTGTTAAATTTAGTACCATTAGGAATTGAGCAGCAACTTGCCAGCACACTATTAAGAATCAGAAGTCAGTGCCATAATATTTTCTGCTAAAACAATAAAAAACAATGGAGGAATGAAGGAAACTGCTGTTATTGGCAATATGACCTTTCTGAAATGAAATTTTTCTTCTCTTTTCTGGAATAATTTTGTAATAAAAGCAACAGTAATAAAAGTGTGTGCTGAAATTAAACTGGGAGTAGGAGTTTTTACTGCCTTTTATAATGTTTTTTGGCTCGATTTTTAAGTTTCACAAGGAATTTTATTGTGGAATCCTTTTTTACTAGGATGCGTTTGATTGTTGCCGATTTAGCAGAAAACACTCAAGGGGAATTGATTACATCGGCTCAAGCGAAAGCGCGCAAGAGAAAAACGAACAAATATGAGTGTAAACAAGTAGTTACAGATGAATTTCTTTAGGAAGGCCTGTTGTTACGAGATTTGGCCTTATTTTGAATGTTTCTAGTAGTTTTAGAGCTCGTAGAGGCAAAATTCGTAAGCGATGTATAAAGAGATAAAATCCAGAGTAGACAAAAGTTTCTTAAAAGTTTTGAAGGAATATAAATTTAATGTTTTATAAAAGAATATATTTATTTTTACAAATGATATTAGATATTTTTCGATTTTTTTTTTTTTTTGAATTAGGTATGAAAACAAAATCTCTTTGACGAGGGCCATTTTCAAGATATCGAATACGGGCTGTTTTGATCATATGTTTTTGAAGGAAATAAGGGCAAGTTCTTCCAAAAACTTTTATTTGCTTAAGGAAAACAGAACTTAATACAAATTATGAACGAAGAAATATAACATCCATATCAAGGCAGAAAACATTCCTTTAACAACTTAACAAAATCTGCTTTATATAGCTACACTATGGCCTTTCATTAGATTAATCTGTGATGTAACCATTGCACTTGACGTGATAGAGGCTCAAATGTAAGTTTTTTATTAATTTAAGAATTTGCATTATCGTTTTTCAACATTTTTCATAACTGTAAGCAATATACCTTGCTGTAAACTTTTAATTTCTCGATGAATATTGATCTTCGAGTTGAAAAATAATTTTTAGATTATTGATGAAAATACTATTTTCAATTTGCTCTTAGAAAAAAAAAAGATCTGGTGCTGTGAGATCAGAAGTGAACATAAGGACATTCCAAATTCTGGAGAATGGTGCCGAGTTGATGTTCCTAGTTTTTAAGCAATGCTTTTCAGAACACGATACAGATTGGCATGGTAAGAAGTCTAGTAGAATATGTTAGTTCTTGGAGTATTTTTCAATCACGAAACTTTTAATCAGAGCTCTTATCGTATGCTCTGTAGGAATCCTTCTCAAATAAAATAACGCACAAATGCACTCTGTGTGAGAATAAAAGAGACTTATTATTTTTAGAACTACTATTATTTAGAAGTTCTTATTACTTAGAACAATAGAAATTTTCACAAATTACTCGGTTGTGCATTTTTCTATAACTTGAATTTTAAGCTTTGATTTTAATATTATGATAACAAACTAGAATAAAATTACTTTTCACAGTAATTATTCGTATTTTAAGTGGTTAAGTGACTTGAGAATATATAGCCTTTTATAATGGTTTATTTATAGTTAAATTTTCATTTGTGCTCTATCATGTAAATAAAAAGCTCATTTTGAAATTTCATTGAGTGTAACATATACAGTGGTGTCTAAAATTTCAGTAAAATTAGCAATTATGTAAATAATGAAAGGAATAATTCAAAGGAATTAAAAAAAAAGATGTCATAATTAAAACCCAAGGCAGCTTTATCTTGAAGTAAATTATTTATAGACGCAGATTGTCAAAATTCATTCAGATTAGGGAAAGAGTTTTATAAAATATGTAACGCATTCTTACACAAAAAGACTTTTGCCTCTCTATTTTTCAAATGTGGAGTCAGAAAAATATACTGTTGAGACGAGTTTTGTGGATCAAGATCCAGATGAGCATGTAACATGAGCCATTCGCGAACTTCCTTTCATTATCTGGAATTTCTTTTTGAGTTCACGCAAAAAATTTTAACTCCTTTCCAACCAAATGAAACATAATTTCACAAATTAATTGAACTTAATATATGCAGTGAATAAATATAATCAGTGCTTAAGAAACGGACAAATAATTGAATTTGAAGATAAAAAGGTTGCAGTAACAGCAAGATTGTGGTTGTAAAAGGATATCAAAAGTGTGAAGGTTTTATGCTATCGCATGTTTGTGTGATTTTTAGGGACTATAAACAACGCTACCTGATCGAAAGTTTCTCCGTTGCAGATTGCCTCACATCGAATATGAATAACCGAGTAAGAATAACTTTTGATTAAAGGAAGATATTTGTACACTCCCTTTGAGGGTTAGTGAGCTAACAGGTCAATTGAAAAGTCCCCGGCCTGACACATAGATGGCGCTACTAGAATTAAATCCATATGATTTTTTAGTTAGCCCAAACCCTCAAAAGATGCGTGTATAAATTTGACAGCTGTCGGATCATTTGTTTGTGCATTATAGCATTTTGAGTGAAGCAACTTTTGTTATTGTGAAAAAAATGGATAAAAAGGAATTTCACGTGTTGATAAAATATTGCTTTTTGAAGGAAAAAAATACAGTTGAAGCAGAAAATTGGCTTGATGCCGAGTTTCCGGACACTGCCCCAGGAAAATCAGCCATCAAGGATTGGTATGCTAAGTTTAGACGTGGTGAAATGAGCACCGAAGACGGTGGACGCCCAAAAGAGGTTGTTACCGACGAAAACATTAAAAAAATGCACAAAATGATTTTGAATGACCGTAAATTGAAATTGAATGAAATAGCAGACACTCTAAAGATATCAACTGAACGTTTACATCATATCATTCAAGAATATTTGGGTATGAGAAAGCTCTGTGCAAAGTGGGTGCCGCGCGAGCTCACTTTTGACCAAAAACAACCACGAGTTGATGATTCGGAGGAGTGTTTGAAGATGATAAATCGTAATAAACCCGAGTTTTTTCGTCGATATGTGACAATGGATGAAACATGGCTCCATCATTTCACTCCGAAGTCCAATCGACAGTCATCCGAGTGGACTGCACGCGATGAACCCGCTCCAAAGCGTGGGAAAACACAACAGTCGGTTGGCAAGGTTATTGCGTCTGTATTTTAGGATACGCATGGAATAATTTTCATTGACTACCTTGAAAAAGGAAGGACCATCCACAGCGACTATTACATAGCGTTATTGGACCGTTTGAAGGACGAAATCGCCGAAAAACGGCCACATTTGAAGAAAAAGAAAGTGCTACTTCACCAAGACAATGCACCGTGTCACGAGTCAGTAAAAACGATGGCAAAAATCCATGAATTGGGCTTCGAATTGCTTCATCATCCACCGTATTCTCCAGATCTGGCCCCCAGCGACTATTTCCTGTTTCTCAGATCTCAAAAGAATGCTCGCTGGGAAGAAATTTTCGTCGAATGAAGAGGTGATCGCCGAAACTGAGGCCTATTTTGAAGCAAAGAACAAATCGTACTACAAAAATGGTATAGAAAAGTTGGAGGGTCGCTATAATCAGTGTATCACCCTTGAAGGGAATTATGTTGAATAAAAAAACTAATTTTGCGAAAAAAATGTGTTTTACTATGGTAGGCCGGAGAATTTTCAATTAAACTGTTAGTAGAGAGCATTTCCCTTCTTCGATAAACAAAAAATAAGGCTTTGAAAATTTACTGACAACATTCTTGAACAGTTTTGAATGACTATTTTATTTACTTTACCTTTAATTGGAATACAATTAAAGTCTAGATTTGTGATTAGATTAATATTTAATATGACAGAATAGTCATGTAATACGGATAAGTCACAAGCCAAACAATTGCATAATTTGTTTCAAACGATTTAAATCCAGATGAGTAATGAGAGAAAAACACAGTGCAATACATCAAAAATTAATTTTTTTATTTGAATTTGTAAAGCTAATTTAAATAAAAATGGACCAAGTTCCGATGAGATCTCTCTTCAACCAAGTTAATCATATTAAAAATAGATGTATGAAAAAAATGACGGTGATGAAAGATAGGATAGTAGAAAGGTTGGATAGTAAAACTTTTAGCACATAAATGCCAGTAATGTCACTTTTTTTTTATAAACATGCACGATTGCTTGGAACTATACCATCAAATGTTCGTATAATGAAAACTAATAATTTTTTCTATAGGTTGAAATATCATATTCTAAAATATTATTTAATTTTGAAACTAAACACATAAATTCAAAAAATTGGTAAATTAGTTAAATGATGGGAATTCATGAATTCGTGTATCTATGTTCCCTCTTTTGATTTTAATTCACCTGATTCAATTATCTATAATTTAGAATCTCCACTATTTTATATTTCTGAATTTTTTCAATCTTTTAGAGATATGAGGTACAGGAATCACAGGATAATCAAAGCATAAATTTATTCTGAAAACTAATTTTTTTTTTTAATTTTTGTAAATAGGACTTGAACGCTTATAAAAAATTAAGAAAATGTTGCTTTAATACATAAGTTTAGTTAATTTAGAAGGACATGAAATACTAAAATTTATTTAATATAATATTTTTCCTGTTTTATATTTCCAGTTGCTTACCAGATATATAACTAAAAACTTGTTCTTTACGAATTTTACTTGCTACCAATTGAGCGATGAATATTTTTACCAAGCATAATTAAAATACTTATAAATTATCTTTCAGTAAGCAGCACAGAATTATTAGTTGAGCTAGAAAATCGAAGTTTAAAATAAGATATGTTTTTTCACTCCAAATGTAAAATAAATTGCTGACAATAATATAGAACGTATAGGGGTAAATTAAAATTGCACGTAAATAAATTTTATTAGTCCAAAATTTCTTTTCTCTGAAATAAGTTTTGAAAAACTATAAAATTAGCTATTTTTCAAAAATTTATAATGTAGTGGTAAAAATAGCTCAGCTTCCATCGCACGAACGTGCATAACAAGACAAATCTGCAAGAAATGTACTTTCAGTTTTCTTAAATTAATTATAATGCAGAATGCTTTTATGCAAAAGTAAAAGATTTTTTCTGTCATTGCATTATATCTCAGAAGGATTCACTATTTTCTGTGACTTACTTTTAAATAATAGACTTTATGCAGCAAGAACTAAGAAATCAGATTAAGTAAAATAAAATTTTCCGCGAGTTTAATTTTTATATATATATATTTTGATTTGAATAAGAGTTTGCAAAGGTTTTCGCAAGTAAAACATTTCACTATAGACTTTTCACTGAGAAACTGATTAAAACTTTAGTTTATTCAAACTTCCCCCCTTCTTTTTACAAATATTTTATAGCGACTTAAGAATTTTTATTAGAAATGACAGTTTTAATGGTGAATACTCTTGTAAGAAAATAAAAAAATGTTTTCTTGTATGTAGAAGTATTTTTAGTAAACACACCAAAATAATGAGCAAAGGGTTTCTGAATTTGAATAAAACGCGAAGCAAAGAATTTGTTTTTTGCACTTTTTGAACATTTCAAAAAAGTGAAAAGACAGAAATAAAATCCAAATATAATTCATGTTGTATAAGTATTGAAGGTATTAAAACGCCTTTAGTGAATTTTTTAACACAATTTAGTGTTTATAAGTAATTTTAAATTGTTGGTATAAACCTTTCAGCAATGTTGAAGAGGGATTACCCTTTCCAAAGTAAATAATAGCTAACAAGCAGTGAATTAGCACTTGAAAGTGAAATATATAAGGAATTAAAATCACTCAATAGTTTCAGAATGGTGGCAGGCTTTCAATTTAAAAGTGTTAGACAACAAGCGAAAAAAAGCTTTAAGTAGCTTTTTTTTTCGAAAAAATTCCTTAACATAACATGTTATTCATTTATTGAGCTATTTTATAGCACAATCTCGTTAATTATTTACTCTATATAGTGAAATTTTCAATATAGTTTTAAATATTGAAGGTATGGCATTGCAAAATTATTTTGCTTTCTTATTCTAAATGTATATTAAACTACGGAAACCTTACTTATTTTACATTATTAATGCTTTTATTGAACAAATTGTTCTATTTAAAAAATTCAAATAGTTAAAAACTAGTCTGACATATTAAATAACTTACAAATATTAGAGTACCTTCATTTTATAATTGTTTGCAAACGAATGATAATTTTTACTGCTTTTAAAATATATAAAAATGAAAAAATATTCATTATTTTGTAAAATTGAATCATCGATCAGATGGGTATTTAGTATAGTTAGTACGAGAAAATTTAAAGATAAAACTGTATGACACGAATTAATAGGATATAAAGTTTTTAAATCCAAAACATTTGATCATATGGCCAAAAATTAATGAAATGTAAAGTCTTAGTTAACCCTGCGTATTATAAAAAAATGAACTTGGTATTGTGTTCAAGATATTTTCGTATAATTTTAATTACAAATAATACTAGTACAAAAAAACGCGTGCCTCAATTATATATATATATGGGTAATGAAAAAGATACTATAAAGTTTACGATTAGTAAATGAAAATCAATGAAAATAAGCAGATTTGTATAGTTTTTGAACATGCTTTTATCTATCTATCCATCCATCCATCCATCTATCTATCTATATATTTGAAAAGGACTTCAATATTAAAAGTTAAACACTTTCTTTTTGCTAAGAAGAAGAGAAACTAAAATTTTAAAGTATTTTGTAACTAAAATTAACAAAACAGATGGAGTTTGTTTTAATATTGTTAAGCATGTTCTTAATTAATTGGTTAATAAATATGAAATGTATACTTATTTTACTGATGATAATAATAATAATTGGGAGATAGTACATGAATGTATGCTCCAAAGCTTTAATTTAACTCTTTTTCTCGAGAATTTCTAATCCGATGAAATGTGTCAATTTCTTATTTTCCTTTTCACATTTTCTTTTCGTTTTCCTATCCAAAACGTCGCTTAAATTTTGCGGGTGTTCCTGATACACGAACGACAGATTACGTAAGAAATACCCCGAAGAAGGATCCTTAGCGGACACTGGTTTTGTCAAATGTCTCGCTTTCCTAACATATTTTTCCCAGGTTAAGGAGTATTGAGCAGTCAAAAACTGTTCACTTCTTGTAGCTCTATACTCTTAAGTGCTCTTCCGAAAAGTTTTTTTTATTCATAACTTTCACCTTTGGATCACTTCTTAACGAGTTCGAAGTTTTTAACATTTTCCTCCGTCTCTCTAGTAAAAAACTGCTAGCTGTCCACCGGATTCTATATTCATCTTTTATGGGCATGCTTCAGCGGGATTAAAATGTCATCCGATGGTTGCGTTTGTTCTCTCGTTCTCCGTACACTCTATTTTAAGTGAATTTTGAATTTTTATTTTTACCCAATTCCAGTTGTTTTTCAGTTGTAATATATATAACATTTGAAATTCAAGTTTATGAGCTTCTAATTCATTTCCCTCTCCTTTAACTCATTCTTTTCCTTACATTTTCGTTCTTCAACTCTTAAGTTTATTGGATCGATAAAAAATACATTTCCTCTTTAAAATGCTTAGAGTTCTCATTCTTCCTTTTTAATTGATATGCAGTAAAACAATCTGTAGGGGTATCATACATTTCACTTAAAAGTACAATTTAATCCACTTTTACTCAAAATATTTGAGTCCACACAAACGCGCACACACATTCTCAATCAATCCTAATTCCTAATATTATTCGCTTCATAATCTCTGTCCAGCTCTGTGGAATAAACTCAAGTCCATCAAAAATTCTAGTTTTTTTTCAAATATTTAAATTCACAGATCCATCCCCGTCTAGTCCCCCCTCACTTTTCGGGGGTTTAAGAGATGGTCGTTGATTTAGAGGTATGAATGATGAGACGTGATTATTCTCAAATAAGTGATTTAACCCCTTGTGGACCTGGAATGAAGCGTTTAAAGCAGTTAAGCCTAATCTTAAGCGAAAATTCTTATAAAATTAGCATTTAATATAATGACTGCAATTTTACTTATAATGTAAATAATATACTACTACTTAATATGAATTAATATAAAGACAATTACATATATAGAAATTAATTAAATATACAAAATACTAGAATTATTACCGGCAAAAACAAATACTATACACACAAAAATAAAGTCACAAATACTATACATATGATTTTTTTTAAAAAAAAATAGAATTTTAAGGATAAATAATCTGTATATAAAAAAAAATTCTAATTTAAAACTTCTGCTGCGTATGATATAGTACAACACAAGGATCAACACACTGTCCTACATCGCATATTTTGCACTTATAATGCGATGTTTTGTTTCGCCTTTCCTTGATTTTAGCACATACTACGCACTTCCTTCTATTTTTGTTATCTCTCCAGTCAATGTATATTTTCGGAAAATGTCTTCCAGATAAATGGAATGGTTGAGTGCCTGATGTTTAATTTTTAAGTTGTTTGGTTTTGCGAACTATTCTATTATTTGATGAATAATTCTGGATATAAATTCCAATGCAGATATTTTTTCGCCTTTCACTTCAGAATATATTACATTTGTATTTAGAAGTTCCAAATCTAGTATTCCAAAAAACAGGTTTCTATACCATTTCACCGTTTTTCTAAATGCTGGATAATGATGAAAGATAGAATCGCTAGTGTCAAAACCTCCTATATTTTGATTTTCTCTACAACATAGAGTAGTTTCAAAATATCGTTTCCGCTTTTTCGGTCTTTTTCACCTTTTGTTTTACTAATATCACTATCCTTTTCTTCACTAATCTCAGAATCACTTTCATTCTTAATTTTATATATTTTACTCTCACATAGGTATCTCGCTTTCTTAGCCATGGATAACGAAATGAAAGTGAATATAACCCCATCACATATCCTGAAACATATACAAAACATACCCATAAATATTTCACTCTCACCCTTGCAAATAGTCAACTGGATGCACTTCCTCATATTCTCCGAGCGAAAAGAGCAAAGAAATAAATAAGAACACCGTTGTCCCTTTAACTACCACGTACACTTTTAAAAAGCCACGATTCTCAGTTTGTTTACACCAATAAATTTATAAAATATAAAAAAAGCGCAGAACAGAAACTATTACCCTTATTTAAATGTCAAATGCTGTGAGATTCGTCTGATGTGAAAATTGTTGTAATTTGGCGCCATCTACTATCATTTAATAATTAAATAAAACGTTCCATTTCCCAATAACGCTGACACGATGTTGGGCCCACGATAATAATTGGAGCTCTTCGCGTGAAAACGACCCTGGTCTGGTAAGAGTCGAATCAGTTCGTCGCGCATGTGAGACGTTGGTCTCGAAGGCTTTAATTCATATAATTAGACAAATGATAATTACAGCAACAATATTACAATATGTTTGCAGCTCGCTTGAGCACATCAGTGCATGTAGTTACTGTGAGAGACTAACACTCTTCATGAATTTATCAGTGTCCTTACGCATAAGACACCTCTTCACTTTACTCGATAGCTCCCACCTATATTTCTTCTAAAATTTCTCCAATTCCTTGCCGTTTCTTTGCCGCGTCTCTCCCTTAGTGTCAAGTACTTGTCTTGAATACATCCACTATGAGTTTCTCCGCTTTTACTCGCCAGCAAAATCTTCTCCCGTACAGCTCAGTCCATTAAGTGTGCCGACCTTTTGGGGAAATGGCTGCCACTTTTAGCGATTGCTTAATCATAGAACTGCGCGTAATACTAGAGAAGACACAGTAGATTTGCCTAATCCTCAAAGGGTTAACTACAATGGTAGCGTGACACCGTCTGATCAAATTTAGGATCAAATTATCCTTCAGTTCTTAAGATAAGATTTGCCATTTTTCAAGGAGCATCTGTTTCAGCTATCTGGTTTTTTCCGGAAGAAAAGATCTTGCTGTCCGGTGTCTCCCAAAAGAATCCTGCTCATGTTAATAGGATTTAAATAAGGGGAGCACGGTGGCCAATGAGGGGAGAGACGTGCATTGTCATCCCCAAAAATAAACACTGGACCAATGGACATCGGAACAGATGCACACGCAATTTCAGCACAGCGACAGTTTCCATCGCCACTGTCGAAAATATGGAGCCCTGTTTGTCCATTCAACACGGTGCCTCCCACATAAACACTCCATAAACACCCCTGTGAGGCACTTTCATTGGTGTTAGGGGATGAAACAGTATCCCTAACGTCTTCCACATCAATGGGAGCTTAGAATCGTTGCTCAGACTGAAATGATTTTCATCAGTAAATAGAATGTTGATAAGATGTCCAGTCATTGTGTTCTTGACAACTCTGTGAATTACACATTATTTTAAGGGTATGTAGTGTTCAGGATGGCTGGCAAATAGATAACCTTTATGCAGACGTCTGCCTACAGTTAATCGGGATACTTGTCGGTTGCCATATGCAGCTGCTGAGAAATGTTACGCGATAACATATTCCGGTCTGTTCTTAACTTCTGAACGATATACAGGTTATCTATTGCCCTTATTTTCTTCTGCGGACCATCACAAGCTTTTCTTATAACTGTACCAGTCATTTTGAAGGCTTTCTAAGCTATTAAAACTGTGCCCTTCTTCAAGCTTGCTGATTGTTGTTCTACGTGTAAAGGGATCATGACGATCGTTTACAGTTATTATGAACAAAATATTTCGCAATCACTTGCAGGGAATGTCTGAAATTGCGTCCTTTCACTTTCTTTTTAAGTTGCCTTAGCATTGAGTGCGCATATTCTAAGCACTTGCGTGACGTGACTTCCCTTTTTGTATCATAGTACTGATATTTCCTTGCACATCACCTTTCAACTGAACTGCTTTTTTATTGTATTGGTCGCAAAATGCCTTTTTTAACAATTTCGTGATTGAGTGTTGAAAAATGCATAGTTTATATATATATATATATATATATATATATATATATATATATATACATAAGAGCTTAAATAATTATTAAAATTCATTACACAATTTTAATTTTAATAAAATCATATTGATTGTAACTTCTGAAAAATATAAAAACATATTGAAATTAAAAACCTACATATATTACTGATTAAATGAGAACTACAGTAAATTGTAGCAATAACTGCACAAAATTTTCAAAAATTGAAAACATTATTCAAAATTAAAAGCTTATTAAATATTGCAATAACAGAAAGCTAAAGTTTGCTGGGAAACAAAATATACATAGTAATTTTTATAAAAAAGATGCATAAATCACTCATTAAAAATCACAAATTAGTAAAATACAAACTACCAAAAAATACAGTTTCTAAAGAGGAAAGATAAAAATAATGAAACACAAAAATGGAGACGATATAACATAAATACTGTCTTATACTTTGAAATGGGAATGTCTTTAAACTAGTCTTACGGTTTCAATCATCTCCCTTTAGCAATAACGTTATCAATTAAGGTATAGACCAAGGATAATAAAAAATTTAGAAACGAATAGAAATTCAAAACAGAAAAAAATTTAACGAATACATTAAAACCAAAAGATACTAACCAAAACATTAAAAAGAATCTAAACCCTTTAATACTTGCTGTCAAAAATTAACTTTTAATATAAGAAAATAAAACTTTTACCTTTTACATACTGTTGTGCTCATCTTTAGCCTCTAATACACCCATATATATATATATATATATATATATATATATATTTTTATTCTGAAGACTCTCAATTACAGATATTTTTAATCTTAGTTTTTAATAATTTAA
>BMAW01063989.1:785159-831694 GCA_019974015.1 Nephila pilipes | reverse complement strand
TAATTGGAGTAAAGTAGGCATACTTCCAAGCCCCAGGCTTACAAAAGCAATTACTATCGAGAAAAAATATCCTTTTCAATTTCTTAATACACTTTTACATATTTTCACTTCCAAAACATTCTAAAATATAAAAACGTTGTCAATGTTAACAACAAAAGGAATAAAAACAATTATTACATTAAATATTAAAATAAGAGCAAGTGATAAATTATTAAACAAAACATTTTGTTGATGCAATTTCTTCAAAACAACAACATGTTATCACAATTTTAAAAAAAGTATTCTAGTCTAACTTGCCTGCTTTTTTTATTGACTCTTGTCTGTGGGATAGCTCGCATACGCGAAGCCGGGACGTCACAATGGCGCTTAGTATCACAACGTTCTTTATTTCAATATTTATACGATTGTCTTCGCTTAATGTTAAGGAATAGAACATAAATTTGATCTATTTTCAGACTGGAAAATGCTCCAACATTAATAACAGACATTGCTATCCTATAGAAAGCAGCATATTTTCTTATACTATTCATTTCTATTTAAATTAGTTCCTTTTTCCTTGAATAACCAACATATTGTTGCCATGACAGAAGCAATTTTTAGTTTAGAATTACCTCTTGGTAAAAAAGTAAATATCCTGAAATATTTCAATTTTGTGAGAAACTCTTGAATATGTCTCTTTGCATCCCTCCCCTCCCCCCCGGTTACACCACTCATAACCATACGTTTCTTTTTAAACTCCTGTTTTAAATAGCCTATCCCATTGTCCTCAAGCACGAATTCGGGATTCCAAAAAGGCGCTAAAAAGGAAACGAATCTAACGGTGTAGCCTCATAGTGCGGCGATGACGGCACTTTAAAATCCAGAAGAAAGGTATAAAATACTTGGAACTGTGAACTTTGTTCTTCGAAAAGTATTTGAATGGGCTAAATGCCTCCAAATGAACTGAAATACCTCCGTTGGAAATATTCGAAGTGTAATGTATGTATCGATTGAAAAGGCATTTATTAACTGCATATATATATATACACTCCTCAAAAGGGAAATTGCAACACCAAGAAATAATGCATATTGCGTCATGCAAATTTCAGGAGCAATAGTGGTGAGTTGGATATGTAAATGATTAAAAAAACAGACATATAAAAAAATTATAAACCAATTAATACAGTATCTAATGTCCCCTCCCCGGACAGCTGTACAGGCCTCCATTCAGTGAGGCATTCTATCAATTAGTCTATTGATGATCGCTTGAGGTAACCGTTGCCAAATCATATCCTTTGCTGTGCACAAATCATCCACGATTTGCGCCAGTGATCCACTGTTCATGTCAAGTACAATGAAATCCCACCCGTGTTCGATGGGATTCAGGTCTGGAGAGTTTGCATACCAGGGAAGGATGTCGAATACAGTCAGGATGTTAAGAGTTCACCGTGCGGCATGCGGCCTATCATTGTCTTGCTGGAATACCATGTTAGGTGCTCTCTGTAACAAGGGCAGAACAACAGGCTCCACAACTAGTGTGACGCAGTGGTCCACTGTTAAACGCCCAGAGGCATCCTGTGATGAAACATTATGATACCTCAAACCATTATGCCCAGTGTAGAACGGGTTTGAAGCTTGGCGAAATGGGTTGGTTTGCAGCGTCCTCCGGGCCGCCGCCATACCAGTCGCCGGCCGTTATTCCTCCACAAATAGAATCGAGATTCATCCGTGAACAATACCCGATGTCCAGGTATGATGACGATGACACCACTCTAGGCGTCTAGCCCTGTGTTGAGCGGCCAACGGTTACCTGTTGCTGGTACCTGTGCAAGTAACTGTACTTCATGCAATCCGTTGCGTATGGTTTGGGTGGACACAGATCTACCTGCTTCTGGGGGCAACCGGCTTCGGATGTCACGCGCAGTGAAGAAAGGGTCTCGAACAGTCAAATGGCGAATACTCCGGTCTGTGCGCTCTGACGGGCACTTGTGAGCACCATTTTCTCTTCGACGTGCACGTAGACTTTTCTGAATCCATCGTGTGACACAACGTTTGAATAGTATACTTTCGTTGTGCCCAACACAAGTTGTTATTGTGCGCAGCGACATGGAGTTCGAGAATACGGTCACGTTCCCCTGTCGTTAACTGATGATATTGAGGTCGCCGACGTCTCAGGGACATTTTCTACGCTTTTTCGAAAGACGCAAATGCTACGCAAAACCTCAGATGCTGTTTATGAGAAGGGAAAATTGCCGGTCTTTATAGCCTGAATAGGAGTACCACGTGATCAGACGCGTATGCAAATTTAATCATTTGTATTAAGTTTTTATTGTTATTAAAAAAATATGTCTGATCTCGCATGAATTTTAAGTGAAAGTAATTAGCAAGTAAGCTACCGTAAAGAAGAAACAAAGTGATATGATTTATGAGTTCTAAAGTGATAATAAGAAGTTATATTGAATATAATTAAAAAGGAAAGTAGTTTAGCGAAAAGGTGAAAAATAAGGAGAACCTTAAGTAAAGTTTAAAGTTAAGTACAAGTTAAAGTATAGATATTTTAGTTTAGTATGCGCGTGATGATATATGCGTGAAAAGAAGGAAGAAAAGTTTTCTATAGAATTAACACCTAATATACTGAAGCAAATTTGCTTTTTAGAATAATATAAAACCATGTAAATTGTTTATTTTACATATATATTCACGTTTTTAATCCACTTTTTTCAAGAATAAAAATTATGTGGAGAAATACGTGCTTCCACGAATATTCAAACTATTACTTAAAAATTAATAGATGCCCCGTTATATGGGTGAAAATAAATGATCACGTGATGTATTGATAAATTAATATTTAACTTTATTAGTTAGAATAAAAGAAATGCCTTTTTATTAAATACTTTTCAAAAGTGTTCAGAAACGTCGTATAGTAAATGAATATTCGCTTTTCAATCATAGGAACACTTATTTAAATATTGGTACATTTTTTTCGACTACACAATACGCTCTGAGTTTATCACTTTCTCCAAGATTTTTGAGGGAAAACTGTCTGAAAGAACTGCAGTCGAATATTGCATTAATATTTAATCAAGGAACATAATTGTATTCAATTCAAATTATCAAAAAATCCCCGAGGTTTATGCATTGAAATTGGCGAATATCACAACTGTGTGCACAATGAAATTCTTTGAGAAATCCGTTTCTAATTGTGAATAGCTCCTTGCACAATCTTCGTTTGATTCCGTGAATAAAAAGAAATTCAAAAATTTCATCATGCATTATTTAACTGTTTCATCGTTGCATTATTGAATAACAAACGGTAATTTTACTAGAATGGGAATTTCGTACGTAGTCAAATGTGTGTGCAATTATAAATTATCTTACTGGGGAGCCACAGTTACTTTTTCTTGTTGCGTAAACTGCTTCAGAAAAATAGCGCATAGGAGACGAACAATATTTACTGTGGAATCTACGGGCACATTCAGGGAGTCAGAAAAGCTGAAAGCTCGGGTTTTCAACATTCTGAAGAGGTATAGTAAAATTTCGATAATTACTAAGAATTAACCAATATGCCTGGGTTAAATTTATTCTGCATTTTAATTGATCCTTATGTACATAATGTAACTTACAGCCATTAATGTTGGTTCGTTTGGTTTCAGGAAAGTCATAGATTGAAATAAATCACAGGGTCGTAAAGCTTTAATTATTGACCCTGATAATCGTAATGTTTTAATTACAACGAAAAATAATAGAGATCGAAACTTAATTTTTTATTTATTATTCTTTAGACTTATCTTCATAGTCACCATCTAGAATTATACATTTCTACCAGCGTTTCGAAAACCGTCATCATAAAACTCAGCAGATTGAGCTCCATCTTCTGATATCACTTCCATCAACGGCTTCCTGATATCAACCAAATCAACATTAATAGCTGCAATTTACAACATTATGCACATAAAGGAAAATCTATAAATAGGATTATTATCCAGATATCTCTGTTATTTTTTCATAATAATTAAAACTTTACGATATCCCCTCGTATAGAATGTTAATTAAAATTAAACAAGCTTCTTCTTCATGATATTATTGGAATACGAGACATGTGTTGATTCCATGCAAGTATCGAGAACCGTTGTTGAAACGGATTAGATAAATACACTTGTGTTGTCCAATAAGTAGGGTCACTCCATCAACATGAACTGTACAAAGACACCTTTCATCGTTTATTTTGAATCTTTCTGTGATCTAGTTAAGTAATATGATCGTGATTGCTTATGAATGTCACACTGAGAAACAGCACGAGGGCTATTGGCGACAGACCTCGTTATTTTGAACTTCAATCAAGTGACGTAAACGACACCTGAGTTGGAGCCTCCCTCTCCAAATTTCAACATAACGTTATTGGAAGGACTTGGAACCTAAACCAAGTTTAAAGTCCAAAAGGCCCACCACACGGTTGATTTAAAATGGCATCAGGGCACCTACTCCTTGAATAAAACAACGTCAGCCGCGAGTCTGTGACCGTGACCACCAGACCACCACTGCTACATGATTTGGTTAGGAGCACATTTATGATTTCGCGAGCGCGCGTTAATTTTCACTTATTTTCAAGTCGTTGAAAGTTCAATTTGGGTATTTATCGTAACGATTTTTCTTTACGAATATGTCCTGCTGTTATGCTGTAAATATTATTCATATCGGATGACTTTTTCATCCTTTTTATTTTGTTCAAATTGCTTCTTGATACTTTGAATTGTTAAAATATACGTGATAAAGCATTGCATTGAATTAATGAATATGAAAAAGGATTGCATGACACCTACTGCTCATAAAATAACTCTTTAAGAATTCATTCATACACAGCTTAACGATATTTGAGAATTGAAGGAAAGAGCGACTGTGTGGATTTCCTTCAAACCCTAATCTCTTTTAACACATATAATCCATTAAAAACATGACCCTATCTTGACTTGCCAGACTTTAAGCCTTTACAACAGTTAAACCCTTAATTACAGTCATAGAGACCATCAAATTTGAACAGATCTTATAACCTGTGCGGACTTAATGAACCAGGAACTGAAAGCTTAAGAGTTCACAAAGGTTTAGGAAGTTACATTATGGTTGAAAAGAAGAAAGATGAAACACAATTTTGAAGAATAATATGCATAATAGAGCCTAAGTTGATGATAATGGCTATGTTGGGTATGTTGGGTTGAAAAAGTTACGGTGTTAAATGTTATTCTAATAAAAATTAAACCGCAAAACATTATAAAAATTAAACATAAGTTTCTTATTCTCAAAAAAGAAAACTTTTCATTTTCATGTGCTTTTAGCCACTAAATGTGCTCTTGTTTTCGTCAAAGTATAAACTGGTGTCACTTGACTACTATTTAATTTTTTGTCATAAAACTAATTTCTTTTTAACCTTCAAAATGAACTTAATTTTCAGATGAACTTAAATTTTGTAATAGTTAATAGAGAATGTCTTATACTAAATGTAATTTTCTTTTACTTCAAAATAAATGTCATTCCCTACGTGGTTGTTGTTGTTTTTCATTTTTTATCTTTAATCTTGTGATACAAGATCCTTACTCTATCAACAAGTTTAAATCACAGTTGATATTGTATATATGTAGTGTCGATACCACTTTAAGTTATCCAATTATTTTTTTTAAATTTCCAACCGCATAACTCTTATAAATTTACAAAAAATATTCTTGGTAATGAAACTATCAGCCATACAAATTTGGTTTTTATTCTTGACAAACTGAAATATTGTTCTTGTAATTTCAAAGGTAAACTTCCATTGAGAATATACACGAAAATGAATTCAATTTTAAATACTACATTGAAGTAATCCAAAAAAGTTTTTATAAACATCTAACCTCGTGTTATTATTTATATTAATTTAAACAACAATTCTTGGTAATAGTATATTATTCATATAATCCTGTTCTTTTTTATAATGAAAGTAACTTAAAGTAATTTACACGAGTAGTCCTTATAAAAAATACAAATTAATAGGTTTAAATGTTATATCTATCACGAAATTATTCAAATATTTATTTTTCTTGATAATTCTTTCATATATACTTCCTTATTTAAATTTTTGTTTCTTAAATAAAAAAAAGGGGAGGAGGCAATTTTTAAACATCTTTAGTGGATAAAACTGTTTTTCGCAAAATTTTGTGTAGACTTTGTGTAGTCGAGAATTAATCAATTTAAACTTTTTTTTTAAAAAAAATTCGATTTGTTACTTGAGTTTTTACTTATAATTTTCATTTACCCCACTCACATCCTATGTACATTGTATTTATAATGTATAGTAGTTATTTAAATCATATTTTCAATAAAACTTTAACTTTTCAGCAAATTCTCATTTTATCCGGCAATACAGAATGAAAAATTCTAATTAAAAGGTCTAAAATTTCATAGAAGTATTAAAAGCAGATAATAATTAAATAATTTTCTTCAACTACGTAATCTGTGTGGAATAACACTTAATAAACAGGAATCAACAGCATATCAGTCGAGAGCCAATCAACTAAAAGTGAATATCTATGGAATTGATTGAGAAGCGAAAAAAAAAAATAATAATAAATATGGTAATAAGGCAAGAACAGGTAAATTGAGAGTGATGTTTGACCAGAGAACAGTTTAAGGAAACAACTCTTTAAACTGCTCCCTGTTCATTTGGGAATGAACAGGGAGTAGTTTAAAGAGTTGCTTGATTAATGGGAAAATGAAGATTTAATTTCTGTACTTGACATTTGAAAAAGGGAGATGAATAGTTTTCTGTAGAAATCGAGTATAGGGTATTCTCACTATTTAAAAAGAACTAGCCGTTCTTTCGTTCCTTATTCTAAATTACATGGTTATTCTATATTTCAATACAGGTACCATTCATTTTTAAAGAATACTATCGAATAAGTAATTTTTTATTCGCAATGTTTATTGGAAAAAGTTTCGTACACGCTTCTGTACATTAATCTACGATGTAAAATAGCTACCCTTCTTTCATTGCTGAATAATTTTGAGAATAGATCTTTCTCGTAACCATTTCATATTGTTAACTTCCCTACTTAAAGCCCGCCTATAGAGAGCGTTCATTTGTAAAGGGAAGAGTGTTTGATGTCACACGATCCCTTCAGAAGGGACCTGACCAAATCTCCGAGGGAGCTGTTGTAAGCGAGCGGATGACACTCGTGTAAATAAATTGTAGTTGTTATACAACCTGATGTGCTTTTGTCTTAGGACAACTGTGAACTGTAATCTACTGATTATTAACTAACTCAGACGAGTCCTGACCAAATCTCCGAGGGAGCTGTTGTAAGCGAGCGGATGACACTCGCGTAAATAAATTGTTGTTGTTATACAACCTGATGTGCTTTTGTCTTAGGACAACTTTGAACTGTAATCTAATGATTATTAACTAAGTTAACAAAAAGTATAAGAAAAGGAAATGTATGTGTAAGGATGACACACAAAAGAAGTTTTAATAATATTGATAGAAAAAATAAACGTGCTTTTTAAAATTAAAGATGGCCATTTTATGGCTACATAGTTATATAGTATATAGGCTATTGATAAACAGAAGATGGTATTCTAAAAATATTTTGTTGAATATTGAAAATAATATCAAATATTTAGTAATTTTAATCGTGTTTGTGTTCGGGTGTCTATTATAAGAATTAAATATGCCAAAAAAGCATAGAAATATTAAAAGAAAAAGAGAATTGAAACTGAATGATAGTGGATAATGGAATGAAAAACGAGACATCAATTTTGTGTGATTACTCTCCTGGCATAAAAGCTATAACTTCCTAAGTGCTTATGAATTTTCAATTTCAAAATTAAAAAATTCTGCAGTTAAGAAATTAAGAGTTGAAAAAAGTGAAATGGAAAAAAATACAGTAGGTAGCAGCCCTAATTAGAATCAAATCACATCGCATTTATTTTTAAATTTTTTCTCATCTATACGAAAAAATAAGAAAAGGAACTTTTACTCACGCAATAATAGGAATAGAGCCACGTTATTTAAGGTGGGATTACTCATTGCTTGTAGGCTTGTTACGTAATATTTTATAAGAGTTAGAAAAAAAATCTATTAATATTCTACCCAAAACCTTGTGTTGCCACCGTAAAAGAGATGAGATAATAAATGGCCATTTTTTCAGACATTCCCTTTGGGTTTTTTTAATATGCATAATTTTTCTTTTATTTTTCTTCTTTTTCGCTCCTTTTTTTTCTTTTTTTACTTGTGATGCTTAACACTTATTTTAATACACATAACAGATAAACGATAGCATGTATCTAAACTCAAACGTGAATACCACATCAATTTTTCAAAAATATATATATAAAGAGGGTAAGGTGTCAGTTCGAGCTTTTTAATTAATAGTATAGATTATATCTCGTGCATATTAGGTACATCCTCGGTTTTAGTAACTTTACAATCTCAAACATCGATTCATTAATTTCGGATGCAAATTTTCAAGGTTTTGATTTACAGTGACAGCAATGAGGTTACTTTTTTTGAATAATTAAAATAGCTGAAGGTTCACGTAAACAAAAAAATTGGGCAAATAGGACGATGTTATATTTTTTCGGGCATCGTAGGTGATTTAAAGCTGTAGGGACATTTTTTCAATGTTATTCGATGATGTAAACAACTTAATTCAAAATGTTAAGCAATAAGCCTGTTAGTTAGTATCTTGTATTTTACAATTCAATTTGACATTGATATTCTGAATGAAAATCAGCATAATTAAGAACTGAATTGTTTTATTTTTGGAGTGGGAATAAGAGTGAAACTGTCTACAATGGCTTGAGTTTTTATTAATAAAATATGTAAGTAAACAGTAAAATATATCGCATCGTCTTTTAAACTCTCTCTAGAATACTTAACATTATTTTGTAACAAATAGGAATTCTTAAATACGTAACAGGACATTAATAATTTGTAAGTAATAATATAACTTTCTTCAGCACATTTTTAAAAATCAATTAACTTTTTTACATAAATAAAGTATAAATATAAATGTTCTGTTTGATAGATATAAATCTTTATAATTTTATATAGATAGTACTGATGAATATATAATTATTAAGTAATAATATATAACGTATTTTTTTAAAAAATTTAAAATAAAGTCTTCATTTATGTTTCTAAAATAATATAGTTTCTAGATTCGGATATTGGTAATAAATTTAAAAGTATATGGAAGAAATATGAGTTATATAAAAAAATTATATAGATTTGAAAGATATAACAAAGCTTCAAATTGTGATCCTTGAAATGTGTTTTTTTCACATGACTACTAAAAGTTAAAGATATATTAATTTATTTTATTTAAAACTATATACTAAAATTTATCATTTGCGCTGAATTGAAGCAAGATTTAAAATTATTTTTGTTCGTTTTTCTACACTAAATACTTAAAAATTCAGAAGCACTTTGATGCATTTAATTTAAATTATTTCAGTTCTATGTACAAGATTTTATAATCAGATTTTTTTTTATCAATCTTACACATAATTTCTTGTTATTGTTATTAAATTATCAAGACTACGTGTATGCCTCGTGTAAAATTATCAAGGCTAGAAATCGTCCATGAATGCTTCTTGTACGTACAGTAGTTTCTGACTACTAAATTACAGTAAACTGTTATAAAATGCATCTTGAGTGAAGTTTAATAATTTATTATTTTTCCTCCTAAGATGGCAAAATTGGTGTTAAAATGTTCAATTTGAGACTTTCTACCTTTTTCTTTATTACAAACTTGTTAAAGAATAAAATAGAATGAATTCGGATGCCGAAGAAGATGAATTCGGATTATTCAGTTCAGATGTCGATGGTTCAGTACATTCTTAATCCAGCACCAATCGAACTGTTCGCTTTCAGACTTTTTCGTTTGGATTCGGGAACTTATAGAACTTGATCACCATGCGGGACGCAGCTCTGCTAGCATTTTCGAACGGTGTTTATCGTAACTGTAAGGTTTGTCAATTCAAAATAGTGTTTCTTGTCTGGTGAGTTAAGTATCACGTTCGTACAAAATTAATAATCTGCGCTTATAATGTACTGTACAAAAATATTTTCCAAATCCCAACAGGTGTTCTAGTGCTAATAAAACAAATAATCTATGCATTTGACTTAAGTAGTTTGTCACAACTTGTTTTAATTATCATTTTATTGCATCAAATTGTGTGTGCGTGCGTGCGTGCGTGCGTATGTGTGCGTGTGTATGTGTGTGATTTTCATCAATACATGTTCAATGTTAGAAAATTTAATTTTATAGTTCCCAGAAGGAAGAAATACACTGTCGGATATTCATATAATCAACACATTTTCAGAATGTCCGTAAATACATTAAATACATAAAAACAATAGCTTACAATTTTTAAATTTGGGAGGATTTATCTTAAGTATCCTCGTTAAAACTATATCGATGCTCGAAAATCTGACAAAATCGCTAATTCGGCCCGACTGTACGTAACACATCAATCAATAACTCCCGAGACTAACATTGAAAACAACATTTTTTTTGCAAAATTTTTTTTTATTCATCAACATAACACCTTTTGTTAATCACCTTTTAGGGCAGGGGTCTCCAAACTTTCCAGCCTTAGGGCCATATTGATTACTCCAGTAAATTCCAAGGGCCAAAACCATATTATCATTCATTGTTGCCGGTGGTAAAAAGTTGAATCAGTCCACTAGTGGTGTAAAATATGATTACTTTTTTGCCAGATGCCTCTAGCGACGGGAACGCTTTAATTTTATGCCTCTAGCGACGGGGACGATACTCATTTAATTTCTGCCAGATGCCTCTAGCGACGGGGAAGCTGATGTATTTTCCGTATCGTATGGGTATCCGTTATAATGGGGTACCCGCATCGTATCGCCATAGTAATCATTGATTACAAAAGTAATGAAATACACAAGTAATCATTGATTACTTTTTTCTTCAGTAATCGTTACTTCGGTTCCTAACGAGTAACGAGTACTCAAGTAACGAATGAGTATTTTTTTTACATGAAAAAAAAAGTCCGAAAAAGTACGCCACGTTTAAAAAAGGCTGCAAATCGGACTAAAGTCCGCAAAACGGCAACACTGCATATTATTAATTTTCCTGTCTGTAATTTCTAGATTAGTCGTAGAGTACGAGCGAGCCATGAGGAGTAACGTGACAGGACATCTGGTGGACACAAGCGGAAATAGGTAGTACCTTCTATCGCTAACAGATGACGCTAATAGCACTTACAGAATAATCTCGTTGGTTCGAGAAAGTTCTGGTGTCTTCCACTCACTTCTAGATGGCAGTAAGTGGAATATATAAGAAGGCTAGTGGCGCAACCACAAGTCACACCATGTACAACACAGAAATCCCCTGGTCTGAGTCTACAAAATACCTAGGAATAACCTTTGATAAAAGACTCACTTTTAAACAACACTTCCTACAAACGCGTGAAAAATTCCGTAAACTTACAAGAGCATTATACCCCCTAATTGGACGGAATTCTAAAATGACAATAGAAAACAAAAAGCTTCTCTACACCTCCGTTATGCGTCCAGTAATATCTTATGCATGCCCGGTTTGGGGTTTCTCCTGTAATTCCAATATTAAAATTCTTGAAACTTCTCAAAACTCTACACTAAGAATGATCACAAAAGCCCGGTGGTTCATGAAAAATACCGAAATTAGAAAAGCACTTAAAATTAAAACTTTTAAAAAACATATCCAAGACCTATCTAAAAACTTCTTTGCATCCTTAAACAATATCAATAACGCTAACATCCAAAATCTAGAAAACTACGTATTACATCCTAAAATTAAAAGACCCCGTCAGATATTATTAGACTCCTACGAACCACCTTAATTTTTTAATATTTTTATGAAATCTTACATTATCTACAAATTAATTCTCCTTATTAGACAATCCTATAAAATAATACCCCAATACCGAGCATGCACCCCTCAATGAAATAGCCGATCTCCAGGACAACCAATAGTAAAGCACTTTACCACCCCTTCTCCACCTCAAGATGAAAACCAACTTCCCCATAGAACCGGCCGTTGCTCGACCGGTAGCATCACCGATCAACCAAAATGCAGCACGCGGTGCTGCGGACATTGAACGGGAGGGTGGCCGCTTGACGGTCCTCTCCCCTTTTTTCAAAATTACTGAAGCAAGTAAACTTTTTCTTTCAACCCAGTTAAATCCAATTTTTATCCTGCCATCTTCGAAGTTTCCTGCAAGATACGGGTTGGAAATGTTATATTCTTTGAGAACGGCGTACGGGTACTATTGCGGTACGGGTACTATGCGGTACTATTGCGGGTACCTAGGCTACGCCGCCTAGGTACCCGCAGAAACATTCATAAGTTCATAAACCACAAGTCAGTTCCTATGACACTGCTGTGAAATAAAATAGTGCGTATCTCCTTAAAACGTGTTTGTGCGTGTTTAAGTTTAAGACATCTTTGTAACAATATTTTGATTTGAATTGTTGCTTTTGTGTGTGATTTAGTAGAATGGAAAAGAAGCGAAAAATTGATAGTGAATGCAGAAAATTCAAAGATCAGTGGAACATTCAGTATTTCGTAATTGAGTCCAGTAACAAGGCGCTATGTTTGATTTGCAATGAAAGCATAGCCGTTCTCAAAGAATATAACATTAAACGTCATTATGAAGCAAAACATTTTCAAAATTACTCAAAATATACAGGAAGTTTGCGGACAGAAAAATTCGAAGCTATGAAGCTCGGATTGAAATCGCAGCAATCTTTATTTACAAAACTCAAAACTGAACAAGAGGCTGCAACTCATGCCAGCTTTCGTGTGGCTCTTGAAATTGCAAAACGTGGAAAACCATTCACCGATGGAGAAATGGTCAAAGAATGCATAATCGCAGTAGCCGAAGAAATGTGCCCTGAAAAGGTAAATTTATTAAAAACTGTCAGTATGTCAGCAAACACTGTGGCTCGAAGGGTAGAAGACATCGCTGAAAATATATCCTCTCAACTGTTCAACAAAAATGGACATGTTGAGTGGTTTTCTTTGGCCTTGGATGAGTCAACGGATGTGTCAGATACTGCTCAGGTGTTGATTTATATTCGAGGAGTAGATAAAAGCTATGAAGTGCATGAAGAACTTCTTGATATGTATAGTATTCATGGCACAACTACTGGTTCAGATATTTTTAAAGGAGTTGAAATGGCCATTAACCAAAAGAACCTTCGATGGAAAAACTTGAAATGTTTTACAACTGATGGAGGCAAAAACATGAGTGGGAAAGATAAAGGAGTGGTCGCTCTTGTGTCAAAGGCTGTAGAAAATGACGGTGGTTCAAAACCAATAGTCTTACATTGTATCATTCATCAACAGTCTTTGTGCGGAAAATGTTTGGATATGTCTGAAGTTCTGAAACCAGTCATATCAACTGTTAATTTTATCAGATCTTTTGGGCTGAATCACCGACAATTCGTGCAATTTATTGAAGAGATTGGAGAAAATGACTTACCTTATCATACTGCCGTACGTTGGCTTAGTTGTGGGAAAGTCCTTCAGCGCTTTTTTGAACTTCGAGCAGTGATCGAAATTTTTTTGAATGAAAAGCATCGCCCTCTTACTGAATTGCAAAACAACGCATGGCTGTGGAAGTTAGCATTCTATGTTGATTTGACAAAACATGTGAACGAACTGAATTTGAGATTGCAAGGAGAAAACCAGCATCTTCCTGATTTATACACTAATATCAAATCATTCCGGAAGAAATTGATACTGTTTCAATCACAACTACGAAGTAAATGTTTTTCACATTTTAAAACATGTGAAATATTCAGCCACACCACTGAGACCGAGTTTCCTATCGATTTTGCAATCGAAACTTTGAGTGCTTTGAAAATAAATTTTGATACTCGTTTCTCGGACTTTGATGCCATTGCGAATCAAATTAAGATTTTTCAGAATCCTTTTGATACTGACATTGAAACCCTAGCCCCGGAACTTCAAATGGAAATGATTGATCTACAGTGCAGTGATATAATTAAGAACAAATATCAAAACTTATCTTTGTTGGAATTTTATAAGTGTCTTCCACTGACACAATTTGATAATTTGCATAAATTTGCTCGTGGGCTGTTTTCTGTTTTTGGTACTACTTATTTGTGTGAGAAGACCTTTTCCAAAATGAAGTACACAAAAAATGTTTACAGATCTAAATTAACTGATGAGCATCTTAAATCTCTTTTAATAATTGGTACAAGTAAAATTAGTCCACAACTACAAACTATTGTCAGTGGAAAATCTCAATTACATAAATCTCATTAGTATTTCATATGTCATTATGCTTGTTATAAGTTATTTTTTCATTTAAAATGTATAAAATGTTAGTTGGATTCATTTCAATAATTTGTTAGTTAGTATATAGTAACCTACAACAATGTTATGAGTAGTTAGCCCATGACCATATCAATGTAGATGTCATATTAATAATTATTCAACATAAAAATAGATTACTTCAGTAAACTAAATTTAATTTGCTATAAAAAATAAATATGTTCTCTAGAAGGAGTTTTCTTTCAAGTATGCTAGCTCTCCGCGGGCCGGACAAAATCTGTCCGCGGGCCGGATGTGGCCCTCGGGCCGTAGTTTGGAGACCCCTGACCTAGACGATATCTGACAATAACTGCGCGATGTCAGCGGGGCAGTTGTGTCAGAGAACTGTGTTCTGCGTCCACAGGCGTCACATGAATATGAGTTTCCAAACAAACTGGACTTCAGATGGACTTCAATAGTATGAATTGCTTAGCAATAACCGGCCTTCAAGTATTACAGCGAGAATGTATCGCGCCTTCCCTTTAACTAACACTTTGGGATATTGTTCGAATGGAAATCTCTCCTATGGAAGGAAACGTGACTTATGTAGATTAGATTAGAATTACTGAAGTGTAGTGAATAGGAATGAGGAATTGCTTTTACGAGTAGCGGAAAATTTATTACTGAAATTAGTGTTGAGAGAGAATGAGTAGAAGCTATAAGAGAAGGAATACTGATCATATTGGCAAGTGTAAGGAGTTGTCGGATCACTGCCAGTAAGGATCTGAACAAGGTCAGTGGATCGGACCCTTATCGATAAGTTTACGAAGGACTCGAACCCGTTGATCCTCATCAAATAAGTAATATTTATTATAATAATCTTCAAAAAAAAAAACGCATATTGGAACTTTTTCCACAGATTAAGTAGGCTAGAAAATGGCTTTTAGATGTTCATAGATCTGAATAAAATAACGTGCTTATCATCAACTGTATGACTTAATATTCATTTGACTATTGATTTGGAACTGCTTAATTATCAACTAATAGTGGCACATCAAAGGGAAGGAGATAATAGCGGGGCATTACAGCTTAGACAGTCTTTTGACAGAATCACATATAGTATTAGTAGGTAGTTTACTTAATTAGTTTTAGTAATTAGCACAGCGTTGTTTGCGATTTATCGATGATATCATCGATATATTGAGCGGATATATAGATTGCTATCGATAGTCCAACAAAAAGTGTTTGAGAAACTTTTATATGGGACTTAGTCGAAGAGAATATCATTCTTTTTGGTTGACACAGTCGCATAACATAAAGACCTACATACATAAGTAGTAGTCACATAACATAACACCTACATCAAGAATGCGTGATTTTTAGTGAAAAAAACTGATGGGGACTAAAATCCTTATTGCACTAGAATTACTTTATTGTTATGAGCCGACTGATAATGGATGAATGCTTCGAAAGCATGAAATACCGATACATATCAATAATAGCTGAAACAAAAATTCCGCAACTTCTACTGTTGAAAAAGAATTATATTTTAAAAAATATTAAGTATTTTCATTTGAAGCTGCAATAATAAATTACTTCAAATGAAGACTACAATATTTGTTAAGAATATATCAATAGAAGTTGTTTCTTTCAATATGTTAGGATTGAAAAATCTAAAGTTAATAATTCGTTTTAAAATTCCTCGGAAGTCCAAACGTAAGAAAAGCTTAAGAAAATATCTTAAAGACTGCAGGAATTTGAGTACGAAGGAAGGATAATCATTCAATTGATATTATCATAATGAAAATATAAACTAAAATTTCTTTATTAGAATGAAATAATCATTTATTAATTAGAATTTTGTTGAAGTGTCGCTTCTTTTATTCCTTTCGCTTTTTCAGTTGGTATTTACCCATTTTTAATTTTTTATGATATAAATATTATGACACTTTGTAACAAAATATCTTAAACTTATGTGATACAAACTCACTGAAAGAAAAATCAAAATATCGGTATTTATTTTTTATATATATATACACCATGCTTAAATGTGATTAGGCGAAATTTAAAATCGATATTTCTCAAAAAGTTATGAATTATTTCTAAAACACATTAAGAAAAATAAAATACAATAAAAAGAAACAAAAACCAAAAACAGTTTATTGGCTTTTCACCATTCATAAATAAATGCACTTTATAATTCATTCATTTACATGGCAGCGAAATTCTAAACAAATATCTTACAAGAAAATAGTAGGTTGATTCTATGTTTAAACAACCTAATTAAGATAGTAAAGGCATATAAAAAAATAGACACAGAAAATATTCTTTAAGTATAACATGAACACATGATTCGGCAGAATACTTTAATAAATGACAAATAATAATAATATTAAAATTTTAAAACAAAAATTACAGAATTCCAAAAAATATATATAATCTAATTATTAATTTCAAATTTTATATTAATTTTATCACTCTGCAAAGACTAGAAAATCCATTCATTTTGAATGATTCATAACAACAGAATGAAAAATAGGTGAAGGTTTCTGTCAATAAATTCATTTCCAAGTAATGTCATAAAAGTAGTTTTTTTATTTATTAATATTGTAACAAACAGAGACTTCACGAACTGAATTATGCATAGTCACAAACTGAAGCAATTTAAAAAACATTTAAGAATTGCGGCATAATCATTACTTTGAAAAGTAACATTGTCCACAGAAAATTAAGCGAAGCACTAAAAAAAAAAACTAACGAAATTAACTAAAAAAAACACACAAAGATGCGGCGCTTTTGAAAATCACCGTAACTTTCAATCACTTTTCAAAAACTGAATGGGTACGTAAACTTATTTTTGCGTGTGAAATCCAATAAAGTAAATACTTTTCAACCTTCAGCCGAAAGAACTTGTTTTTGGGAAGCAAGTAGCCATTTCTTTTTTGTTCGTTACTGTCTGTCAAAGTAAAAGCCCCAATCAGCTCCAAATTAGATACGACTTTCGGGGGCACTTCACTTGGCTTAGGGTCGAGCTCGCAGCGAGCTGCCTCGTGTGCCGGAAACACAAAAACTAGCTGGCATTTTCTTCACGTCTTTCCTGTAAGAGAAGAATAAATAAAAATAGAATCCAAATGATCTTTACTTCCTTCTCAATTAAAACATTATTTAAGAAGACAGGAGAAGCTCCAGGTGTTCGACGAAGGATACCCTTGGGTGATAATGGAGGTATTCTAAAATTCATTCGGAATAACTTATCACCTTAGAAAGTAGGTAAATTTACGTTGTGTCTACTTGAAGATAAGTTATATGATATATACTTAGAGGAAATGTCAAAATTTCTGATTATTGATAAGCGTGTCTTACTTTTTCACGTGGGCAAAGTGTAATTTCGGGTGAATAGAGGCTAATTTCTATTTTCCTCAGCTTTCAGAAAATAATCTGATCGTTTAATTCTTAAGAGTTCACGATTTCTTGTCCATTTGAGCTATAATTTAGATAACCATCTTGTTGATCCGAAAAAAATATGCCTGTGTTATAAATCAAGTTTATACGATCACCTTGAAAAAGGTACCTAGTTAGAATAAGTTATTAATTAATAAACCTGATTTTAACAAAGAGGTTACCTAGTCTGGATTTAAAAACTATTTTTAATAAAAAGCAATAATAATAAAATCGAATTCTGAATATTGATTTTAAAGGTCTTTGGAAAGAAATTTGATGTATAGAAATTTTGCACGGAAATATACGTTTGAAAAGTTTTAACGTTTCCTTATGAAAAACATTGATGTGTAATTTATTTTTAAGAATAAAGGAGCATAAGACATTAAACTCTCAAAAAAATTAGTTTTACAGAAACGTACAAATATGTAAGTGATATACTAAAAACTGAATGTTTGCATACAAAAAAAACGAATTTTTTTTCTTCTTATTTTTAGACACAGTAGTTCAGAATGTCTTTTTGAACATAATCTTTTAGTGAAGCCTTTCCAAAGTAACATTTCTTTTTATTCAAGAAGGTAAAATTTTCAGCATGGACGTTAGGAATAAGACTCAAGTCATTTCGAACAGTTTGGAACGCTTTCATTATTTGTTTTATTGCTGGTTTTTCAATTCATTCATCTTCGTTGACATGATCAAAGCAATCATCCAACATGTCTCCATTAGTGACGTAATCTGCCACAATTAAGTTCTGGTCCACGTGTAAAAATTGCCCGAATTCGAAAATTGTTAGACTTATAGAAATTTTGTTCGATATAAGGAAAATTCAAAATTCCAGAAAAAAGTTCAATGTCTAGAGATTTTCGATAAGTTCGAAGTATAAAAATTCGATTATTCTTCCAAATACAGTGCCCCTCTTTTTAGGCGGATTCGCTTAACGGGCTCGAGATAACAGAAATCCTAGTTATTGTGATATGCTTCGTAAAAAAACAAATTTGGGGATATCTGAGTGAAATTTTTTCGCAATCTCGTTAACAAAACTACAGTTGTGAAGTAAACATTTGTCGCACTTCAAAAAAAGTTTTGAACTCAATAAATCATGGCACTCTTCAACAAGGATTCTTAGCCATTCTATTCATGATTCCATTTAAGCGCCATTGTCGGGGTACCAACTATCCTTGGGAATTGAGGAATTGCCATACATTGAGAAATAAAGGTTCACGTAATCAATCCATGATGTTAACAGGTTCATTTAATGTAAAATTGTGTCTGAAGTTAACAATTCACCCAATAAAGTTATGCTTGCCGGATAACAATTTTACAACTAACATCTATCTCTACATGTTCTAAATAAATTTAAAGAAAGGAAAAAAAAGTTTTTTTTTTCCTCACAAAAAAAAAAAGTTTAAATATTAAAGTGAACTTTTAGAAAACCTTTTTATGTGAATCGTGTTGTTTGATTTTTAATGGTACAGAATGTTCCATTTTTATCATTTTAAACTAATTCGTGGATAGTAAAAACTTTAATGAGTAATGCAAATAGACAGATGATTTACTATCAAACCAATCGTGAAATCCGGATTTGATTGAATCTAAATCCTCAGGATATCCCCGTTTAAATAGTTATATTAGATGAATGGTACTGCAAATACATCAAATTGTGAGAGTTTTGGGTCGGAAGGAAGGGTCGACATTCCTAAAATACTTAATTTATTTACTACTCAGCTACAAAACTATCCCATCTCCCCTCCTCCCTCTCTTCTCCTACTTGAAAGCTTATACTATATATGTATCAGTCTTAATTTGCATGATCACGTTCTCTTCATCGGAGGAAGCTTTCTAATAAAAATAATTTCTAAGGCCCGAAAATTCCCCTAGAGGACTGTTAGTGACAAGATCGTGGATAGACCAGTAACAAAATCTCTAATTTACGCAACGGGTCAGCAAACCGAAATTTTTAAACACACAAAGGAAAGACATAATAAAATGAAAGAAAAATATGCAATATATATATAGGATTTTCCAGCTAATTACTAAGCAATTAATTTTATTTTCCAATTTACTGTAAAACCAGTTCCTCCGATACTCAATAGATGTCACCACGAATCAGAGTCACGTGATAAGCTCATGCAGCGCCACCTATCCCAAAACAAAGCTGAGTGACTCTTCGTTTTCGATCTTCTCTCCTTCCTCTTTTCTCCTCTATCCCGCTTCTCTTCTCCTTCGCTGCCCGCGTCGGAAGTAAACTTTAAACGCCCATCGCCAATATGGGTTAAATGAGGTAGCCATCTATCCGTCTCGGAAGAACTGTTTACTACCTGTATATATATCATAGTGTAAATACTTTTCACTCTTCATCATCTCTCCTAATAAACAAGTAAAGCTACTGCGAGCCTTTTCCATGTCAACAACACATGGAATCCGGAATTAACCCCCTAGACAACCAGCCCTTTTCGTAAGAGCAAACCATCGTAGATTCGGGATGAACAATCTCCATCACCTCACTGTCTACACACACACACACACACACACACACACACACATATATATATATATATAAATATTAAACGTTAATTAAAACGAAAAGAATGGATGAATAAGAATAGAAAAATAAACAAAACAAAAGGAATGGATCCCAGCAACTCAAAAAGCTATTTCGGGCTGAAGACCGAATATGTGGGGTTAAACTAGATTGATAGTTGAAGTGGGGTTAAACTGGATTGAACCCTTCCCCCTTTGCGACTTAGTATAGTGAATCGGAAAAATTTAAAATAAAAAAAGAGCACAATAATTTAAAGTAAAAAAATAAAAAATTATCATTCACAAGATTTAAAAAAAAAAAAAAAATGGCAATAAAATCAGAAAGTAATAAAAATAATCTGAGCCATAACTTACAAAAAATACAAAGAAACAAAGATTCAATCACGAAGGTAGATATGTAAAATAGAACTCAACTAAACAAAGTGCTTAAGCGTAAGTATTAAAAAACTAGAAAAGCAAAACGTCATCAGTACTAAAAAGTCAAAAAGCTGAAATTTTTTGATAATTGGTCGGTTATTAGTTGGGTGATTACGTAAAATAACGAAGTTTATACACGTGTAAAATGGTCGAATGTAAACTGTGATAAGAGAAGAGTAGTTGTAGAAGAGTATTAAGTGTAGTTCTGTTTATATATATAAATATAATTTTTTTCCAACTTAATCAACTATTTCGTTTCATACATACACGTGTGAATCCAATTTTGTAGTACTTCATTAACTTTTTGTATTCATTGTTATAGGACAAAACACTTTTTTTAAATTTTATTTTTGTAAAGAAACTTTGATTCAAATTTAATTTGTTTTCTTCAATGTGGTGCTAAAAACCGAGTTAGCCAGTAAAGGGACACTTCTCTTAACAACGTAGGAAATAGAGTTGGTTTTAGTTTATTATATTACGTAATATATAACAAAAGTCCCTTTGATGGATATTATAAGGGCAAATTAATCTTAAAGTCCTTTTATCCCTAAGAATTCCAAGAAGGATGCCAAATAAAAAAAAAGTAGTTCGAAAACCTTGAGAGAAAAAAAATGAGTGCCTCACAACTATTTGAAAATTCTGAATAATTTTCTTCACTTTTAGTAATTTTTTATTCCTAATTTGAAATGATTTAAGATAATAAATTAATCGATAGGTAAATAATATACTAAATTTTTATATGTGTCTAATTTCAATCCAGTAAAAATTTAGGAGAAATTTTTTATGTCAATTTTTTGAAAATAAAATTCATTACAGGTAAAAGAAGGCATCAAACATAAATACAAAATCTTTTACGGTAAAGTTTTGAAAGGTGGTCGACTACGATATTTTTGAGATTAAATACTCAATTTATGAGTTAATCAAGATATTAAAGGGCAAAAAAAGGGGGAACCTATATTAAATTTTAAGTATGATAATGTGTCATATAAATTTGATTGTATTCCTATTATTTTGCATCACAATCAAAAGGAATTTTGTTTCATTTATGTCCTCGAAAATGCTAAGATCCAACATTACATAAAAAAAGGAATTCTTTCAGAGAAGTTAATTTTAAGCGATCAAATTTTTTTTAAAAAAATCATTTTAAAATTACAATAAGAAATGCATTGACTTTTTCGATATAAAATATTATAAACTTAAAACTTCTGACTCCTCCTACATTTTTGTCTCAGTTTTAAAAATAAATTTTTTTTCTAAGTATGAAATTCTTGAATGTAAATAAAACATATATTTGACAAATTCTGCGAAATCAGAAAGTTTTCATTCCTCGTATATCAGACAAATTATCGTTTTCTCCAAGTATTACAAAAACTCAGTATTCTTTACCACTATTTTTAACTTTATTTATTCCTTCTTTAATAAATTTCTGTTTATAATGTACCTATTTTCATTATAAATATAAAAATATTAAAGTTAAGTATAGTTACTTCAAAATCTATGTAGCGTAGACATTTGCCAAACGCCATTTATATTTTCTACTTGCAGTTACATATTTAAACAGCAAATGACATACATTCGCGCAAATCGCTTATATCTTCGATTGCATTCACATTAGTAAAATAATCATTAACTACTATTCTTGTTGACATTGTTTTCATATCATTGGTTATCTTATAACTCCATTTTTACTAATTAGTATAATCCACACAACACACTACCATTAACTATTTTATTATATCCGTCACACATTCACGTCGGCTTGACTTTTAGAACTTCTGAATTTTTCTGACACAGATATGAACAATAAAATTACAGAAATGAATTGGGTTATTCACAAGCTATAACATGGGAAACAATTCCAAGAATTTAGGTCTATTTCATATACTAATCAATTATCTTCTAATCTTATAATTTTTTAGTTATTCTATTTTTAAAGGATATCATATACAGTAGTTACATTTCATCTTCAATTTTGTTATATGTTTTAATCATTTATTCCCACACATTGTTTTCTAAATAAAACATTCTATTTTGATTAATTCGATTCACTGAAAATTAGCATACTTATTGTGCAAAAGAATAATTTCCTGTTTCCAAAGTTAACTTAAATTAAAACGGTCGAATAAAAAAACTAACAGCTCCGAAACTTCGCTGTAAAATAAGTAACTGTTGGCAGTCAATTGACTTTTGTCCTGATTGTTCAATTGAAAAGAATTTTTTTAAAAAAAAGTTCTATGCAAAGTTTTGCAAAGAACAGATTTAGCCATCCAAAATGCGCCTTTTTTTATAATTATTATTAAATTACTCAACTAAATATAAGAATTGAAGTGGACGATGAAATATCGAGAAAAGGACAATAGTAAACTTTTCCGCTGTTAAAATTAAAGATAAACGATAGATTATTAAATCGAATAAATTTAAGTTAAATGTAATTAAAATTGAAGCAAAAGATTAAAAATTGAAAAGTGATCTGGTATGCCAAAACGCCCCGTCTAAAACAATAGCCCCTTGGATGGCTAATAACTTTAAAAAAAAGAAATAAAAAAAAACGTTTTACAGAATTTTTTTCTTGAGTTATGAAATTTCTACTCTCACGAGTAATGTGGAACGTAAAACTTTACAGTGTTTTAACAGAACATTATTACGACTCGAGAGCATTAAGTAGAAAAAAATGCATTTTTAGCTCTCTAAATGGGATTGACGAATAATTGTCATATTCTTGAATTGTTTATTGAAAACTTTTTCAGCTATATTGTCTCTCCCGAATCAGAGGTCCACTCACACATTTAACGTGCCTAACATAATGGACCAAGGTCAAATGCCGAAGTCAACGCCATAACTGATATCCCACTCTCCTTATGCACACCATACAAACGTACATATTTTCAGCCATTGTATACTTAATGTTCGTCAATCGTTGATCCATATTGATCCTAGAAATTATATGTTATGTAATAGTGTACAGATTGTTAGACACGTTAACAATGTAAAGTGCTTAATACACACAAACGTAAGTGTGTGTGCGTACGTGATACATGTACATGTAATGTTTATAAAAAGTTTATCATTGAAGAATATCAACATGTTTCTACAGGTTACTTAGATATAACTGTGGATAAAAAAAGTTAAGATATATAAGGAATAAAGATATTAATTTCAAATTTAAAACAGTTCAAAAAATTGTTTTTATGTTGAGAAACAAACTATCTTACGTTGATAATTTTATTACTAAATTAACAATTAATTCTGGTCTTTCATTAGAAGCTTTTAAAGAGCGTAAATAATGTATTAATAATAATGATATTAAAAAAATTGATCCTTAAAACAAGATATTAGTAAGAATGAGGATATTTATTTGAAAGAGATTTTTTTTAAAAAAAGAAGCTATTATTAATCTCTAGGACAGATTTGTTGTTATGTATGTATGCAAAATACCCAATAATTATGCTATTCTATACAAAAAAAAAATCTACAATAATTTAACTAATAAGCGTCTTGAAAATAATAATTCCTTTAAAGTTGTGAGCAATAGTCAGAAGGAAATTTTCTGACAGAATTATTGTATTCAAGAAAATTGGTGTTAATATTAATAATATTAAATTATCTCTCATTTTTAAAACCGAAATTTTCTGACTCCTGTTGAAATTAGAACATTAACTAATAGTTCAAATACTTAGATTACTCTTACTGATACAAAAATTATTCAAAATATCATTGATAATTTGAATAGTAGTGTAAGAAATAAAAATAGTGGTGAAAAGGCAAAAATTTTAAAAATAGACTTTTATCCTATTTATAACTGTGATTTTGGAGTTCTTTTTAATCCTGTGAACATAGATGATCTTACCAATATTTGCTTACATTTGCATGAAGATAATTTTATTTATTATAACAGTTTTAAGGAACTTAGATATGTTTATGATGTTGAATTATTTCAAAATAATAATAATTAAGATGTTGAATCTTACTTATCTTTTTACCCAAGGTATTTAAATTTATTTTAAGCTAGTGATAATATAAATTAATAGGAATATTTTTAATTAAAGATAATAAAATTAATAGTAATATATTTAAAAGAGAGATACATAATGGCTTAAAATTCGTTAAGTATCCTTATGGAGCAGTTCATTAAGCTTGAATAATTTAGAAATATAATTTGTAATTATATATTACGTAATTTTAGACTTCTGTCTGTAGCATAAGATATTTACAAAAACTTAAATATTTCTTGAAAAAATTGGTCGCAAACATATTAGCTTTCGAATGTTATTAAGAGTAGTTTAAAACACATAAAAGCTCTAAGTTTTGTAATTTATTTTATTTTAAAATTTTTATTTATAGTTCTTTAAGAACAATTATCCTTTTTGCGGTTTATTTTTTAGTTTTAAATATATGGTTACAATTTTTCTTGCATTAGTCTACATCTTTCTGATAGAGAGGATTACTCTATACTTCCGGTATAAGTTAAGTTTCCAATTGAGTGGGAGTATTATGAAATTATTCTCACTCTATATTGCGTCTCATTAAGTTTTTTTTTTTTTTTCCTTTTTTAATCTGTCACTTTAATATTTAGATTGTTCTTTTCTATTTTTATGAGATATATTGCATATATCTATCAGTATACATACATATTTTACTAAATTATTTCTTTTTCATCTTCATATTTTGAATTGATGGTATTACCGTTTCAATTTACAACCTTTTTCTATTTGGGAAAGTTCGGTACCAAAAAAAAGAAATGTTTAACCAGATTAAAGCTGTCTCAAGGCTCCTATTTTAATGATTCGCTTGCGAGTTTTCAGGCTTCGCAAAAAACTCGGAGGGAAAAAAAGGAAGTTCACAGAAGCATTCATTATTTTTTGCTCTTTCAGATGCTCTTTATTACTTTCAATTAGATCAAATAGTAAAGATGTGAGAATTAAAGTCGGAATTCCATAGGATTAACATTACGTCCATTTAATCAAAATGGCGGGTAGACGGGAGCCTTAAGCTAGATTCAGAATTTTAAAATGCTATATTTAATTTCTTTGTGGTTTTTTTTTTTTTTTTTTTTTAATTATCTTTGATTTTTAAAGCTTAGGTTTGCACTTTTTTATAAGTAAAATTTTATATGGCTATTATTTATGGGCTTCGTAATTTATGCAGGTAAGTTTATATCGTTCTCAATTGTTTTAGTTTCAGTGCATTATTAGTTCTTTTGCTTTCATTTGTAGGCATACGAAAATAATTTAAACGTTTCTTTACTATTTTATTTTTTCATTAATCTATAAAGAATTAATTAGTACACTTTCTTTTTGTAAAAAAAAATGTTCTCCTACCCGATTTTTAATTAATTCATTTAATTATTTCTTCATATTTTTAAATCAATTTTTTTTATTTTCATTATGTATTGATTTAACTTAATTCCCATTAATTTCTCACTATAATAATTTAACTTACTAAATTTGCCCATTCTCTTCTTTAAAAGATAATGTTCATTCGTATTTCCTGATCCCCTTCCAAATTATCCTTTTATTTGTCAGATCACGCACTCTTAAAACTGGTCCGCTTTACCACGATTATAAATCTGTCAAAACAATCCCTTCAAACTCCCTGTCTATTATATTTCCCTAGAATCCCTACATCCATACCACGTGTTTCTGACTTTTTAAGTGAATTTTCCCTTCGTATATAATCAAAAACAGAACGAAAAACGCTCTCTTCATATACTCATCCTCTCTCTTGCTAATTTTTGAAATTACGGTCTGTATCCAACGGAAGGGAGTATACAATTCCCTCCGTGTGGAAATGGTTTCTCTCTCTCCGATTAAAATAAAAATAGTTCAGTGAAACTGCAATGAGCCTCGGCTGTGTTATTTTCATGACTTTTATTCAAGAGAAAGATATTATGTTACACACACACACACACACACACACATATATATATATATATATATATATATATATATATATATATATATATGGAACGGTTGCTTTGGATGGATGATATTTTCACTCATAGTAATCACAAAATGAGAGGAAGCAAAACAGGAAATGTTGGATAAAGTGCGGGATGTAGGAAAACGAAGAGGGGGTATAAGCAAGTTTTCTTTTCCTCTTGTTCATCGCGTGATAGCTATTACATGTAGATATGATTTTTACTCTGATTAATATATGCGAGATTTGAAAGATTTCTCGTGAATGGACAGCTATTGTTCCAAGGGAAAGTTTGACTTGAAAGAATTAGTTGACAAATTTGAAATTTTTTGTATGTCTTCTTGATATCGCATTGATGATTTTATGCGTAGTCGTATTACTGAAAAGATTGAAGAAAGACAAAAAAAAAAAAAAAAAAAATGGGATAGATGTCTCCTGAGAGTTCAACATCGCCCACAACGTCATTTCTTCAATGTCGAAAGCATTTAAAATCAGTGGAATATGTAGCATTCGGCTTATAAGAGGTCGTGATAGAAGTATGACTCTAGCTGGAAACAGGTTCATAGCCATATTGTTAAAAAAGAGCCTGTTTGAGCTACAACTCAGCAGTTAGAAAACGAGTATTATTCTGCCACATAAGAGATGATCTTCCGAAACACTGCAGCAAAACGTTTGAGAGAAGGAAGACTATATGCTCGCAGTCCTGTCGAGTGTATCATCGTCCAGACTGTAACGTAGAACCCGATAGTAATGGTGTCATGAGCATAGAAATTAAACCAACTAGTACCAGGTATGCAAATTATTATCAAACGAAAGTAGGTTGAAACTGCAAGAGAATTGTAGACGCCATTTGACCTAGCGTAAGAGTGGTACAGCATATCGTCCAGAAAATACACCGTACAGGACCTATATCAGACATCCAGAGTCATGATATAGACAAGTATCATGATCAGTGGCTGCACGCCTCTTCGTGCGCTCGTATCTGGGAATATGATTGGCCGATGGTACATTGATGAAATCCTACTGCTTTATTTTTGCTTTAACCATGGTGCTTTCAGTGATAAATTTGTTTCATGGAATATAAAGTACCATGTCATGGAGCAGTCTCTTTTCAGAAATGTCTAAAGAGAGAAGTTGCTCAAAGCCACGTGTGACCAGTACGTTCTTCAGATCTAAATCTAATGGAAAATGTTTGGGGCACTCAGAGGAGGCAACTTTCTTGTCGTAAATATCCGGTAACAAACCAGAAAACCCCATTTTTGATCTGAAAAAGGAATGTGAAAAATTATATCGACACCCTCTGAATAATGTTGCGCAAAACATGATATGACGTACGTGTGTGTGTGTATTATTTGAATAGCTGTGTTCAGTGATCGTTGAATCACTGAACACATTGGTGCTTTGTATACTTTTGTGTATGTGTGTTAACAGCTTTCTGTTTAAAGATAATATAGTATATTTTCTAAAAATTATCAGATCAAGTTTGATTTAAGCAGGCTATTATCAAAATCGAGGAGTTCGGTAAAAGCCGAAGTGCATTTAACACAGAGTTTGCCTATATATTAACATAATATGTATATAATAAGCACATAAGTTAGCAAATTATATATTAAGAACAATTCATGAACTTGTGTAAGTTGGTACACATTTGCTTTGTGGTCGCAGTAGTAACTTATAAAAATTTGCACATTTAAACAATGTGCGCAGGCGCGCTGTAGCAACGATTGTCCAGACCTGTGCCAGAGCTTTGCAAGGACGGCGCAGACTTCAACACTTGCGCGCCCTTTCCAGTTCGTCTGTTGTAAATACAAGTGTCCCCCTTAAGCACTTCTCTTGCTTTCTGAATTTTAAGAAAAAAAGTAACATTTTCAAAGACATAAATATGTAGCTCGATACTTTCGAGTAAAAGTAAGTCAAAGTCATCATCTTTGAATTTTGAAAAAAATAAGTAAATTTATTTTTTTAATTTTTTTATTTTATTTTGGTAATTATTTCTATTGCGTAAAGCCATCTGTCATGTTTTCAATCTCGTTTAATTTCTAAGATTCAAAGCAGACGCGTCAAAAAATAACAACAAAGGTAGCTCTGCGAATTGTTTTTGTTATGTGACAAACGAAGCATTCCTCCTTGAAAACCAATGCAATATTTTGTTTTATAACGAGTATAACTTAACAGTTCGAGGAAGTAGTCACGTGTTTCGCTTTGGAACGGATGAAAGCAATTTGCGGCGGACATAATATGGGATTTTTAATTCGTTTTTAAAACACTTTTGCATGTGGTAAATTTTGCAGAGTCACTTTATTTAGTAAGTAGTACAGTATAGTAAATTATTTTAATCAAATATAAACTAGATATATTTCTTATTTAATAGTTTTTGCTTACTAAATTCAATGAAGTTGACTTGAAGTTTCAAGGTGACAATCTAAATGTAATAAAAACCAAATCCGTCATCGTAGCTTCTCTTGCCAGAATTAACCTAGGGAAGTCCCAAATTGCCAGGTCTACATTCAACATTTAAATGCCCTTTATGCGGAGGATATGAAAATATCACAGTGGATTACTAATCCATATGGTGGCATTGAAGATTTGGATGTCATGTTACAACAACTGATTGGAATAAACATTAACGAAAAACTTAAGGTGCAGCTCAGAAACGGATATCAGCAATTCTGGTTGTGAGACATGCCTGTTACTTATTCTGCATTATAGACTCTTGTAAGAAGACTCTGCTTTTCCATCAAAACTCGTGGAAAAGGGTTTCAGCACGATTTCAAAACTTCTTACGAAAAAAAGGAAGGAAGAAAAAGAAGCAGAAGCAGAAGCAGATTAAAAATCACTGGCAGAGGAATCAGGTTCATCCCTCTCATTAAAAGTCTCTTCTTTTTGTGTACTTATATTATGCAACAATGTTGCAAGTTATATATTTTGATCCATTTTAATTAATAAAAGTTTATGAATATAAACTTTACGTGATTTTTATTTTAATATTTCCCACTCTACAGTAAACCCTATCAGTCAGCTGTCCCTCTGAATCAGCGTTCAGATAAGCGTATAACGTTCCAAAACCACTCAGCCAGAATAAAATTTCACCTGACAGTGACAGCAGCCAGGTGAATTTCGCACTTGTCATGTAACTATTCGGTGAATTTCACACTTGGCACGTGACATTTCAGTGCGTTTTACATTCGCATAAGTGATTTCGAAAGCCTTGGGTGAAACTTTACCTCGATTTCGCTCTAATTTGGAACGCTAAAATATTGATATTACACTGTCAGATTATTTTGCAACGGCCCCTAGGGAGAAGTCTACGGGGAAAATTACTCAAGAGGTCTATGGAACAAAAACGTTTCGGAACCTCTGAGTTAAACTATTTTCAAGTTTCATAAAAAGGTCTCTCGAGAAATAATAATAATAATATGATTCTGAAATAAACTTAAGAATGTACAATGTTAATTAAGAACTTTGTAAAACATCAATTTTCAAGAGATGTTTTTCGAAAATATTTAAGTTTTTTAAATCTCCTTTGAATATTTAAATCAACGAACATTCATACACACTCTCCCTAACACTATATACTACAAGAAAAAAACTTTTTTAATGTAATTACAACCTTAAAGTAATTGTGATGTTTTTCCAATTCACCATATGTCTAATTAAAAAATACATAGTTAATATATTATGTGCCATACAAAGAATCTGAGAAAATATCAATGTTTAAATTTACTCAATTTCAACTCTAATACGTGATAAGTTATATAATTATTTTTAAATGCGGTATGTTGTGCGATATATCATATTACATATATATACTCATATATATATATAACTATACTTATACAATCTTTTGATTAACTTATTACAATTTTCATTATGGAAAAGATCCAATTTTTGCCCAACACGATGCATTGGGGGAGAGTTGGTAACATAGAACATATTTAACCCCTTAATTCAGTGACCAGTCTGAATGTGTTTAATAATAATTGTTTTGTTGGGTATTCAATTTATTCATTTTGTTTTAAATTTTATTTCAATTTTATTCAATTTGTTTTAAATTTTATTTCAATTGTATTCATTTTATTTTAAATTTTATTTCAATTTTATTCATTTATTTTACATAGTTATATAAATGTTTCCTTTTGTTGATTTTTAAATTTAAATTATTCTCTTATTTGACATGTATTTTTAATAATAATTTAATTGCTTTATCATACATACATATATATATATATATATATATATATATATAATTGTACCTCTCAATAGGGACACCCACAGGACCAGACATTTTGACCCTTAAATAGAAGTGTTCCTTTCGAAAGAAGTTATACTGCATTATTAAAATAATACTTCAGTAATATAGAAAATAACCTGAAAGAATACTCAACAAATAAAAATAGCAAAATGATAAAATTCAAATCATGAATGAGAACAAACCAAGGCATTGAAAACAGTGAAAGAAAGGAAAGAAAAACTGTGAAGAAAATGAATCATAACATTTATAAATTTTGAATTTGACTTTTGACAGATTAGTTGGTTAAATATTTTTACAGACCCAGAAACCCAAAAAAAAAAAAATTTATAAACCAAAATGGAAATTATAAAAATTCGGGAAAAAAATCAATTGCAAAATAAATAAAAAAAAATTAAGTGAAATATATAAAGAGACAAAGAGAAAAATTTAATTTGTTACAAACGAAAACACAAAATGAACAATTCAAAAAATAAATTAACCAAATTTTAAAAAAATATTATACAACTTACATGAAGCACCCTGCATAGCATTAAATTCACAACAATCTAACACTTACATAAATTAAAATTGGAAATGTGTCAATACTCTCTGTCAGAAGAGGGCATACAGAAGAATTTGAAAGACATTAAAGCAAAAAATAAATTTTACTGACACATTTCTTAAAAATGAAACAAAACAAAAAAATCTTTGAATAATTTTTGTGATTTCAGAAGAAAATTCTGAGGACTTGCTAAAATACATTTTCATGTATCCTGTAATACGATAGTTATTTGATCAGAGAACATTTACAGTAGTGATTAAAATAAAGAAATTTGACCGGTTATTTTCTTAAAATGAAACCTATGAATTTGATCAAAATTTTTAAAAGAAATTGAGTAAGTTTTTGAACTATTAATTTTTATATTTTATGAAAATTTTATTAAGCACTTTAAATATTTTAGGGTTAAAAATTATGTAATTTATTTTTGATTTTTTTTTTTTTTTTTTTTTTTTTTTTTTGTCAATAGTGAATAGCAACTTGGATTTTATTTTCCAGTCTTTCATTTTAATACTTTATGGAAGTTAAAAGTCTCAGACCAAATAGTTTAGATTAGCGGGCTTATAAATATTTGGTGTACATATGCAATGTGTTTCAAATATAAATAATTGTTTTGAGAGTTTTAATGTGTAAAGAATGTTTAATGTGTAGAGAATTCATATGTGTAAAGAAATGTGTACAGCTTTTTGTACAATTCATAAAAGTATTTGTACACAGAACTTAATATTTATCTCTAAAATAACATTTGAACGTAAGTCGTACAGATAAATCTTTGCCATAAAAATGCAAAAGTTTCAAAATTGTATTTCCAAAGGTGAGAAATGCAAGCGAAAATAGAAAGGTCTTTATTACGGGATTCTACGTATAAACACATTAATATGGTTGCATTCTGAAATTTTATATATATTTTTTTTTGTATGTGACCCCTCTCTTTGTGTGCTGTTTTTGAATTGAAAGTAATATTCGCATGATCAGAAGTTAGACAGAGATTCAATTCCATTCTCTACTTTTTGACATATTTAAAATTAAATATTTGGAAATTTACCTTTTCAATTCTACAATTTTCCACCTTACATTTCGTAAGTAAAAATGTTGGTTAAGTGGGAAAAAATGTTGAAAATATTTTATGAATCACAAAAAAAAAAAAAAAAAAAAAAAAAAATTTATGAAAAGAAAAACTGATGCCGGAATTTAAGAATGAAACATAAACGTAATACTTTTAGTTGGCATGAAAATTCTTTTAACTAAATTAAGCATATCTTACTAATAAGAAAACCAAATGATCGAATGTTTTAAATTATATTGATCAGTTGGTCATATAATTCAAAACGAAACGATCCTATTCTAAACGAAACTAAAACTATGACAATCTCAAATTATAGTAAATAAATTAAAATAATACAAAAATTTGAGAAAAGATTACGGGTGAGGCATCTTTTTTTTTTTTTTTTTTTGTAAATTTGGTGAATCTATTTTCAGTTGACAGAATCGTATAACATGCCAATTTTGCCCTGGAATGCATTGAGTTACAACTTAACATTCGACTGAAACAAACATTTGATCGTATCATTTTATTGGACTTCAATGAAATAAATTTTGTCATTGAGAAAAATATTCCTCTCTTCACTGTCATGCCTTATTTATGGTGTCACTGTTTCAAATTTGATGGATTTATTTTTTTATTAATGTCACACTTAGAAGCAACACGAGGGCTATTGGCGACGAATCTCGTAATTTTGAGTCTCGGTCAAGTGACGAAAACGACACCTCAGCTGACATTTCCCTCTAAACTTCCACACCCCGCCTCAGGAAGGACTTGGAACCTCAACCAGATTTAACGTGCATCAGCCCTGCAACACGATGGGTCTTTAAATACATCAGGGTTCGAACCTACGACTGAACGGAAGCAACATCGGCTTCTAATTTTGTGACAATAAACCCACACGGCTACGGTTACCGCATCGCTATTTCAAAATACAATAGAACGGCGTTAAATCGAACTATTTTAACTGAATCTATGAAAAAACCAGGATCGATCTGCACAACGGGTTTTTTTTTCAAAGTCATCAAAACCTTAATAACACTTCTTAACACTAGTAACCAGTGGCATACGATGCTCATAGTACAAATGGAAAAGGAAATAAGCAAATTTCAGCTCACTTCTGTTGTGCACTAAATAGACATTTTTATCTTCAGAATATATGATTCATATTCATTTCGTTCACAAAACAGATGATTTTCAGTATGCTTTATTTTGTTTCATTTCCCCCATTCTCCAGTTGTCCCGTATTTTCGATATCCCGGACCTAGTTTGGTCTCAATTAATCCGACTTGACGATATTTGTAAGGAATTATTTTCAAGCTGAAGCATATGAAGGATAAACTAGAACCAACGAACATCTGGACTACAAATTTGATGATCGATATGAACTAACCGAGAATAGCAACGATTTCCATCTAACATAATACAACAAGCAATAGCGCCTAAGATTTTGATGCAATTCTTAATTCATAGTTCTTGGAATTCACAGTCCTGTGCTCCATGACAGTGGCGGCCATTAGGGAGGGAGGTAACTGCCCTCCAATTTTTTAGGGGGAAATTAAATTTGTGTTCCATTTCGGCTGCTTAGAAAACAAAGAATTATAAACAAAACGTTTATATAAACCCTGTTTTCTTATTACTTCACTTTCATTTCGATTCTTTTTAATTATTAAAAAATTTACTTTGCGGAAATATGCGCAAAATACAATGCCGTGTATCGCGGCACGGTTGTTAGGCTTTTGCGTCGTGGCAAACAATTCCGAAGGAATCTCAACAAATAATGCGCAAACTTGCGCAGCATGTTCTGTGAGGAAGGGTAACCAAGGTGTAAGAAAGTAAATCTACGCTAGACAAAAACAAAGACGCGTAACGTTATTTTATAACAGAGAGACTAAACATATGATTTTGAGAAACTTATTTTATATCGTATATCTTTATTTCTATATCATTAATCAATTCCTATATTACGCTTTGAACACCTGGATAAATGCTTTTTAGCTCGAGCAATGTTTCATAGCATATTAATTATCTTTTTTTTTTTTTTTTTTTTTGCACATTATGCGGTGTAACGGGATATAAAACAAAGCCTTGAAAAATGAAACAGTGGTTGGATTTCGGCATATTATCATTTTTTAGGGTTCGTTTTAAACAAGCTAAATTTTTTTATCGAAATTATGAATGATACTTTTTTTTTATTTATCGCAAGATTTCTACTTAATTGCAACAAATGGATATTATTGTTCTTTTGATGTATAATATTAATAAAAATTTCAAAAAACCCTATGCACTAGTAATCAAATGAAGCCGGGTTTTTTCAAATTTTTTTTTTTTTTTTAATTATACCACTGTAAAGTTTGTATAAACTGTCATCTTTTACCTCTCTGTCCAAATTCACTCAGCAAAAGTCAAAAACTACCCATTATGTACTTATATTTTTAAATGCTGTGTGTGTGTGTGTGTGTGTGTGTGTGTGTGTGTGTGTGTGTGTCTACACACTACAACACATCAGGGAGTGTAAAGTGTGTCTACAACACTTTACACTCCCTGATCCCCCTCTTGAGTTCAATAATTTTATTTTCCTTCCATTCCCCTTTTAATATCCACTACTGCTCAGAGAAGTCACTTCGAGTGCTTCATTAACCATCAAATACACAATTAAAAATTGTTTCAAAAGAAAACTCAATACAAGAAAGAAATAATTGTATAAGGATTTTTAATCAATAAAATATCAGGGATGATTAAAAAGTTTTGTTATATGTACATGGTATCTCTTCAAATAGCATACTTTCTGAAAATCCCATCACTGTAATTTTGAGTGAGATAGAAAAACTTGGCAGATCTGACAACGTGACTTATCGGAGATGACATCTCACTGGTCACTCTCCCATATAACCTGATTCAATTTTTTTTTCTTCTTTTTTTTTTCAGTATTGGAGTTATTATTGCGAACAGTGAACTTTTTTTCAATTGCGCCCTTGATTTTCCAAAGGTTGGACAACCTTACTTGAAAATTTATGTTGTATTGTAGGTGTTCCACGCGCACGCGCAAAAAAAAAAAAAAAAATTGCCATTGTTACTGTTAATCAATTTCAAAACTAATGGCAAACCAAAGGCCCTAAAAAGTAATTATCAGACGTTTCTCGTTTAATTTGATATCGATGTTTTGACTTTCGCTTTTAAAATAAAAATTTCAATTTCTAATGAGTTTAAATTACTTTGATATACTCAACGTTCTATCATTTATACTCATCAGTTATTGAAGTATTTTATGTGTAAACCTTAACAACTCGTCTTCTTCCAGTGTGGTCAAATGAAAGGTTGAACACCCTTGCATATTTAAGCATAACACATCAATCAATAACTCCCGAGACTAACATTGAAAACAACATTTTTTTGCAAAATTTTTTTATTCATCAACATAACACCTTTTGTTAATCACCTTCAGAGTACAATCGTTCAACGCTTTTGTAAAATCTTTTTTTCCCCTCCCCAAATTTTTCTTTCTTTTTTTTTTTCGCAAAAGAAATCTTTTTTGTTGCAGTAAATAGCATAAACAAGCAATGATCATCGACTCGTTGCTGTTTTTGTTCCATCGAAAGTGCATTGGCACCACTTGGAAAAACCTTTTTCTCTATTTTTCATGAAGGATAGTAATGCTCCATATGATATCTGTGTCATCTCAACAGACTCACGGTGCTTCATTTTACGATCTTTAATTTTTATCACTTCCTCACATTTTCGGTGTAACGGCACCAAGTCTACAGGCGTTCACGATCATTTGTGTCGGTACGACCACGTTTAAACGGCAAACCACCGACAAATCGTTGCTTTGATGGACAAGAGTCCGGGTAACATTTTTTCAATCCATTGTTGTTTCGCTTGCACGGTGTTTTTACCCATTAAAAAACAATGTTTTATCAGAACACGAGAAACTCGGTTTTTTCCATTTTTTAAACAAACTACAAAACGACTTTACTCCAACCTCGATAACTCAGCTGTTTCTGGTCCGATCGACTTAAAATTTTGACACGTTTCAAGCAAAGGTTAGTACTGTAGAAAGACCTGGTTACTGGTTTACTACGAGCGCCATCTCTGGGTTAGTCTCGGGAGTTATTGATTGATGTGTTATCTATCCTTGCATATATTAAACATATCTAACTCAAGCCCACAACGAATATATTTGCGACCCAGTCAACACAATGTCATGAAAAAAAAAAAAACATTTTCCTAAAATATCATAGTTTAGCTTTTTTTAATTCTTAATTATGCGTAATCGTTGATTATGACCCAAAACATTCGCCATAGTAGCATAACACAATTCAATATAAGAAAAATAAAATGTGTTTATGCTACACTTATTAATTTGTAAAATTAGTGAGATCCGATAAGCTAATGTTGAAGGAAAAAAATGTGCTGATATTCTTTAGCATCACTTTATAAAATACTTTTTTTAGTCTACGCTAATGATTATCGTCTATTTTAAACCCTTGTATTCAATACGTATTGGGCCTTTGTATTTAGACCCTTGTGTACTCAGGTGGTATTAAACTAAAATTAAAAGGACTGACGAACGTTGGTATTTTCAAGAAAATTTGGTTTGTGACTATTTTTGCTATCACATAAAAGATAAAGTAATTACCTTAGAATGAAATAATGATATCATTTTACATCAGTATCAATATAAAACTATCATACAAATCATTAAGAACAATTGTTATGGGTTCTCGCGCGTTTTCTCCTCCAATTAACCTTACGAGCAATTTTAGGATAATTTAATAACCCCTCTTTGTGAATAACTCAAACTTAAGTAAATCACCGTTGCTATACACATAGAAGAGTAGAGAATAGGAGATACTGAGATAGCGAAACGGTACTTGTTTAAGCCCCGATGGGAGTTAGAAGGTAGGCGAGATTATAGAGCCCTTGGTATTGGTGCTAGAAAGTTAAGTAGTTTTCGCAAAGCTGATATTTGACTCGGTCACAGTTTATAAATATTGTTCCTAACACTATTCAACTTTTTCTGCCATTGTGATCAGTACCCTCGAAAACTTAGTTGTTATGGTCGCAAACTCGTGGACGGTATTGTTTTCGCGGGTCGTGGGTTCGAGTCTTGATACCACTAAAGACTCGCCGTGTGGCGGGGTTGATGCGCATTAAATCTGTCAGGCTGAAGATACTCACACTGGCGTGGTATGGAAGTTTGGAGAGATAATTGCTTGTTAAGGTGTCGTTACTGACCGAGGTACAAAATTACGATGCCCATCGCCAATAGCTCTCGTGCTGCTTCTGAGTGTGACGTTAATAATACAATCAATCAATCAAAAAATAAGATTGAGATAAGTAGAATTTTTAATTTTTTAATTGTTTGTTTAAATGCAAGTTGATTACTGCTCACATATGTAACAGAAATATTTACTTTTGATTATTCTTGGACAGAATAATCATAGTTTATCATATTTTAAAAATTTGCTTGTCTGACTATTTATTGACTGATTACTAAGTGATTTTCGATTAATCGCATCCTAAGTAAAGAGGGTTTCGCACAATTCTTCTGCTGCGATGGTAAATTAGAAAAGAATATATATATAGTGCGGCCCACATGAATTTAATTCGTTAAAAATTTGTGAGTGGATGGAAATGCACCCTTATCTTAAGTTACATATTTATAAATTTTTTAGAATTTCTGAAATTTTTGAATAAATCTATTAGTGAATTTATTAATTAGAAACTATTTGCTACTAAGCCACTTTTTTCACTTGTATATATATATATATATATATATATATATATATATATATATAGGTTTTGAAGATCATTCTTATGTTTTCCGTACATTTTTTTCAAGTTGTTTAGTAGAAAAATAAAATAAAAAATAAATTAATAATAAAAAAAAATTAAAAATACATAAATAAAAATAAAAATAAAAAGTCAACCGATCCTACAAAAATGCTGTTATATAATTTAAGGTAGATATTCTTTAACAAAGTTAACTTATCTCACAACATTTTTATAATTTTATGGATCATTTTATATAGGTTTGTTTATGTACTCATATATTAAGACATTATTGATTTTTTTTGTATTTTTAAGAAAATTCTCAGAAATTTTAAAACGTCAAGTTAATAATTATTCCTTAAGCCATTTTTTAATAATCGTAAATCATGTTGTAGTCACATATGAACTTAAAAAATATAAATGACCATATATCTTGATTGTGCTCCTTTCATATGTTATGACAATGCTCTAAAGATGGAAAACACGTTTTAATATTTCAATGTCATTGAATGAGTTCTTTGTGTGTACCAAACTTTGCATAAAGTTTATTTTATAAATTTAACATACTTTGAAAATTATTTGTTATGAAATCATCTAACGAGTTAAACATTTGCCTTACTCACCACTAGATGGCAGCGCAATTCACTTACCGAATTAAAATCTTAAATAATGAAAAATCGCGTTAAAAGTTTTTATTTCAATTTGGAAGAAATATATTGATTCAAATATTTCAAATTTGTAAAAAAAAAATCTTTTATCAAATTATTTTGATAATTTTTGTTCATATCCCATTTATTCATTGATAAAAACCAGACCTTGAGGTGGTCCGAAGCCAGCCGGTACCAAGCCCGTATAAAGTCAGAAAGTTGTACTATCTCAGCGAGTATCGCAAAACGGCTTTATTCTTACTTAAGAGGTGCAGACAGAATTGTTTGTGACTCAGTTTTGTGAAGGGGCAAGTCGCACTCTTTAAAGGTGTTTAAATCAGAGATGGTACTAGTAGTGAAAAACCAAGGGTTAGATATGAACGTATATTTATGGCTGAGATTCCTTTCTGTGTACAGTTAATTGTGGCTCAAGCTATGGGCACCTCTCCAATGTTAAATAAGGAGGCACCCTACTCGATGTTAAAGATCAGAGAAAAGTGTTGTTCGCGTCACCCAAGCGAAAATTAAGCACCTTTCTTAGGTGTTGAAATTAAAAGTACGTTCAATTGTGAGACAGGGAAAATTATGTTACTTGAGGGCATAGCCTGTAGCATTCGGTGTTCCATGACAGTTTGGTTCCACACATCTCCTAGGGGCTCAACTTTATGACGAGTTACAGTGAGACCGCACAACTAAATTCAGCACGACTGTTGAAGTGTTTCCTTTTGGTGCTCAGTTAGCCCTCCGAGTGTAAAATAAGGGGAGCTCTCTCCTCGAGTGCTTAAATAAAAGTCTCTACTCAAGGGTTGAAAATAAGAGAAAAATAATTTCATGCCTGACGTCCCAGTTTCCCCAACTCTATGGGATTCCAACCGGCCTAGCTCGGAATATATGTACTAGCCCATGACATGCTGTGGCTAGTCCACAGGCACCTGCCGTGGGTGCTGAAAAGGGGGCACCTACCTCAGATGATCAAACAGGAGGGAAGTCCTCATGTGTGCGAGTGAAAGCATGAGCATCAAATGAGGCAGGGACGATCCAGCCCGTGAACCAATGCATCGAGTATGGGGGTGTACGTGCGTCCCTGTCGTTGTTGCCTAGTTTGAAAGTATTTTCAACGGACACATTCTTATTCAAGGCACATCATGCGTACAGGGGGGAGGTAGCTGTCCAAATAAGTATACATTATTGAAAACGCTGGTAAATAAGTAAATATTTTTTTCTGTAATTTATCTGTTGTTATTGCAGTTTTTATATCGTATAATTGTAACTGCTAATTTTTTTTTTTGAAAAAAGATTACGAGTTGTCTTAAACTTAAGGAAGAATGTGAAAAACTACTTTGCAAGTTAATTCTATAAACGAATGTTGACTAAAAACAAAAATGCTAAAATAAACACTTGTTGTTGAATCGTTTGTTCTAAAATTAAAAATAACATTGAAGTATGTGTATTGAGAAAAAGTACTACAGAACAACGTATAAAGGTATTAAATTTAAAGCTAAAAAAGAAGTAAATACCTAGTTAAAAAGTTAAGTATGATATTGAAGAATTTATAAAGCATTAAAAACAATAAGATATTCGGTACACTTTTTTTACATTGTTTTTATAACAAATGAAGATTTTCTTGATTAAAAAAAATAAAAGCGTGTGAATCGCACTACGTATCATCAGAACAATTTGATCCAAAAAACCTATTCGAATAAAAAATACTGAATGTTCGGTGAGAAAATGTTTAAAATACAATAGTTTAACGGGACTTACAATAATTAAATTCTTGATCCTCCTCAGAAATTTCATACGTGACTTATATAATTCCTTCTTAAATTGTAGGCAGAGCACGGAAATTTAATTTAGATACATGAATTTAAAAACACGATAGTCGCAGTCTATTCGTTATCCTTAATTCAATATAATACATTTCCTTAGCAGCACTATTATAAAATTGCAATACTGGTTCAGTTGAGCTATAAATCTTATTTACATATTTAAAAAATATTACTGAGAGCATTATTATATTGGTCTTGCAATTCAGTTTTGGCATATTTCGGAATCAAAATATGACCACAAACGCATAATACGTAACGTCCTAACCCACAAATGCAAATATGTCTCTAGCGCCGCTGCAGTTAGTATAAAACGGTTTTCTAGTATAATCTGTCATTACTTTTCGTCAAAGTGTAACATTGCAAGAACAATTTAATATTACTGTTCTATTCGATTATATTTATTTCGATAGCTGATACAAGAGAAGTTTTTCTATTTGTATTTTAACTTAAAATTATTTTTTTATCCCTAGTAAATGAAAAGTACAAGTATTTCAATTTCACTTAACATTGAAAAACAGAACAGAAATTTTCATCAAAAAGAAAATAAATTAGAATTTAAATTTATTTATTTTCAAATTAAAATAGAAATTCAACAGCATAATTTTTTTCATGCATGCTTATGGTTGGGAAGGAGAGGAAAACATCCCAAATTTTTAAGTGGAATATATATACATATATATACATATACATATATGTGTGTGTGTGTGTTCGGTTCATTGATGGAATGATGGAAATGCGTTAAGGACGAAAATGGAAGACCAAAGCAATGAAATAAGTCTATAAATGCTTTTATACTTCCAAAAAAAAATCGCATTCATTTTGTGAAGTGAATATGACTGCAATCCTAATAATTTGATTCAATGGAACAAACTACTATCCGAACCAAGATCGAATTCTTTAAGAAGTATTCTAAAGATCGTCCACCGAATTTTATAAATGATCATAATTCTTCAGAGAAATGCAAATTGAAAATAAGATTTTCGTGCTGCCATCTACCGGCATAATACAAACTTAATTTTTGATTCAGTTTAAATTTAAAAGAATTAGACGTGTTTAACTTAACATATGAGTATCAGAAAAGTTATTAAAATTAAATTACTTTGGCCACTTTAGCCAAGTGGTAATGATCGTAAACTCATAGCTGGCATTGTTTCCCTCCAGTCGTAAGTAGTTTGAATTCTGATGCTGCTGAAGATTCGCCGTTTAGCGGGGCTGATGCACTTTAAAACTGGCGAGGCTCCAAGTCCTCCCTTTGTGTGTTGAGGAAATTTGGAGAGAAAGGTGCCGGTTTAGTTATCGTCCTCGTCATTTGAACGAAGAACAAAATTTTGAGGTCCAACGCCAATAGTCCTCATGTCGCTTCTAAGAACGACGTTCATAAGCAATCAATCAATTTTTATTTTCTTAAAAAATTTCTTATAACTCAATTACTTTTTTTTTCAAAGAAAATTCATTTGATAACAAAACACATCATCAATGCCTTATATACACAAGCTTGAATTAAAAAAAAAATTAATATTTGTAACATTGTATTGCGAATAAATAAATACACGAGTTCAGATTAAAAATTACATGTATTTCTTTTTATATGCATCTCAAAATACCTGTCTATGTACTAACTTAAATTTGATTAAAATTACAACATATTATATAAAGTTTAATCCTACGCTATGATAACATTAACACATTATTGTGTTAATGACAGTATAGACATTACATGAAATTAACATAAAAAACTTGATTTTCTGCTCAATTTTTCCCGTAAACTCCTCGTAACATAAACTAGCCTCTTTGCTGTAGAAATTTCGAAACAAAACGAAGTTACTTTCTTTATCTCGACTAAATTTTTAGAGAATGTTTTGATTCATATAAAATTAATAAATGTCCCTATGTGCACCATTATATATTGTTTAAATTCATCTCTGCAAATTTTGCAGGTTGTTTTTTTTAAGATGCTAAATAAATTTGGCATTTCTTAAAAAAAAATTGCTTAAAAAATAATTTTTCCCAATTTTTATCGCTACAAAATATATTATTTATTTTTCTTTAATTAACTGAAAATGTTTCGATACAAATGTAAACTCACCCACAATTTTCCTGCATCATTCGACACTGATTGATGTAAATTTTACCATCGGAAGCACAGATTGGATCATGGAAAGGAAGACATACTTCTGGGCATCTCGGAATAAAAACACAACCAGCCATGGCTACTGCAGTCACTCCTAACCTGAAAATGGATTATTATTTTTCATTTATATGGAATTATGTTACGACAGTGCTCCCAGAATTAGTAGAAGCAACGAATTCTTTAAGACGACAGAATTTTTTTAGGAGGGCCTTTTGGTAATGATACGCATTTTATAAGAGATGGAGCTAATATAGTGGTTAGAATGTCTGACTGCGAACATTCCCGGCATGGGTTCGACTCCCGGTAGCTTCGACTTGGGTTGTGAGTCAATTCAGTCCTTCATACCTCCGTGGTCGATAAATGAGTACCAAGTTCGTTTGTAGAAGATAGATGGGGTCTAGTGTCAGTCTAATTATTCGGCTTGGACGTTAGCTAGTATTTAAAGTACTAGGCCTGAAGTCTACAGAAATGGAAATGGGCACCGCCTGATAGGATTTCTTAAGTTGGAGCAAACTTTAACTAACTAGCATATTTATTAATTGTATTCAACTAATTATTTAAATTTTTTCTTAAGCAGCTCATTTGAAGATTTCGCCCTTCACTAGATAGTGGAAGTTATTTGTTCACATTCCTAAGTTTCGTTCAGTCGTGGGTTCGATCCTTGGCCGCCAAAGCCCCGCCGCGTAGTCTGTCATTAAATTCGTCGGGGCTCAAAGTCCTCCCTTTGGCGTGGTGTGGGTGTTAGGAGAGGGGGTGCTTGCTCAGGTGTCGTCCTCGTCACTTGACCGTGGTTCAAAATTACGAGGTCTGTCGCCGATAGCCCTCGTGTTGCTTCTAGTGCGACGTTAATAAAAACTAAACTAAACTTACGTTCCTAAGAGTGAGTGTGAGTGAGCGAGTGTAAAGGTTAATGGCGCAAGAGCCAGATATGGCTATGCTGCACCAAACGAGATTTAACTGTGGTCTAGACGTGAAGAAACAAAAAAAAATTGATTGACAAGATGAAGGGTTGAAAATAGAGGAGGATCGCGATGGTATCCCGGGAGTGTGTCACCCACGTTCCTAAGAGATCGACCAATTAATACTAGTTTTGGTTCTGTAGAACCTAGTAGTTGATCTGGCTCCTAATTTTAATATAGAAATATGTAACTTATGCACTGATAAACAATTAATTTTTTACTGAATAATCTGATAGTAAATTGTGTAATCAAAAGAACATCTATTTATGTAGTTAATATATAGTATATACGATTCCGAAGAAAGTAGCTTCAGTAGAAAATTTCGCTTGAATCCAAATCAAAAAAGAAATATTTATATGAAAAATAATATGCCTGTTGAATAGTTATTGTTCATTAAAACTTAATTCTGGACAATAATACTTTTTTTTTTTGTTGAAACTATCAATATCTATGCTATAGATTTTTTTTCAGTTTTGAAAGCTCACTAAAAATGACTAGTAATAAATTATTTAAATTTAAATCGTCGGACTTTAAATCGTGAACATTCGCATATATAGTTTTCTTACAGAAGTTTACCATATACGCAGTCAGTGAAATCAGACTAAATTTCCTAAAAATGGAATAATTTTACTGGTTAAAATATATAAGATTTTATTGAAAGAAAAAATAGGACTCAATTAGAACAATAAAGTTTATTAGATGCAAACATTTTTTATTCTAGCTTGAAATGGCTTTTCCTTTATTTCTGCTATAATTGCGGCTTAGAATTTCATAAAATGCCGCATAAACCTTTTCGGCATTCTTATTTAACATTATTATAGAATACATCTCGCTACAATATCGATTTTTTATGAATAGAATTCTGAGGCATTTTTTCTCGAAAGGTTTTCGTATTTATATTGGGGTAAATAGATCATTTTGACCTTACTATCTGAAGTGTTCTATTTACCTCATCGTATTGGAGCTAAGAAGTAGTAGAGCTAAAATAGTGTAATTGCTGACCATAACCATGATCATTTTTAGTATAAACACAATATACTGAAAGATAATATACCTCACATTCTTAATAATTAAACAAAAAGTAAAAGAGGTACATAAAATTAAATTATACTATCTGAAAATGTTTCATAATAGTAATGAAAAATGTGAAATAAAATTTGATAAAACAACAGTAAAATTGTAATTTTAAAATATTTGTATTACTTCTGTATTTACATCCTCGTGCACAATGCTTTTTTACTTTCATCTAAGGATTTTTGACTGTTTGGTTTATCCTTAACTACCCCCCCCCCCCTATTCCCTATTAGAATAGAATACTATTCTTTTAAAAATAAGATCATTTGAACAAATAATCGAAAGTTGTTTTAACAAAGGGTTTGGCGAACTCAACAAGAAATTAGTTATCGGTTTTGTCTAACAGGTGCAAACTGGCTGAGTTCCACTTCTGAAGCTCAGTTATATTATACGCAATATCTTTCGCAATATAGTTGGAATCCTATTCCCAGATTTCATTACATGGTATTAATAATGGCGAACAATAAAGGATATTTTATGAATAATGAATCATTTATAGACATGCTATATCTATACACGTTAAAATAACGGGACTCTCTTGATCAGTTATAGGCTCAATTGTTCGTACGGTAGATAAAGAGAACTTTGGTAACTAGGGAATAACAATACCAGCAAACTGCAAATTTTAGTCTCAAATTGTTACAGGTAATTCGGTAAATTATGGACATAAATATAATTCGTCTTTTCTTTGTCATTTGAGAGCATGTTATCCGTGAAAGAGAAACTTATTAAACAAAGCAAACAGTACGGAAAAATAATACGCCTTTGGCATAAAAAATATTGATAATATCTTTTTAAAGAACTGTAGAATTTTCGACAGGAAAATATGTTGCGATAGTAGGCCATTTTTTTTCAAACAATTGTGAAGTCGACAAGTGAAGAATCTAAAAGCTTTTTTTTTTTTTTTTTTTTTAAATTAATGTTTATTTAGTTATAAAAATTAGATCACATTTAATGGACTAAAGTATTCATTTGTTTCCTACGAACTTATTTTTAAAGCATGGTGATTGACAGATTGTGTATTCAATTAAATATTTTATAGTACTTTGCAATGTGAAAAACTATTAATGAACAAATATAACTTATTATCCATTGTAAAGTTTTTTGAAGTTTGTTTATGTTATTTATGTTCAGAGAATCCAATTTTTTTCTGAATACTCTCATCACAAAATACAAATATCAAATAAAGGGTATTTTTAATATAAATTTCTGTTTTAAACTCACAGATTAAAAAATTCCCAGTAATTTACCGTTTCGTTTGAAAATTTTACCGAATTGCTGGTAATATAAAAAGACAATAAATTTGCAATCGCTATTCATAACATTTATCTCTTCATATTAAATGTCCAAAGTGTGTGGTAATAAAGACTCTATTTAGTGAAGCAATGGACACATTGTAATATGGATGTTTGAGAGTTGTGAAAGTAATTATTTTTTCTGATTTATTGCTAGTTAGAAGATAAACAAATAATATTCAAAATTGAAAAATATTGTAATGTGGAAAAAAAACCAAAAACGTAGAAGTGATTGTGTTTAATTCAAAATATTCAGAGTTGCAATAAATATCCCATAAAAACTGCAGGAATATATATATATATCTCTGTATATATATGTATATGTATATATACATGCATATATATATATATATATATATATATATATATATATATATATATATA
>BMAW01063989.1:709598-777699 GCA_019974015.1 Nephila pilipes | reverse complement strand
AAAGGAGCTAAAATATTATATAATTTCAAAGAAAGTTACGAGGTACGTCTATGGCGCATCATGCTGCGCAAATGTTCAATCCCTATGTCTAACAATAGCAATGGTTTTACATACATACAAAATAGCTAATGTACGGTTTTAGCTACTGATTGTGAAAATAGAAGAATGCATTGTTTTCGAAAAAGGGAAATTCTTAGAGAAATTCTACTCTTAAGCTTAATAAATCTCTTTGAACCAGATATGTAGGAAATATATTATGCCAGGTAGCACTTGATAAGGGTTTCACACTATTAGAAAGAAGGAAAAGCGATGAAATTCAAACTGATTTAAGATTTTAAATAGATCATTTTTAAATACATTGCGAAGTTTTATCAAAACTTAAAATTTATGTTTATTTACACATTTGTCTCCTAAATTTTTCCTCAAGCATATATCTTTCTCCTACATTCTTCTCTATGCAGTTCAGCGATTTCGCTTTTACTTCAACAGAATAACTGAATTTAATCATCGAATAAAATTCAAGATTAACAATTATGCGTAAATTGGCGGCTCAAAATTATAAATTTTTCCTTGTCTTTAATACGTAAAATATCATTTTGAACAAAGCTTTATTTTCATAAAATCTAGATTACATTATCCATAAAATATCTAAGAATAAATTTGTTTACATCTAAAGATAACCATCGCTAGCTGTTGAATTCACGTGAAATAACTTTTTTTTTTATAATACACTCTCGTTAATCCGGAAATTATCGAATCAGAGCACCGAAAACGCGCAATTACCGAAAAATCTATAATAATAACGCATTTAAATAGCAAAATATGTATTATTGTATAAAATTTAATATAGTACATGCAAATAAAGCGTCAAGTATACGAAATAACTAAAACTACAAGAAAATGTATTGTTTTGTATCGAAGGCCTACTCTATCCAATTGAAGTAGAAGGCATAAAATAATTTTCTATGAGACTGGATTACTATAAGGATTCTATAAGTTCGGAAAGATGACTTATAGTAATTCTGGATTACTATAAGTCCGGAAAGGTGACGTGTCGGACTATAAAGGGAGCATTGTACTTAGAGAATGAACTTATTATAAATAGGAAGATTTGTGTAAACATCAATCGATTGATGGTTCACATGTTTGTTATCAATTATATAATTGCAAAAGAGGATTCAAGTTTTTCATGTTAGAAATGTATATTTCTATAATACATTACCTCTTAGCATTGGCTATAAATTCCAAAAATTTCTATTTTCAATTAAAAAACTGGGATTCAATACGCAGTATTTGCAACTGAAAATCTCAGAATTCATTTTCAAAACCACGTTTGAAAACACAATACAACCATATTTTTATTCTCTTCTCGTTGGTCTCATCGTCATTCGCCATTTTCGCCCTTATATTCTAAGTATTCCTTATAACACACAAAAAATATTCTACTTAAACAATCTGTATATATAACTTTTATCATTTATTCATTAAAAATTCGACTTCAAAGACTGTCGTTCCTTTCATTATGGAATTAAATGATAGGTTAAAATATACAACTCTCATCTATTTTCTTATACTTATTCGTATTCAACTTACAGACGGGCCTTTATCTCCAATATGTGCAGAAATTGAGAATCGCAGTGTGTTCTACTGTGAACTCAATGCAACAAGATGCTTCTCTTTAAATTAGATTTAATTGCAAAAATTAAAGAGGGAAATAGATTTAAAATTTTTATCTGAATTCAAATTCTGGAGATTGGTAGAGAAATTTAAAGATTTAACTTCCACGAGCATTGCTGATGGTGGGGGAGGTATTGTAGGGGAGGTTACAGAAAAGTAAGTTTTATAAAACACACCAATAGCGTAGCTAAGGGTGAAAAAAAGGGAAGGCATCTGTCTCCAGGGGCAACATTCGGAGAGCGCCGTACTGATGTTACGAAATTTTAGTATAATATGTGTTTTCCATTCTTAAAAAATAAATAAAAAAAACATTCACATATTCAGTCCATTACTCCATCATTATACGGACATCCTTTGCCGATGATTTTTGTCTCTTTCTGATTACGAAGCACGTATTAGTTTTATTTGTATATAGTGTATCTAAAACAATACTTTATCCCTTCCACTACTTAAACGTGCTTGACTCCCGCACAGAAATATTTATGACGTTATTAAACAGGTCGCGCGACCGACATAGGGTATTAGGGCAACGTCTGATTTCTCTCTCTAAAGTGATTTGTGTTTGATAAGAAATTGGGGGAGGGGGCATCTTGAAGTATTGTAGTAGATGGTTGCAAAAGTCCTTATCTTATTTTCGTACGAATAAATTATAAGTCATTCAGTTTCTTATAAATATATAATTATTTCTCATTATAATTTGCTATTAATTTCGTTAAAATCATTTTTAAAGATGGAAAATGATTTTCTTACAAAATCTAATGACGGATTTAGAGTTTAAAGAACACGAGTTTATTATATATCCAACATAATGTTAAAAATTTTTCAATGTTATACTTGGATAATAATTTAGAATAATTACTATTTCGAACTATCATTGTTGTCTCAAATATTTTACTTCGATCTTTATAAATTTAGGGTTACCTTTAAAATATATACATAAAAGTGCTTTAAAAAATTAAATATTTAAAGTAAAAATATGAAATTATTTTCTTAAAATACTATTACTTATTTAAAAATTTAGTTCCTTTCCCCTTGCATTTTGACCAACAGGAGGGTAGTTGTTCCAGGGCACTGAAAATCGTAGGTTTTTGTCTCGTTAATACAGGATTCACTAAAACAATGCTGGTCACGAATTTGATGCCAGAACCCCTCGGCTGCCATGACTATGAATGTGTGTAAAACTAGTAATAATACTTAATATATCAAAACTCACTCGGTTGTATGTCTTTGATTTGAAAAATATTTATCAATCCTTCTATCTAAATGGAATCAATAATGGCATCCCTGTCTTATAAGAAAAATTTTGTATGGTATTTATTAAAGAAGTATGCGAGTAAAATATTTTATCCTGACTTTCAAATAAATATCGGAAATTTTTAAAGTTATTTTAATAAAAAAAAAATTTAAGCGCTTCCTCCAAATATTATTTTTTCAATTAAAAGTATTTCTTCTTAGTTTGAAATTTTTTTTGTCATAAAGCTTTATGTCAAAATTTATCTATTAATGAATAAAATTGAAGTAATGAAAATGCCCTCCTTGGTTTTTATTGTGATGTATTTAATGGGTCATTTGAAGTCCCCTTGTTCTATGAATATCATAATTCCTTCGTTAATCATATCTAAAAGAGTTAACTCAATCTTCGAATTGAACCATGTCTAATGAGAGGGGAATGAAAGATTAAACTTGCTACAATTTCAACATGATTTCTTTCAAAGTAATGGCAGTAAAACGAACTTTCCCTTCTTCATTTTTTTCAAACAAAGTTCATCTTCTATTTCTGAAGACATTTGTGCAACGAAACTGATCCACATTTAATCTGCCTGGGCTCGAGACCCTCACTCATCTTACACTCTACATCCCAAGGATATAGAGTAAGAGGGCAGCTCAGGTACCTTCTTCGTCACTTGACCGAGGTTCAAAATTACCGAGGTTTGTTGCCACAATAGTCCTTGTATTTCTTCTATGAGCAACGACAATAAAATAACCGATTAATGAACGATACTTATGTGCTTATATATAATATTAGGTTTATTCTTCAATGTTTTCACTGAAAGATAATTATTTCCATTGAAAATTCTATCAAATGTTTAGTTCATTAAACTCTCTCTTATTGAATTATTTTTAACTTTCGAACTGGGCTAACTGTGTTTGCACCTGCATAATCGAGTTTCTCAATAGAAATGCAAGGACAACAGATTTGTTTAGAAAGTCAGTAAAATTTTAATACATCTATTTCAAACATCTGAATAATATGTATAGCCTTATATTATCGTGTAGATGTTGGATTATTTTGAATTGAAAAAAAAAAATCACAGTTTAATAACGAGATTTATTAACACTCTGAGAGAAGTTATACTTGGCTGAGAACTTTCTCCTGTCAAAGAATACATGCCTATATCATAGTTTGGAACATTCCAGAACATTGCACTGGAAACGTCAAGAATATTTTGGAAAGTTTTAAAAGTTGTAATGAAAAACAGAAAACAATTTTAAAAAAATTTTACGAGAACTTTCAACATTGCCGTCACTGAGTTTTAACCCCAGAAACTCTGTATCTGTAGACAAGCATTGTACCCCGGCGTCATTGGCGAACTTTGTGACAACATTATTTTAATACAAAAAATTATCAAATTTAAAATGATAACGTTTAAAGTTCATAAAAAACACTGGAATATACTCTATTTATTGCTTAAAATATTATTGACTTCTATAAGATTGTTATTAACTATTAACAAAAAAATAAGACAATCAACATCTGTGCATATATTTCGCTTCGATCAAATATTTTATTCCGATCGACCAGTGATATTCTTTAAAGGAATTAATTCTCAGATTTGTTTTCTTCTTTATGTTATATCAATTGTAATAACTTGAAATGAAAATAGTAGGATATATTCACACACACATATATATATATATATTCAGAGAGCTGTCTCGGGGATGATCGAGCATACTTTGAGAAATAAATTTGTAGGGTGCATTTTAACGACACAAAAATGCTTGAATGATATTATTACAACGTTTTTCTGAATTTCACTTGGTGTGTGTGTGTGTGTCATCAAATTTTCGATCGTTAATTTAACCAACTTCCCATCAAGCTAGAGCTTTGAAATTTTGGGAATCGTTCGTACTCGCCTAACAATGCAATATTTAGACGTTTGCGATAAGTTTTAATTAATATTTTCTTTAATAATGCAGTTTAGCCCAATCACTTGGCGCGATTTCAAAAATTTGCTCCAAACTTGGCTGGTTTTTATTTATTATTATTATTATTTTATTTTTTGTTTAACTTAAGTCCGTAAAACGGAACAGGGTAGCCACATTTAGCAAAATATCGCTAAGTAATTCTTGTCGCCAAGGGTGGTTGGGTAAAAATGCATTCCATTCATTTAATTTACCGGATGAATTAATTAATTTTAGTTAGTTTTAACGTTTTTATGTATTTCACTTGGTGTGTATCTGTCTGTGTGTGTATCACTGTGTCATCAAGTTTTCTATCGTTAATTTAACCAACTTTCCAGCAAGCTAGAGCTCTGAAATTTTGGGAACTGTTCTTACTTGCCTAACAATGCAATATTTAGATATTTGCATCCAGTTTTAACTAATATTTCAATAATTTTTTTAATAAACTTTGCCGCCATATAAAAACGTTGTTTTTAAAAACGTTGGTTTTTAATTCGAATTATTTTTAAGCTCTAAGGAGCTACTCTGTCGTACAACAAGTGTAAAACAGCACAAGCATGAAGTACCAAATTTATTAAATCCGAAAGCATATTTTTCTCTTTTCTCAAATCAGTAATTGTAATTTAAATTTCATTGTTTAGTTCCGTATGAGTGAAAAGAATTAAAAAACTTGATTTTTAAAGCAGTATATGGTTGCCAATGGGTCTTAAGTTCAAAACTATTTTTTGAAGATTGGATGCTGGAATCTAGGAAAACCCACCGAGTAAAATATTGAGTTTGCAAGCACTATAAAATCTTCACATGAAACTATGAGTGGGATGTTCTAATTTAGGCATCGTTCTTGTTCAGTCGATTAAGATTTAAAACTACGAAGCTTGTCGTTAATATTCCATTGAGTAGCTCTAATTTGATTTTAATTACACAAAACAAGTTGTTATTTAATTAAGAGGTATCCAATGAAATTCCTCTCCGTTATAAAAAATGTCATTGGAAACTTACCCACAATTTCTTTTCCTCAAGACGCAAATATTATGATAAATCCTTCCATCCGAAGCACAGACAGGATCATTAATATCCAAACAATGAGATGGGCATAAATAATGTTTTCCTCGGCACTTTGTCCAAGATCCTCTCGAAACGTTTGCTTGTCTGAAATAAAATTCTGAATATTTAAACTATTAAAAAACATCGTATTCTAATTATTAATTGATAGCTGATATTTTACAGCAGATATTTTTTTCCTCTGAAACGAGTTACACAGGCACACGTGTTTGTGTCAACTATGATAAAGAAACCAAAGTATATATGTAAAACTATTAAACTGTACTCTTCTTAACTATTGGACTTAAAACATGTTTCACTTCAGTCATGTCACAATAAGATAACTTTAATTAATTGAAAATTATGAATTTATTAATATTACACGGGAAGGAGGTAGATACATTGGGATAGCGATTGGCATGCGTCCACAAAAACAAGCTATAAGAAACGAAGTGACCGAGAAGGTTCCCTGTCTGGGAAGTTGAAGCTAGAATTATTAAAATTACAAGGTCATAGATGTAGAGATCTTAAAGGTATTTTGTAAGGAAGCGAAGAGTTTAGAAAGTAGGGAATATCCCTACTACCTCGAAGGGTGAGAAACGCTGACTTAGCGGATCTAGAATTCGCAAGATTGAATAAATTAAAAGATTACGTGGAATTGTATCAGTAAATAAAGATGAACTCCTTGCTGTGATAAAGAACAGGATAAATTAGAAAATTAAATTAAATTTTAATGAAATCATTATATATATAAACACACACACATATATATATATGCATACAAACACATTTTTTGTGTAATGATTGCTATACTTATAACATAAATACAAAAATTGGTAAATTGTTACAAAAATAGTAAATGATACTATTAATAAACCTTCTTTAAAAATAGTTTAGATAATATTAAGAAAATAAAAGTCAAAGATTTATTTCCTATTCATAGTTATGATTTTTAAGACCTCTTTAATTCGATAGATGATAAATGATCTAATTAATGTACTGTTAATTATTTATACGATTATAATATTAATAAATGCTACCAGTAATAAGCTTCGTTTAATTAATATTTTATAGTTTATTGCAAATATCAGATTTTTTCTTAAACTATAAAATATTAATTAAACGAAGCTTATTACTGGTAACATTAAAGCAAATTATCATACTTATTTAATTAAAAAACATTTAAAAATGATTAAGACTAATTAAAAATAATTGATATATATTTCTGTGTCTGCATTGAATACATGTGAATATGTAAATGTATGTATGGGTATGCATGTATTTGTATGTGTATACATGTATGTATATATATAGGAGTTTTTTGTTCGTTCTCATTTTTTCTTAGTTTTTGCCTATTTTGGGGGTGGAGGTAGATAATATCCGTTTGTGTAATATTTGTTGGGAGGAGGAGATAATATTCGTCTATGGGTTTATTTATTGCAAAATTTATAAATTTAAAATAATTAATTGATATAGATTTGTAAATAATTTAAAATAGATTTAATAAGTACTTATTAGTATATACTTTAATTTTGTACAGAGAATAAATCAAACAATAGTTTTGATGGTTATGAATATAATAATATAGTGCATATTGGAAGAAGTTGTGCTTAAATGATCGTTATAAAGGAAAAGTTATGGCTTTCTTAATTAAAAAAAAAAATTATTGTGAATTAATGGGTATATATTATTTTTATTTATTTACTTTGGTTTAAATGTATGTATATCCTTGTTTTATTTTCTTAATGTTGAATTTCTATTCGATATGGAATTTTAGTTTTTCTTGGTCTATACCATTAATGATAATGTAATTACTAAACTTGTGTCGTTTGGATCCGTGAAACAAGATTAAACATACTTTATCAATCCAAAATATGGGACAGTATTTAAATTACATTACCTCTATTTTTTTTGTTTTTCAATATTTCTTTTTCTTGAGATTTGCTATGTTTTTAATGGCTTTGTAATAACTTGGTTGTAAATTTTAATTAATATGTTATATTTGTTTTAAATAAAAATTGGCATGTATAATTTGTAATTCGGAAAAATTCTGGCTTTTTTTTTTTTCATTATAATATTTTGTATATTTTTAATTTAACATGTTTATATTTGGGTTATTTTGATATTTTAATGATTTCTTCAATCAATTCTTAGTAATTATAGATTATTTTTTTTAATAATTGTTTCAAATTTCGTTGTAAAAAAATTTGTATAATTTTAATAACGGTGGTGCATCTGCGGGAAATCGCCAACAGAAGCTATCCTTTGGAAGGAAATAAGGTGAAATACAATACGCGTCAGACCAAATCATATCTTTCCTGGCGTCGGGATTCCAAAATTGATGAACTTTGCATCACTATATGCCTTTTTGGCATTGATATTGGTAATGAATGGCTTACATTTTGCAACATGACCATAAAAATCTAATATGTGAAGCTTTCGACAAACCGTTCTGTTTATAATGGGAACTTCTTGACCGATGATGTTATTTATTCAGGTAACCAATTAAGTTTTTGGAAAATAATTCGCGTCATTGCTTACTAACCCCTGTCGAACAACTTTCTTTACCTTCTACAATTTTCAGAAAAACACATTATTCATTTTTATAATGGGCCATAATTTTAGGCACAGTTTTAGATACTGAAGGCCCTACTGGGCGAATACCTGGACGAATCGCTGAGACCTGACATTTTAAAATAATGTTACGCTACTAGTGTCTTATCAGTAACAGTATCACTTACAGTGGATAACTGGTATATCGTATTCTCATACACATTTACTTGTATATATATGCAGCCAAACAGTGACGTTTACATCACACTGAAAATTAGCATAAGAGCTTTTGTGACGCTTTTCAGTAGTTTTTTCCATTATTTTGTCTACAATTTATACATAAGTTCTTGAATTATAAAATCAGACACGTAATTCCTCGAACTGTCTAGAATATTTACGAGAAAGAGTAATTTTCATTAAAGCACAAAAAACATCCCTATGGCATTGATTTCTCAGCGAATCATTTTGATTACTTATGTTTGAAATTTTCATATCCAATGAACCTTTTCGATTTCGTTTTTTTTTTTTTTTTTTTTTTTTTTTTTTTTTTTTCAGTTACTGATAAAATATGCAAAAAAAATTAGATTTGGTACATTAAAATAGAAATTAGAAGAAAAATTCGATAAGAGAATATCACCGAAAACTTCTCGAAATTAATTTTAAATAATTTAAGTTAGTTAATAATATTAAAGGTATGCAACTAGTTTCATATGTAAAATGATAGAAAAATTCATTTATTATTAATTAAATATATTAATCAATCAGTAAGACTAACTGTAGGCAGGAATTTACATTATAGTTAGCATAAGCAAGATACTTATGTTTTACAGTGACTAAAATAAATTCGCGCACTAAAGATGATAATATGGCAATCTTGCATCAAGTACACACTCATAATGGGTATCATACCGAATTGTAGTTCGAAAGTGCATTTGCTTGAAAAACAAAATATAAGTTTTTTCATACATTAAAATTAGAATTTTTGGATTGATATTCAATTAAGGTTTATTGTATTTTTTCTGGCACTTTTTTTTTGTTCTTCCTGGTGTTTTTGGGGATGACAATGTGTTCCTTTTCCTTTAAAATCTTTCGAATTTCTTTAATATTAAAATATTGAAATTTTTGTTTCCCTTTAAATTATTAATTTTCTCTCTCTCTCTCTCTTTTTTTTTTATCCATTATGATACTTGTATTGTAGGAATTATTAGTTTCCCTTGCATCTTCTGCACTAGTTCTGTTAGGATAATTAATTCATAGAAAATGTTTTTTACTATATCTATATAATTGTTTTTCACTGTAATATTTTTATTATGCTTTTTTTTTCAAAATCCTAGTCTAATTTGTATAGGAAAAAATATTTGATTTTCGACCTAATTAGTAAAATTAGGCATCATTTCACTAACAGATATTGAATTTATTAGCTATTATAAACGTAAATTTTATTGGACTTATTTTCATTCTCGAATGAAATATATACTAGATTTTAGTATCCGAAATATGAGTAAACTTCTCAATTTAAACTGCTGTTACTCAGACACGGTAAAAATAATTATGTTTCAGTTTAGTTATATTCCTTATATTTCTCTAGTAAATAAGTGTTATGTAATGTAATTAATATTTCAACGTTATAATTAAAATTATTTTCCCAAAACCACTTTAAGGCTCCCATCAACAATTATAATTGGACGTAATGTTAATCCTATGGAATTTATCCTCAAATCTATAGTATTTTATCTAATAGAAAGCAAAAAAGTGCAGTGGAAAGAGCAAAAAATAAGGAAGGTTTTCGGCGGGATTACATTTTATACCTCCGATTTTTAAAAAATATTTTACTCCCATTTTAATGATTCCTTTGTGAGTTTTCTGGTCTCTAAAAAATATTCTAAAATATTTTTAAGAGTCGGAGAGAAAATATAATTCTTCAGAAACCTTCATAATTTTTTGCTTTTTTGGATACTTCTTTTGCATTCAAATGGATAAAATAGTATAGATTTGAGGACAGTTGTAGAAATTTTTAGGTTTAACATCACGTTCACGAAATCAAAATGGCCGGTGTAGACGAGAGCCTTAATTCGTTATATTAATTACTAGTTATATTAATTCGATCACAAAGTATTCGAGTATGGGTTCATATGTATTGTTATATGTATACATACATGTAAAAAAATTACTGTATGATAAAATATCGTGAGAAAAGTTAGTTACGTCATTAGTATATTTGGTAGTATACATTTACACGATTAAATACAAGTATACAAACAGTGTAAAGAACATTCTTTTCACGATATTTTATCGTTTTGTAATGTTTTTTTTAATGTGTTTTCTTCTATTCACATTGTAACTATGTCTGGATCAAAACTTTAAAAGCTTTTTTCTCACATTTTAAAGCATTCAATTCAGTTGAAATATTCTATGCGCGATTGTTTTGGATGACAATATGATAATTTAATTATAATTAGTAAAAATTAATGGATTAAAATTAATGTAAAGAATCAAATTTTTACGCCGTTTCTCGCCAAGTCGCCAAATGATCACTAATTCCGTTGTCAATGTGAAGGGGTTATTGCTTAAACTATTTTATGTTAATTAGTGACATTTCTGTAAATCCATCTTTTGCTTGAAAAAAGAAGCGCTGCAGGGAAGCATCAACTCGTAACATTGCTCCCCATCTTCAAGACAGGCGAATGTTATTGAAAATGAATGTTACTTGCAAGGGAATGTTACTTAAAATTTAAGGTATAAAAAAATTATGTAACACAAAGCGTGAAGTTTAAAAGAAAACCCATTTTTAAAAAATTCGTTTTTTATCGGTGTACTAATAAGTAGCGAAGCTTTTGATACGATTATTAAACTTCCTATGGTTTTTCAACAAAACTAAAAGAAAACTTTTCTCAGCATGTTATTACATATATTCTTAAATGTGAAACTAAAATATGTATTTTTTACTCCATACATATATCAATTCTGGGTTTAAATAAAAGGGCGGACCACCAATTTAAGAGAAAGGTAGCATCTCGTTTCAAGAATGTTCAATTCGAAACTCAAGGGGTTAAAAATCATTCATAATAAATTACCGCTGTATCCATTTAATACTTCGCCTAGTCTATTAAACCGCTTAAGTCCCAAAAAAACTCGAAATATCTTAACGTTCATCATGTATCAATTTTGTGGGGCATTATACGAATTTGCCATCAAATGAATAATATTTTCCTAATGCATTATGTCATATTCAACTCACCCACAGTTTTCTTTCAGCATATGGCATTCACTGGGATACACTTTCCCATCACTTCCACATACAGGTCTGTAAACCGTACAATCCTCAGGACACTTCGGAACTCCACCTCGAGTTCTTCGATTGTAGACTTCCTCATACTCTGGTTGTCCATTCATCTCAAAAAATTTAGGACTTAGATTTTTGTTTGGAAGCTCCTGTCGATTGTAAGGATCGTTTTCACTGGTCGCTCTTTCGTTGTCCGGAGGGTAAAGTTCAGGAAAAAGAACATGTCTACCGGCTTCGATGACCAGTCCTTCCAAAAATTTGCGGCCATTTTCCTCGGACATTGGAATGTAGTCTTTGAAAGGTTCAGTTTCAGCTTCTACACTCGGCAGAATTTCATAGTCATATTCCGTGTCTATAATACCTGGGTCTTCTAGTTGCCCTGAAAATTAAGATAACGATTTTTATAAGTGAATATTCAAGCAAATGCATCAAAAAATCTACGAAGTTTAACATAACATGATAATGGCAAGCCTATAGTACACATGCAGCTTTATTAAAAAAAAATAATGATTATTTTAGTATATATGAAAAAAGTAAAGGCAAGTGAATTGGCAAATTGAAAAACACAAAAGGATTTTATTGTATTTATTTTTTGCAACTATAACGCAGTTCCATCTTTTGATTATTTGCATGCTATAACACAGTTTTTGGTTAAAATTATATAAATTGCCATTTTTAGTTTTCAAAGTTGGGTTATTCGTGATTTTCTCTTCACTAATCTCTACGATTTTATAATAGTTTGAATTGCAAAAAATTACAATTTCTTCACAACCAAAAAGGTTTTCGATTAAGTAAATAAGAGGGAGATAAGAAATGAAGTGAATCGAATTAAAGATAATGATATATAAATGAATAGAGTTAAAGAAAAATGAAGGGGCGTTAGAGGACAATGACAAGCTGATAGTTATTAGTAAATCGTATTAAGTGTCATAATTAATCTTATGGATTGAAATTATTCTTAATCTGAGTACTAAGATACGAAGCTATTGCTAGTGAGAACTGTTGGAATCAAAATGAGTGATTTGGTAAGCTAAGATTTCATTTTTAAATCTTTATCTAGAACTGAAATGTTAAATGGGATTCGAGAGCGACTATATCTATTCTTCAGTCATCAATAAAGTATTTTATCTTGCTCTCACTTATCTTCAATTGGAATCTGATAAAAATCGACTAATTAATTAGACGGAAAGATGATTGTAGATATAAATAATGAAGGACGTTCCTTACAAGTTTACTGGAACAGAATGATAATTGGAGCCCTAATATTCAAAAAGTACTTTTATAAATATGCATTTAAACATTGTGACCAAATTCTTGTATAATTTTGTTACTTTTTATTTTTGTAAAATGTAAAATTTGAATGTAACTGAATCAGGGAGAAATGTGGAGAATTTTTAGCATAGAGCTTTCAGTAGTACTTTTTAATTCATCTGGATAGTTGTCAGACGATAGAAAAATTAAGTTTATAGTCGTAGAGTATTATAATAGCAATCAAACTGCTCTTTGGCATTTGATCTACACCGAGAATGAGGTTTTTGATTCTCATTCTGCTCTTTGGATTCATATATATGACTCCAAAATAAAACTGAAAATAGAAACAAATCTTTCAGGATTTGTTTCATAAAATTTTAAGCCCTTTGGTTCACAAGATAGTAATTTAAAGAGAAGAAATTTTATATTCATATATAATACTTACTTATAAATATACGAAATGAACCAGAAATTCCTGACAGAATGGAAAATTTAATTCAAAATCAACTAATTAGCTTACGAGAATGCGTTTTGGGTCAAAATGCTTCCCTCGGTGAAAAGTTTTTGTTTGTGCAAATTACAAGTAATATAAAAAAAAAAATTAAAGTCAATTCCTGCTTAAGTCAACAAATTAAAGTTTTATTTTAGTTACTTTTTATTAAATAATTACAATTAACATAAATATGTATATACATATGACAGAATCCCAATATTAAGTTGCAAAAGAAATTTTTTCCCAGCCATCTACACGCTTCGTCACTGACGGTATTTATTCCTAAATATATATCCTGCTAAATATCTTATATAAGAGATTTTTTTTCTCCCATTTGAAACTAAAATTAATTATTTGGAAATCAAATAAAAAAATTTAATGCTTCGACCAGAAAGTATGAAGATTCTACGCCGACGCCCTACCAAATTTGCCATTGCAAGACAAATGACGTAGTAGAAGCATTGGCTTGTTTCTAAATTCATCCGGTAAATTAAATAGTTGGAATGCAGTTAAACCCAGCCAACCTTGGCGACAGGAATTATTTGGCGGTATTTTGCCAAATGTGGCTACCCTGGTCCGGTTCGCGGATTTAACGTTCAGCAAAAAAAAAAAAAAAAAAAATCACCAAGTTTGGTAATTTTTGAAATCGCCCCAAGCGGTTGGGATAAACTGTATTTTCTCCAATTAAATTTAATTAATGAATTAATATTTGAAAAAACTGTATTAACACCAAGTGTCATCCACTACAAGTTTAAAAATGTATTTGAACTTGAGTGGATGAATAAAAAATATTTTACTAACGATTGAAAATTTGAACAAAATATATAAATATATATAGAAAGAGCAGGAGCTAAGAGTAGGAATTTAAAAAAAAAAAAAAAAAAAACGTTGCGAATTTCGCCATAAATGGCATTATATCGTAAAAATGGCAAAACAAACCACATTTAAGTGTGTACGTTCCTTGTGATTCGAACCTCGAATCGTCATTACTGATTTTCAACATCGAAACTAATATTTTCAAATGAAACACCTGCATCACTTATATTTAAGGACAGGCAGCTCTATCTAAGGGCGAAATTCAGATCTATTTTTATTTGCACAAAAAACTTTTCAGGGTGGGGAACAATGTGGTCAAAATCTCACTATCGTAAGCCAATTAAGTAAATTTATATGTTATGTAATACGAATTTCATTGAATATTAATCGAAGTGACTAATTACTGAGACAGTGATTTATAGTTGTGACTTAAAATTAAAACTACTTATTACGTATTCAACTTATAGAAATTTTCTTTGAAAATACAAGCTCTGTGATCACACTTAATAAAACGAATGGCAGCATTTTTTGTGTGATACTTTTTTCGTTTAATAAAGACATAATAATAGTTATTAATTTTATCGTTACGCTATATGATGTTACATTTTCATAATTTACAAAAATATATTCTCAAATCTCAGACAAAATTATGGGGTTCATCTGTCAAAATCTCTTGTCGATATTTGTTCTTAGGCTTTGTGGTTACAGTCTTTTTCTCTGAAAAACTGTTTTTCATTACATGTCAGAATTTGATGTCTGTTAGAAATGATGGCTAAAATACCTTCTATACAATTGGATTATAATACTTTGAGTTATAATTTTTTTGCTTTGAAATATGGCCTTATATACATCGTTTTTTGATTTTCATCCTGCTATTTCAAAAAAAAATTACCAATTGATTTTTTTTTTTAGCAATATTTACAAATGATGGAGTTCAGTTCAATTACAATGCACTATGTTAAGAAGAGCGTTGGATATATATTTTTCCTCTTGCTCTAGAACAATATTTTAAGTTTTCGTCAAAAACAGGAGGAATTTGTTAACTTCCGTTTTGATTTAGTTCTATTAATTTGGCACTGGAAGCAACACGAGACCTGCTGACGACGATCCTCGTAATTTTGAACCTCAGTCAAGTAACGAACACAACATCTGGGCTCGCAACTCCGTCTCCTAGCTTCCACAACAATGGCTGGATTTTGAGCCTCGGCAGATTTAACGTGCATCAGTCCCGGGTACTCGGCGAGTATTTAGTAGCATCAAGGCTCGAACCCAAGAAACACGCCGACCATGAGTCCGTGACCGTGACCACTAGGCTACCGTAGCAGCTTGTTAGCTACCGAATCGGTAAATTTACCATCAATTTTTGAACATCGTTTTTTGATTTTCATCCTGCTATTGATAAATGGAATCTTTCTACCCTTTTGGAAATCGAAGTTTTTGAAATGTGCCTTTATTTTTTTTTTTTTTTAATATCTTTTGAAATTAATATAAAATGATTACCTTATCTCCACTTGAGAGAATATTTTCATTTTAAAACTAAATTATTTTGTGGCATTTTTTTTTTCATTCGACTCTCATTGGACTTTTATCGTTTTATTGTTTTCGTCTCGAACTATTCGCAGTATGATATAAGCGCAAAAACATTTTTTCCTTGCTTTTTTTCAATTCTTCTTTAGTTATTTTTAATATTTTCTTTTCAGATATGGTTAGCAGTCATCTGTAAATATACAAGAAATATGATCCAATGATGAATTTGTGTACTCCTCGAATGACCTTGATTCTCTTATACGTTGGAACTTAATGAGTATTTTGTTTGGCAGAATTTCTCGTAAAACGGTAAATTTAAAGTTACTATATTTGATGTCTTGATCAACTGTAGTATAGGTGGATAAGCTATCTTTTAAAATAACACAACTTTCTTTTTCCGCAACCCTGTTCTTTAAATTGGTCAATATGATTATTGCTTCAATAACAAAAATATAAACATTGCCTTCGATTAAAAATTTCAGCTTATTTCTTCCTTTGGGATTCGTTTTCGTTAGTTAGTAGATTTCAAAAACTCTGTTGTTTAATAATACTATTGTTTAATGTTGTATGTATGTAGATGATAAGAGCATTTTTAACGATAATGTCCTGGAGTATTTATTTTAGGAAGGCTGTTCTGTGGTATAAAGATCAATTTCAAATACTAATTTAAGGAAAAGTATTAAGATAATATATAAGATTACGATGAGGTTCATAAAGATAAATGTTCGCTTACGACAGGAGGTACATTCATATTTTGATAAGCAAAGCTTAATCATCATTGTTCTTTACGTGAAGAAGACAAATATCTTTCCGATCCGAGTTACAGAGAAATTTGTCTACGGCTCAAAATATTCTTGTGTTTGTTAAGCCATTTCAGAGGAATAATTATTTTATGGAAGTTTTCTAGCAGAGAAGGTCATATAAGTTCTCAAGACTACAATTCTCTGTTTAATTGCCAGATATCAACCAGAGTATTTTGCAAAATTCCGAGGACTATTCTCATAGCTGCATTGCAGAGTGGCTCTAATATGACTATATTACAATAACGAGGAGATTAAAATATATTTGGCCATAAAAAAATCCCTTTTCTACCTGGAACATCTATAAAATCATGGACCACGTGATAGATTTAAGTGTATTTCAGCTTTGGAGCCATTTTGTTATAGATATGATGTATATTCTTTCCGTGTAACATAATGGAGTTTATTGCCATACAAATCTCTTTCGAGAGTAAGGTCATTCCGCAACAAAATATTCTAAGTCAATGGCAAATGTAATGGAATCTTAAATTAAATAATAACATAAACAATATTCTTTATTTTGCTTTCATCCGAAATTCCTGCTCAGGTAAAACACTAGAATATGTTTATATATAATTGCGAATGAAACTTATTAGACCCAGATATAAACATCTTTTTCCAGGCAAAAATCGCTGTATTTACAAACTAGATGTATTCTATCCATAAAATGTGCATCTTATGGACAATTTTGAAGACGATGTTTTATAAATCTCGCTTAGAAAAATTCATATACAAAAACTCTGGAAGAATTCTGAAAATGAAATTCAATAACATTATAATATCAGACAGAATAAGGCAAAATTTCAGTCCAAAGAAATACAAATCCAGCTGGAATAGGAAAGAAAATTTCGACAAATTGTTTATTTCGCTGCTTTCAAAAGTATAGAAGTATTTTATCTATAAAATTAATGGCTATCACAAATTGATTTATTTGTCATAGTCCTGACACTTGATACACTTTATTCGATGCAAGACTGTCTCTGCCGGCGGCTACTGTATGATAATCCCTTAAGCTGTGACTCAATAATTTACCGTTAATTTAACCTCTGTTACTTGATGGTTGATTTCATTAGAAATAGCCTGAAAAAAATGAAAATCTATGCTTTTGTAATGTTTAATTTTAATTTTTTCATTATAAGATATTTTTCCATGTTTTGTGTAACATAAAAATGTGCTGCAAAAAATATTTCCTAGATTGTAAGCGTGTCCTGTAGTTTGAGAAAACAGAATTGATAAAAAATGAAATTGAATAATTTGAAATTATTGTAATCCATGTTAAAAATTCATTGTGATTCATTCAGGCAGCAAAGTTCTCAGATCAGAAAAAAAAAATATTTTTATTCTATTTATACAAAAGGCTTTTTCCATTTAGTTTATTATTAGAATAAAAGAGGAAATAAAATTTTAACTTTTTTTCCTTTTTGATTAAAAGTATTAATGTAAAATACAACGTTATCTCATTATCTGTTCCTTAAAAATAATTCATGCAAATCAAATGTAATAAATGTTTTCAACTTTACCTTGAAAACTATTTTTCGAATCAAAATATGTCATCAATTACTTCCGCTTTCAGTCATTTAATTTTTCTCTCCTAACAAGATTAAATTACATATTTTGACATTCCGACAGTAATATTTCCTGGTGATTCGAATTCCAGATTTGTTTAACATATTGAAAGACAAAATTACACCATTTTGTAAGAAAATTAACCAAGATTCAAAGAACCGACACCGGTATTCCATAAATATTTTATTTCTTTTAAAAAGATTGATGATCATATTTTATGAAATAAAACAAAATTTACTAAAATAAAATTACTTCTCAGAATTTCGGGAAATGTTCCTTTTTAAGAAAGGGTGTTAAAAAACTCTTATTTTATTTTCAGAACATATAATAACACATTTTGCGCATTTCTGAACCATAGCCATATAATTTGCGAGGAATTACTTATGACTATCGTTACTTTAATTGAGAAATGAATCAATTATATTTAAAATTACGTTACATTAATAATTTTTATTCATCATTGCAAACATATAATAATATAATGCACAAAAAACTGAATAACTTGTGCATAATATTCTGTATCAGTGCGATTTACAAATGCTGTGTTTACAAAATATGATACAGTACTTCACGATCAATTTTCTTTCCAACAATTTAAAAAACTCTGAAGTTAACGATTTTTAAAATATCTCACTGTGCATTATTTGAAAGCTGTTTCAATTGTGTGTGTCATTTACTGTTTTTTTTTTTTTTGTTTTTGTTTTTTGTTTTATTGCCACGTTACATTTACACTCCGACATACATTTTTGCCATACTTGATTACTAAAATGATAATTAATATCATATATCATCTGATTTCATCTGTCTCAATGAAAAATGTAAAAAAACGGTATATTGGATTGTTCCGTTGAAATTATACAGGGTTATTCAAAGTGATTCATCCAATTTTAAAATTCCATGTTTTTAAAAGTAAACGATACAGAATGAAAAGTAATACATGAATAAAAGGAAAAATGTGGAAGTCTTATGTTGTGAACAATACATGGCCCTCGTATGTTATTCGCGAAGCTATTTCACGAAAGCTGTTTTAGAAGCTTTCGCTGAGCTACCTCGCATTTGGATAGGTCATAGTGGACCAGATGACTTTATGTTAAACAGCCGGCCACCAAATCACTTGATATGCGATTCCCATGCTATTTCTTCTTTTGGAAGTTTTCATAGTGTACTCCACCATTACCCACAAATTTATGTGAGCATAATCAACGGATTTCTGCTGATGCACAGTCAATTATCACTGACACTTTACAAAGCATTTGGAAGGAATTTACATATCAGTTTGACATTATACGTAAAACTAAAGGAAATTATATTGGACACTTGTAAAAAAAACTTTCATATTTTCCCTTTGCATTCATGTATTACTTATCATTCTACGTCGTTTATTTTTGAAAATATAACATTTTGAAATCGATGAATCTTTTTGTATAACCCTATACAGAAAGAGAACGAACAGAAGAAGAAAAAAGAAATTCTATGATTATATGGAATAATTGGCTATTTTACTATTTTGAAGAATTGAATTTTACTCTGTATTATTTAACATCAAGTTTTCTTAAGCAAATAAGTAACAATTTACAAATCTGAAATTCGTGATAATCATATTATATAACTCTAAAGCAAATGGAACTACCAATTTTTGTCAAGATGTACTTATCAGCAATCTTAAAGAGATACATGAATACATAGAAACTAGAAACGTACTGGATCTACAGTAGTCATGTTGTTTGTGTGCGTGATATTTTATTATTTAACATCAAAAGAATTGAAATCTCATTTTCTATCATTTCTATTTATCTCATTTTTCTGTCATTTAAAGAAAGATATAATCTAATATCCAAAGCAAAAACTTATAAAACAAAAATAAATAAGGTTTCTATAGATACTATGAGAAAATTTTACTAAATGCTCTTCATGAGGTTTATAACAAAATAAGAGAAAAGGTTTTTAGGGAAACTGTATATTAATTTTTAAATCTTTACATAAGCATATTTTCACAAGAAGTTGTAAAAATTTTATATGTGAATTTTGAGCTATTGTAACCTAAAAATTTATATTTTCATCGGGTTTTTTTCTAAACAATTTTATATTTTTACAGCAATTTAACAATAAAAAAATTAAAAATATTGTTCTAAATGTATTTAAATGTAGATTTTGAAGAGTAAAAAAAAAAATTATGCATGCGTAAAATACAACATATATCAACTCAATTCTTAATATAGCTAAACTTTTGTTAAGTAGAATTTCTGTTGCTCAAACGCATGTAAACAATAGGCAATTTTTATTGTTCGTCATTAACAAAATCACTTTTATATATCTTACACCGATTTTTAAACAGAAGATCTCTCTCTCTCCCTTGAAAGTGAAATGAGACAAATCCTTATACAATTTATTAATAAGAATTTAATGATAATAGTTTTGTTTTGTTTTTTATTTCTGTAATAGTCAGGTATTCAAAGTGCTTACAACTGATCAATTTTAAAACATTCATAATGTAAGAATTTCCAATAAGTTGAATATTTTTCGCGAACCTTTTTATATAAATTGCCATGATTGTTTTTTCACTGGATATGATAATTGAAAGAATATAAAAAAACTGAGAAGTCTCATGTAAGTACAATGTAATTTGCTTTAAAAAAATGGGGGAGAATAATCCATTTAAAAGATAAACATACGTAAGAGAATATCAATGTAAAAAAAATATTTAGTTCTTTTAAAATTAAATCTCTTAAAATCTGTGTCAATTTCATTTAGCACCCAAGAATACTTTTTATATCACATTCCTAAATTTTGTTTCTATTTGCAGAGGCGAGTTGTATTCTTGTAGCTATTTTCATGCGTAATTATTAAAAAAAATATGGATAGTTTTCTTCAGTATTTTGTTCAATAAATTATTTTCAGTATAAAGCAAGACCTTGTTGAGTACTTTCTCTATTAACGTTAAATTCGACACAGAGCTTTCATTTTGTTTTGCTTCATATCACTTTATATTTCCTTGCCATTCACCAAATCGCTCTATAGTTTCCATATAAATTTATTTATGTAAATCCATCAGTGGTGTACCACGAAAATAATTTTGGGGATGCATATCGTCATAGCCATGATAGAACCAATTTTTTTTTAGTTTAGAATCACCTCTTGATAAAAAAAAAAGTAAATAAGATACTGTATCAATCGTATTTCTCCTGCTTAAAACTGTCCATTGATGTAATTTTATCAAATGTTTACTTTTAAATTATAAAAATTTAAAAGTAAACATCATTTAAGAAAAATAATTAATATACCAAGAGAAAAAAAAATGGCATTTTGGGGGGGTGCATTTTTCAGGGATGTACTCTCCCTTCTTTGTCTACAAACACTGAACCAGATGCACTCTTTTTCAGAGACAGCTAAGACGTTTTTTTATTCTTTTCTCAGGAATCCTTAATTGAAATCCTTTTTTCTCTTCGTGATGAAAAAAAAATTTAAGCATGAGGAGAAAAAAAAGTTCTTATGCTTAAAATTTAGAATATCTATAACAGTGTGATAAATTATTTTGAAGTTTTCCGATTTCGAGAAAAAAATCTTCGGGGTTTTATATGCCACTTTGCACACACTCCCAGGTATGCCACTGAAACCCGTTGACCTTATTGGATATACTAAACTAAGAACGAATGATGTGAATATGAGCACGTATGATAACTTGATAATATTTTTGAGTATGTGTATATTATGTTTGATATAATTCTTTGATAAAGTGTGCAGTGCACGTATATAATATGGCAAACATACGCATCTGCATATGTTTATTTGGTAAATTAGGCAAGGAAGTATTGTAGAGTTTCCCTATTACTACTCTCTTCTGTTATCTTTAAATACAAACTTAATCACTCACTTATTAGCACAGATATGTCCAGTTTTCAGTCAATTAGAAAGTTAAATGTATTCTTTAAAGCACTTATTTATTTATGCTATTAGGGGAAATGCTCTCCACCAGCCCACAGCCCCTCAACGCGTTTACTAACTAGAAATAATAAACTTTTAATATAAAATAACACGTTGTGACGTATATCGTTCGTTACTTAACTCTACAGAATTTTAAAGTCTAATTAAGTTCAAGACTCCAATAGAAGTTACAAAAGAGAAAGAACACACAGTTTATAAGCCCTTAACACAGAATATGCAAGATCACTCTCTTTCTCGCTCTCGAATCTCTCTTAACTCAGTTAATCCTGGTTTATAATCCAATAATAAAGTCTTAGATTACTAAATTACTCATTTCGATTCAAGCACTTCACGATTAAAGCAGATTCCATCCCAATTATTCTGATGAGGAGTCACTTTTAACATGAATGATTGTTCCACAAACGATCATTGGCGTGGTGTGGAAGTTAAGAGAGGGGGTACCAGCTCAGGTGTTGTCTTCGTCACTTGACCAAGGTTCAAAATTACTAGATCCTTCGCCAATGGCCGTCGTATTGCTTCTAGTGCGATGTTAATAAAACCGGACCAAGCCAAATCCAACATAAACGATTAAACACGGTGATTCATTCAAATCTGCACATCCATCAACCTGTCGTTATCCTCTTTCCTCTCAATTCTATTTCGCTTACATGTCATTATCTCGAATTCAATTCATTACATTTCTTATCTTCATCTAATTTATTTAATCACGTTTCTTTTGACTGCCAAGAAATTTTAATAGTATGCAATTGAAATTATCAAAAAGTACCTGAGGCTAGTGAAGAAAAATCGTGAATTGTCCAACGCCCCAAGGTTTACCAGTATACTCAGGTCCTAAACGAAGTAAATACGTCAAGGTATCTTAAGCTTCAAAAAAGCTGGATCTTTACTCCTGCAATATTAAATTATATTTCATACGCTCAGAAATATATTCCTAGCACAATTCAACTCCGTCTCACTCCTGCTGCCATACTACTAATTTCGACATTATTTAAAAATCTGTTTTTCACTGTCACTTTATTACACTTCTTTAGTCAACCTAAATTAATTAATAACTTTTCATTTGATTGAGTCGAGGCTTTATTTTTGGTAAAATTGAGTTCCCTTGATAATTAATTGAAGAACACTGTTAATCAATCATAACAATATCACTGGTAGCTTTAATAAGTTTGTCCATGTGGGGAATCGCAAAAAAATAAAATATTTAAGTAGAATTTTTTGCTAATCAAAAAACTTTACTAAGTCTTACAATAAACTAGTAAAAAGGCACTCATCTTTATTATTATTATTATTAGAGCATTCTATCAAGGAATTCACAAAAGCGTGTCTAAGTGTTGTGTTATCTGTGCAAATGCTTATGTGTTATGCAACATATATCAGACTATGCAAACTATCCCAAAAAATGATTTAATATTAAAGAAAAATTTTGTTTAATTTCGTTCGCGTATTCTCCTTTTCCTATTTACAACATGTTAAAATGACTCTTTTAATTCTCATTAATTTTGTACGTTGCCTAATGATCATGATCGTGGGCCCGTGGCTAGGGTTGTTTTCGTCGAGTCGTGGGTTCAAGTCTTGAGGCCAAGAAAAAGAACGCTAAACGAGGTCTTACAATATTTACGAATTCTTAAAAGAGTGATTGAGACTGTTTATCAACGTCGACTGAGAAACAACACGAGGGCTATTGGCCACAGATCTCACAATTTTCAATTTTCTACAAGAGACAGGGACGACCCCTGAGCTATCAAATCCCTTTCCGAACTTCCACACCACGGGAGGACTTGGGACCTCAATCAGTTTTAACGTGCATCAGTCCCACTACACGGTGGGTCTATTCTTGAAAGGAAGGCCTCATTGATTCAATAAGATTTGATGGTTATTTTCTATAAATATTTTGAAGAACATAATTTATAACTCTAATGTGGCGCTGTTTTGAATTAATAGTCTTTATTCGAATTCTAAATAGATTTTAAATCCTTAAATCTTATTCAAACCAGACGAAGTTAGACATTTCTAACAATTTTTGTATTGTCTTCTGTGTATTTCCTTATCAATTATTTTTTCAAGGAAATAGAAGTAGCGTACGGTATTTGAATTTTTAGAATATGGGATCTTGAATCTCAGCTCTTTAAATTTACAAAGATTAGAACTTTAAAAGTATAAAGGATCATTAATATTCTACATATTTATAAATTAAACTAAGAAAAATGATACCCAAAAAATTATAATGATGAACTTTAGTATAATAAGTTGTTAAATCATTAATTATAAAGGTTAAATAAAAATTAGCTATTTTACCCAAATTTTCCAGTTATTTTTTTAATTTAAAAGTGCCCTATTTGAAATTTAATTTTATCTTGTTCATGTATACGTATAAGCTTTTCAAATAAGTTAAATCAGAACACTAAAAAATCCTTATAATTTATTATTTTTATACATTTTAATTACTTTTCTCAATAATTAAAGCATGAAAGCTATTACTGAAATCAATTAAAATTTATCGAGAGAAATTCAGAATCGGCTTATTAAATTTTAAAAAATATTTTTAAAGTGCTTGAAAATAAATAATAATCATTTTTCATGTAACTACATGGATGAAATTGTATTATTATTTAAAATTAAATTTATCTCAATTCACTAATAACTATAACTCATTGCTTGTTGAATTAAACTATTTTTCTAAACAAAAGAAAAAAAGCTACAAATAAATTTCTTCCAACACTTCTTTACAACATTTTCATAACTTTTAGTAGTTTGTGCAAAAAATCTAATTGAGAGTGTATAGTGATTTTTTGCAAACATTTTTACAATATAAATCTAATTTTAGAGTAAAACCATAAATTGTGAAAGGAATAAAATTTTAATTAACCTCAAAAAGCAAGAGAGTATAGTTCTTTTAATCACTTGAAATCAATCAAAAGAGAGATTTAAGAACATTTTTATAATCATCAAAAATATCACGGAGTATCATGGAGAAAGAAGACATTATACAATATAATTTAAATTAATAATTTAGCTACAATTGACAATAATTTGACTTCTTTAACTATGCTAAAAAATATATCGCAACAATTTTAAAAGCATAAATACAAATTCAAAAATATATTTATTTATTTATTCAAAAAGCCATGATTAGGACTTTAGAAAACATAATTGTGTAATAAAACTTCTTTTTTGCACTTTTTTGAATGCCCGTAAAATAACATTCTAAATAACATAAGATTATTTTTCATTGAATTAAATTCTATGAAAGAAAAAGAAAAAAAAAGAACACATATCTTTGAATACTTTTTTTTTTTTCATTTCGAAAGAGCGTGACATTTAATTTAGCTGTCAATTAAGAGACCCAGAAATGGTAATCGTATCGAAAAATCGTCTGCCTCCTCGGTATGTGTATCATGAAAACAAGAATGAGAGGCAACTCACCTGTGGCGAGCGTCGCTAGAATCTGCAAGATCAACAATGCGGGGGGAACCATTGTCTGACACTAGTGCCGACGAAGAGCTGTCGAGTGAAAGTGCGGGTGTTCCAAGTTCAGTGTCGGAGTCGAAGGATGATTATTGGTCGGATTGTAAACACCCGTATTGCATTCTTAAATAACGGCCTGATAAATTCACCGCGTTAGCGGAGCGAATGGCATTTGCATAAAATTCTGTGGAATGAGATCTTACACCATGTAAGGAAGACATTTAAGACCACAAGCCGATTGCGTTTAATTGTTTCGTTATCAGAGCCTTATTTGAGTTCATTTCAGTTGAAGTATATAATTTAATATTGTTGAAATGTAATAGCGAAATTTACATTGATTCTTTAATTTTATCTTTTTCCTTATTTTTTGAAATACAGAAATAAGAGATTAATAAATTATTTTCAATAAAATTTAATAAATATGAAATATTCAAAGCTATTTATAGTGGATAGTTTTCTCCGTTGGGCATGAATGAAAACAGGGATATAGAAATATATAAATTTGAAATTGTAATAAACATAAAAGCAATACCAACAGAAATTGTTCTAAGCAATGAGTTGCGAAAAACAGATTTTCGCTACCAAAAGTACTAACCTCTTTTTAATAATTATTAAATTATTCAATTAAATATTAGAATTAAAGCAAACGATAAATTATTAAATTTAATATATTTTAAGCTAAATGTAATTAGTGCTGCCATAAAATGAATCAATTTTTCTATGTTTCATTTCGAGTCCAATAAAAAATTGAGGAAAAATTTGTTCAAATATTTGTGAAAATTAAATTCGTTACTGGTAAAAGCAGGCATCAAACATTATACGCAAAAAAACTTTTACGACAAAACTCTTGAAAAGTAGTGCTGTGACCATTTTAATGTTGACTTAAATAATAATTGCCCTTTTAATGGATAAAAATTAAATGGGAAAGAATTCTGTTTTGAAAGTACTCCATGAATGTATCAGAAAATTTGTTTTTAATTATGGAAATTTCAGATAGTTGCTCAGAAATTTTATAAATAAACTTCCGTAAACAATGAAATTTTTGTACATCGGATCATAACACTACATTCTGTTTTAAAGTAAGCAACGGATATTTTTATGAAAGGAAAAAAATATTTTACGTTCTAAAACTAATTTAGAAATTAATTAAATTACAAAATTAAAATGTATTATTACTTCCAAAGGAATTCGAAATTTTTATAAGTGTGACTCACACGGCAAATTCATTATCCAGAAAAAAAATTCCATATTCAAAATATTGATTTATTTTTTTATTTTTTTGCATCAAATTAGAGAAAAACTCGAATAAAAAATTTATAAACTAAATATCTATAATTAAAATACGAAATTAAATGTATAAAATTCCCTGTAAAGCTTATCAAATGTTATAAAATTTTAATTCTATTGTTGCGAATTTTATCTAAAGACGATACTCAATGGCAGCTTAATGCGGCAAACACACTACATGATCTTATCTTAAGACTGGATCACACAATATTCTTCATTTTTACCTTCAATAGAACTTCCTGCTTAACTTCATCAAACAATCACCAAATGGTGTCTTCAAAAGTAGACTCTGTTTTTCTTCAAGGTAAAGAAACTCTTTACGTTGTTTCTCTTCCTTTTAAATCGCGTGTTTCTCATTCATTTTGTTAAAAGGTACAGAAGATTTGTGCTTTAGTTTCCTCATTCGCCTGCTATATTGAATAGCATATGGCAGAATTGCATCAAACAATACGGAAACTTGAAATTTAAAAAAAAAAAAAATGTGCTCTTTTTCCTATTACGTAAAAAAAGATAATTTCTTTAAAAAATATTAGATAGGGTTTATTAGATTATGACAAATTTTACGAGTTTAACGTGATGAGGAATCGTGATAGTAAAAACTTAATATTTAGTCGTCTCTTTTGTATAAAGAAAATGAAAAAAAAAAACAATTTCAAAGAACATAAAACCGCTTATAACATAGAAATTTTCAGAAGTTCGGCTAACTTAAATCATATTTAAATATAGAATGATTTGAATTTGAATTTGAATTCTGCATATTGCTTTAACAACTTCAAAAATGTTGTTAGAACTTATATGGAGAAAAATGTTATTAGAACTTATATTACTTAAGATTGATCGAAATATGGTCATAAAAATATACGAAGGTGCCTCAAAAAGTACTTGTGTTTTAGACGGATGTCATTGCTAATATAAGTTGGTGTTATCAATGAGTGCTGACCTCTATTAAACAGCACTGAAACAAATTTGACACTGTTTCATTAGTTAATTTTGATTTTGAAGCCATTTGCTGCCAATTTAAAATTTGACTGCTGCCGTGTCGAGATATCGTCATCATTTTGTGTCCAGTTGTCACCATCGATGAGACCAGAATGTATCATAATACTCTGGAAATCAAGCAACAATCAAGATAATGGCTTGCTATCGGGAAGATGCTCCACAGAAGGCGAAGATGGTCTCATCGACCCCAAAAGTTAAGGCGATGAATTTTTGGAATGCGAAAGGCGTCATATTCATTGACTTCTCAGAAAAGGGGAAGAGATTAATGAATTATGAATTAGCCCATTCTTATTTCCCATTCCTAACTTTTTGAACCACTCTCGTAGAGTTCATTAACTTGAATAAGTACAATTTATTTGATTATTAAGGTAATATATAACATTAAGTATATGTGCAATAAAAATGCTTTTAGATGTCTTAAGTACTACTGTCGATATTAATTAATATAAAGTCATGTCACAAAAGAAAAGAAAACATTAGTGAAATTTCGTTTTTTTATTGGAAGTACCAGATGATATATGTTATTATGAAGGTATAAACAGGTAGAAAAAATAAAGAGTGCTGGAATCAAATTAGTAACAATTTTTTTTTTTTTTTTTTTTGATTCCTACTTTAATTTATCAACGATTTTCGATGACTTGAGACAAACATTATTTTTGATGCATCATCGTAGAAAGCCCTTTATAGGAAATTTGATTTCATAACAATCACGTTATAATTAAAATACTCAAATTTCAAAATTTATCCAAAGGATTTTAAATGAAAAATCTGTTTCATTTGCTTCAAATTTGTCTAATACGTATGCATTAAGAAATTAGATGAGTTTTTTTTAATATGGCACAATATGAGGAATTTCCTTCTTAATTTTTTTCTACAATGTTACCTCTTAATTGATTTTGAAAATTAAACTACTGCTGTTGAGTAAAACCCTCGAATCGATCCACAAATAATGAACCATTAATTCAAAAATTATAAGATTGTTTTAAATTATCTCATAGCGCGCTTTCCCACTACAACAAGTTATAAGTAGAGAAACACGTTTTACAGGGGATGATTATTGATTTATTGATTGTTAACGCCATACTTAAACTTTTTCTCGAGAGCTATTTGTGACAGACCTCTTAATACTGACTTGGGCAAGAGACGAGGAGGACAACTGACTGGCACCTCACTCTCCTAATTTCCACACCACACCAATGGAAGGACTTACAGCCTAGACATATTTAACTTGCATCAGTTCCTTTGCACTGTAACTCTGTAATGGCATCAGAATTCGAACCCACGACTCGACGGAAACAACGCCAGCCGCGAGTTCACGACCAGATCCCTAGGCTACCGCGGCCACGAAAAATTTTAAATATGGAGTATAAACTTTATCCAAAATACATTTTATAAATATTGATTTTTTTTTTTCAAATATATTAGTTTAATTGTAATTCGGATAGTAACAAATTATAATATGACTTACATTTTCATTAAGAATGAAGAAAAATCCCCGAAAAAAAACTCACGGTATTGCTTTTAACCAGCGTGAACCGAGTACAAACAAAATTTATGTTCCTTAACAAATTTCTGTGTTTGTTTGTAATAAATGTTGTTAATTTAAAGCAGGGTTATATGTTTGCATCTGTTGTTTGACTCTTCAATTTATAATTAATGAAATTTATGTTTAAAAATACTGTTGTTCGCATAAATACGCAAGGTAGATCTGAAGATATTGAAAACACCAAACTATCATGATCTCAACGATTTTTTTTTCTCTTTTCTTCCTCTTTACAATCCCTCCATTTTATTTCTACAAGTAGATTTCCTTTTCCTGGTATCACGAACAATTAGTGTCATTGAGAAGCAAATTCCATAATAAAACAAAAATTATATTTATAATGTGAAAAGAATTCGTAAAAAAATAAATAGGTTAAATTATAACTTTATTTTCGTTGTCAATTTTGATTGGAAACAACATAAAAGTATCAAAATAGCCACAGTTTGCAAAATTCTCATATTAGTCCGGCCAAAATAGCAGGGAGGTCATGCTCATGAGTTTCGTGGCCAGCTATATTCATGGCGAGTTCTGGTTTCGACATCCCATTTCTCTAAAGACCCATCGTGTGAAAGAATGGAGATTGATGCACATTGAAAAGATTTATTTATTGAATATTTACTACCGTGACACGAGGACTATTAACGACAGACCTCGTAATTTTGAGTTACGGTCAGGCGACGAAGATGTCATCTGAGCTGGAACTCCCCTCTCCTAACTTCCACACCAAGCCAACATGAGTAATTTGAACCCACAGACTTAACATACATCAGCCTACTACCCGTCGACTCTTTACTAGCATCCGGATTTGAATCTGTGACTCTACTCAAACATCACCGGCCATGAGTTCGAGACCATGACCACTTGGATTTGGCCTGCCATCACATTACATGGAAATCTTTCTCTTAATCATGACATGTTTGGAAGTTATAAAAGAACCAGTTCAAGTGTCATCCTCTTCTCTTGACTGTGGCTCAAAATTACGAGATCTCGCCAGTAATCCTTGTGTTGGTATATTGCAACGGTAATGAAGCCTAAAAAACCTAATGAATCATTTTTTATAATGGTCTTTAAATTTATTAATGATTATTTAGTTTATAATGAAATAAATATGATTTATATCTATTACAAAAGACTCAAGCAGTTTTTTTTTTTTTTTTGTTATGTTCATTTTCTCCGAATAAAAAAAAAGATCACGATAATAATAAATCAAATGGAAACGTTTTGTATTACTCGTATTGTTAACATAGAACGTTTATGAAAGAAAAATATTTTAAGCATTTGTTGGCAATTATTTTTAATATTTTGTTTAAAATTTTCAAAGCAGCAAATAATAATAATAATTAATTAATTAATTAATAACTATAAGGTGAATATTTACTTTGGGTAGATCGTATTATCACAGAATATATATATATATATATATATAATCTCTAAATTTTTTTGAAATCGGTGAAAGCTTTTACAATACAGACAATCTGAGATCTGGATGAAATCTAACAAATAAATTTCTCAATAAAATCCTTTTTTTTTTTTCTGATGGGCGCTACAGTAGGAAGTGTACCGATGTATCAGCAATTCCGCATCCATTACATGTGAAGAATTTGTTAGTCAAATATCTATGAAATAGGCAAATTGTGAGTTATTCCCATGAGTTATTACTCACAGATATTTATTGTTAAAACCATGGTTTGAAATTCTTTTGAGTTTGGTTAGATGCACACGGCGGTATTCTTTTTTATTCCTTTAGAAGACAAAGTACTCGTATATTCATATCCAAATAGCTTCTGTATACTTAAATATCAGCTTTGCATTATTCTAAGAATTGAATAAATTTTTTAAAAAAAAAGATTAAAAACATATAAAGTAAAATTAGTTAAAGAAAGCAATGTCCTTTTTGAAACGTTATGTGAAACAAACTGAAATAAGGAATAATATGTCTTTTTCTTGGTGTTTATGACAGAATATTACATCTCTTCTTTTCTGTATGAATGAAAAACCTCTGGTTACTACAATTAATTTAACTGGAAAATTACATCAATTTTTAGAAGATTTTATATGCAACTTAAGACATCAGCTTATAATTAATTTGACTGAAAATTGTTGACAATTGTTGACAAGAGATAAGTTGACCCCTTTACATACCACTTCCTTCTTCAGAGTTATACACCACATCAATAAAAAGCTATGAAGATCCTTAACGTTTAAAGACTTTTATCACATAATGATTTTGTTGACTTGAAAAAAATTCAGCTTCAAATTTCTATTAAGTAAAAAATTATTAGCTACTTTTAGCTATATTTTTATTAATAAGAAACTACAATTTTGGGGGGAAAAACAGAAAATAAAAACTATCCTTGAATTCTGGTTCTTCTGGTATTATTTCAAAGAATTTGTGACATATTTCTTTTATTATTTAATTTTACAGTCATCTTAAATTCTAAATAAAAAGTCAATAAATTTAGAACTCCAATCGAAGATAAGTAAAAGCAGGACAAAACTCTTTATTAACTACTACAGAACAGATAAGTTCTCTCTCTCTCGAATCCCTCTTTACTTAGTCAATTTCAGTTTAAATTCTAAAGTCTTAGCTTACCAAACCACTCATTCCGATTCAAGCACTTCTTGATTTTAAGTTTCGACTTTTATTATCCTCTATCTTCCTTCTTTTTCCTTTCAGTTATATTTCACATATATATCACTCTATCTCAAATTCAATTCACTACACTTCTTATCTTCATCTAATTTACTTAATCACGTTTCATTTGGGTTGGGAAGAAACGGCAATTTTATGCAACTCCAATTACCAAAAAGCCCTAATATTAGGAAGAGAAAATGGCGAATAGCCCAAAGCCACAAATTTAGTTCTAAATTGTATTTTAATTTTGATAAATGTAGCTAATATAATAATTTTACACTGCAGCTTATTTATAACAGCAGCTTAACACATTTTGACTACACGTACCAGCAGCGGTATATGACGTATATCACTTGTCGATGGTGCACCACTGCATGTTGATTTTATGTGTGCTATAAAATCAAACAATTTAAGTAACGCCTTAAGTGAAGAGTTAAGTAAGCGAGTTTAAGTAAGTGTGTCGAAGCCAACATGTTAAAAATGAAATGAATATATTCAAGAAATTATTGCTAATCATTTCCGGGATATTTTTTACCTGACTGGAACAAGTAAAAAATGCTGAGAATTCTTTAGAACTATCGAACAGTTATGAAATATTGATGACATTTTCAAAATTAATTAAAATGTTAATTACAATACCTAGTAAAAAACAGTTAGATAACTAGATAACCTTGAATAAATACAAATTTGATCTGTATAACGTAAATTTATTAATTAGTAATATATTTGAAAATGAAATTACTTTTATTTTTAAAAATTATATCATTGCCTATCCAGAATGGAGAAAAAAAAGAGTTTTAAATTTCAGTCCGTTCAAATTTTTTAAGAGAACTATTGTTTAAAATGAATCCACTTAACTATACAAAGAATTATTTTTAAGATATGATTCAAATAATATGTGATATTAGTGTGTTTGCCAGGCAAATAAAGACAAAAAATACTCAACCCGTGGGATAAAAAGGTAAAAAAAAAAGCTCAGTCTTTAGCGCTTAATAGTCTATATGAATAAAGTCTGAAAGATAAATTAGGTTAATTTAACATCCAGTAGAAAGTGGTTTCGTAATTATATAATTCATAAAATTAAAAAGGATGCTTTATAAATCTAAAGTAAGTTCAGGAAATGTTGTTCTTGTACAGGATTAACAACTGTTAAATTTGAAAAATCATACAATCAGACAATAAATTGTAGAAAAATTCTGATTTTTTTTTCCTCTTTGAAATAGATTTAAAAGAAGTTTCATTAATGAAATTTTATGAAATTTGTGAGCATATAATATATATTTAGGAGCAGAATGTCACTGCAGAGATCTTAATAGCTTAGTAAAATTTCATTTCAACCTTATCATACCAATCATTATCAAAATTACGACGAATTAAGACAGAATCTTAAATTCAAAAGCATTACTAATGTAGAGAGTATAACATGAGACACACACAAACTAAGTAACTTTCTTTGAAAATGAAATAAAAGGGTTGCAACTCTTCCTTTAATTGGATTTACATCGAATGAATAGAATTTTTGTATGCAGTTGTAAATAAATGCAATACCGTGTTTTTCCTAGGTTTATAGTCTTCGTATTTATTCGTGTGAGGAGAAAAACGTTTCTTTAATTGTAGTAATCGTTACGATTTCCATGGCCTAGAGCAATTTACCACATTCTGAAGTCGATTGGTTTTGTAATATGCATCACTAAATCTAATGCTCAGAGAGAAATTAACATTATTTCACCTTTCATGGAATCCATGAACCGCAAATGTTGGACATCGTGCTGATCAAAATATTTAGAAATTTCTACGTTAATTTGTAATTGCAGTAGAACTTAGTCAAACACTAAGACATATTAAATTATATTGTTAGATCTATGAAAAACACCAGCAGATTTTTGTTGAATTTCGAACCGTTAGCGAATAAAATATTTCGCAAAAAACATTAGATATATTAAGTTAAACTAAGAAATAAATTTAACTTTATGTAATTTTGCATTTTTAAATCCTGTTGCATGGGTTTTTGATGAAAAAGATTAGTATCCTTTACAATTTGATTATTATAGAATACTTTTCCTAACAAATAAAATGAATCATTTATTGCAGCCACAAACACACATGAGTAACTTTAATTTTAAAACAACTTATGACTCAATAAATACCCTTTTCGATTTAAATTTCACATGAAATATTCAATTAATTAACAGCTTTTTGTCGTATACACTGACACATAATTTTAAAATTTAGTTTCAAGTAACAAATTAGCCAAAGAAAACCTTTATGTAATAGGGAATTAACCTTTTGTGTACAGAGGTAATGGAACACGATGAGTTTTACTTTTACATATATTTACCTCTCACAAAATAACTAATTTATGTGCACTAATAAATTATCCATTTGCAAGCCAGTCGTTTTGAGGCTTTTTTCTCAGTATACCCTTGATTGTTGCTTTCGTCTAGTTTATCCCAGATATTGATTTTTTGGTTTAATGTACTCAGAAAAAGATACATTAAGATAGAATTTTCCAAACTAAATGAAAAGGCTAGATGTATAAAAAAAACAATTACAATTCTATATTGATTTTGGATGTTTTGATCTTTGAAATACAACTACACACAAAAAAATCTGTTTATTAGACACTAACTCGCATCTGACCTCTATACAATCTATTATCGGGCTTGGCATTGATTCGCAAATTTGGTTGAAGACCTCTTGCGAGATTTTGCCAAACTCTCTCTAATCATCGATGGGATATTAGGATTATAGGTGACGTCACATCCAAAATATACTCTCTTGAAGAGAAGATCTGGTAATCTAAATAGAAATGTTTTACAAGCACAATGATAATCAGTAGAAGTGACTGATACAGAGAGAGGCCGTGCATTATCCTGTCTAAATGTAAATTCGAATGCTATGAAAATGAGAAACACAAAGAACGCAGAATATTGATGACAATATACTGTTGTGATGTAAGGTAGTTACCTAAGCAATCCGATTATTAAAAAATGCCTTTTAAATTCGGATGTGTTGTACATAAGAATCATAGTAGTGTGCTACCACTGTCTATGACACCTCAAGGACAAAGGTGCAACATCTTTTCTTGTCACATGAGCTCAGTTCTTGCCACGAATTTATACTACAGACAATTTTACTTCAGACGAGGAGAATGTCGAATAAGTTCGGCATCAAAGCAAAAGGCGTGCACAGTAGAGAGAAATGTATACTTTAAGCCCAATCTTGTTCTCGTTCCCCGAATACTCGACTTTTAAAAGAATCCTTTCGATCATCTGTATGTCAGGCTGTGGTGGCATCCTGTTACCTGCAGGCTATCATGAATGTTATTTTAATCATAAAGCCCGAATTTCAACTAAAGCTTAAGCACAGGCAAAGAGATAAATATCCAATTCTATCTAGGATATATGTTTATTGACTCCTCTAATACGGGGTTACTCTCAAATAGTTTCTTCATCCGCCAGATACAATTAGTTCTATAATCTATCAAAGAAGTGCTTACCAGAATAAGAATGCGACAATCTCCTGCGATTACTTCGACAACGTTGAGTCCAGATCTTATCGAATTCATTATAAACTCAAAAATACTACTATGTTTATCACACCAACGCTGTTCTTATTGGCGTAACCTGAATTATAGTCAATTTTCTATCGCTTTCATATGACTTGATAATATTTATTTACTCCACTTCCTAAAGTAACTTAATTTACTTTACGTTCCATTAAATTAGGAAAAGTTGGGAACTTAAATATAAATCAGAAAGAAACCCCTGATGTTATCTGAGGGGAAATAATTTGCGAATAACCCATGTTACAAGTCATACATCAGATACTTGATTAGGTCGAATCAGGATCCATGCGAGCCGTTCTGATTAGAACTCTCGCCTTTAGATGTATCGTCTGTTTAGATCTACAATTGCCTTCTTGATGATGTGTTCTACCATGATTCAACCAATCCTGATAGCATCATTGAATTACAGTATAGCTCAGTCTCAAATTTAGAACGACCCTTTTCATTTGTCATCCCGCACGATTTTATCACTCCAATCTCTGTTCTCTCAATTGGTGACATGCTTACATTATACGTCAACCCACACACGTGGCATTGATACAATGTAATGGGTAGAACGCTTCCAATTCGAATGAAAGCTAAGTGCTTTAGAATTGGAATTTATTCTCTTTTTCCCACCATCCTGATGCTCAGTTGAAATGCTCTGTAGCTTCAAAAATTTAATAATTTGTATGTTGGATCAAAAAGCATTTGTAAGAACAAACAGCAAGCACTCTTAAATATACACTAGTACCTCCAATAAAGGACATTTCTGCTGGGACATTCTAATAAAGGATAATTTTGTTGGTCCCTTTGAATAGGAACCTTATTGTATTTGCCTCCAAGAGACACCTCTATTTAAGGGACAAAATGTTTGGTCCAGTGAGTGAGAGGTACTACTGTATTTCAGTCAAGTAATAGATAATTGTTAAAAATGACCAAAAATGGCAGATAATTTGACATTGTTTACAATCTACAAGAAATAATACCGCCATAATATTTTTCAGCTGTCCTCATATATAAATAATTAATAATATTTTATTTCTTACACCAATACCGCGATCTCTCCGAGATATTTATTTTAACAAGGTTGAAGGGAAGTATGACATTCTTATTGTTGCTATTTCTAATTAGGCACGTGAGATGGTTTTAGAATCAAAAAGTAACAAAATTGATTTCAAAAGGTTCATTTTTTAGAAGTAGCTTTCAAATTTTCGCTAAAAGCCAGCAGAATAAAAAATTAATGCAAAAACTGATGAAAACACACTTTTTTTTTTAATTATTATCATTTTCGATTAAATGAGAGTTCAAGGTATATATACAGAATAATTTGAAAACAATATGAAACTGAAGTTTTGTTTCATGACTTTCTTCGACAAGAGTAAAAGAATGGGATCAAAATTGCATTCTAATTCGTAACCAAGAACAATTATTAAGAATGGTTTTTTTTTTTTTTTTTTTTTTTTTTTTTTTTTTTGTATCGAATAATTTCTTAGTTAATCATTTCAGAATTACCATTAATAGTTCTCGAAAAAATGATTTTAGGATTCGTAATGCTTTTGTATTGCTAATTCTAGGCTTTTGAGCTTGTTTTGTTATTCAAAATCTTACCATAGGCATTATTAGACTAATGCTTTTGGTGCAAAGTTAATTTTCTAAATTTCAGAAAATAGACAGGAAAAAGTTATTCAAATGAAATTTGGCGATTTGAAATTTAATGTTCAAATATGAGGAAACTGCTTTTTTTTTTTTTTTTTTTTGAGAACTAAGAAGTTAAGAAATTATTTGATTCCAAGAAATAAGCAAAAACAACATTCTTAACAGTTGTTCATGTTTACTAATTCAAGTTATGTGAAGATTTTACAAGAAAATGGAACAAACATCAATTCAATGAAACTAACGATAATAATTTTTTTAAATAATGCAAGGACAGTTTATTAAAAAACTAATAGGTAATTAGAATTTTTTTTAAAAAAAATCACATACAGTTCATTATTTATCTATTCTATTCTCTTACTTACTATATTATTATTTATTTTTTTGAGATTTATTTTCTAAAATTTTTTCTGATTATAATGTGTGCTATAATATTTATGTATAAACTTAATTTCCATATATATATATATATATATAGTTACGAACCCCTGCAATGTCGCTTCTTTGCAACGTTACTTTCATAAAGTAAAAGAGATATTTACAGAGATTTCACTAGCCAGCAAGGAAAACTAAAACAATGATCTCCCATTTTGGCGACTTGGCAGCTTTAGCAATAAAATGGAGGTTTTAAAAAATGCTGGAATTTTCCCGAAATCTCGAATCAGATCGATATTATTGAATTTTCCTGAATATTTCCTGTGATGTCACATTTGTCTGAACAGCTATAAATATAAAGAAATGCGAAACCAGGGCGAATTGGCCGAGGGAAGGTGTCGGAATTGGCTGTGCTAATCTGTCTAGAAATGGCTAGAATCTGCCTGAAAGTGGCTTATATCTGCCAAGGAATCTGTCAGGTCTACGGAAGATATCAAAGTACACGCTTAGTATTACTTTGGAGATTTGTAATTTGTAAAGCGAAATCGTGAGCTGGTTAGCTAAAAGGGCTGTTTTTATTCCTGCGGTATCACAAAGCTGTACGACTGCTGTGTTTCCTGATTTCCTGATTTGCTGTTAATCTATCTAGGTTTTACTACCTGTATTCGTTATGTCCTGAATTTATGTGAATAAAATGTCATTTGCTATTATCCTCAGTATTGGACTACTTTCATTGCATACTCGTGCTAAAAAAAAAATTGTAACAATATACCAGGATCGTTCAATAAGTCCTTAGAAAATCCTAGAGATGGCCCTCGTTGCATCAAAAATGGCTTGTTTCTAGTAAGCATCACGACTCACTAGACTGCTAAGTCTCAATTACTCGTATTCGTATTCATGACATCTTCGCATCTCAAAAATTCTTCTTCATACCTTTTCCGTCCAACGAGTTCATCTTCGCATTCTTAAGAGCAGATTCTCTGAAGACAACCCATTGTTTTGATTTGAGCTTGTTTCCGGTGAAAAATGATCCATTTTTCACAGGAAACGGCGATGATAAATGAATGAATCCATTTATCCAATCCAAAGAAAAAACGGCGATGATAAATGAATCCATTTGTCATCGCCGGTGACAACTCAATGCAAAATGACGTCGATGACTCGACGAGGCAGCAGTCAAATTTTGATTTGGCAACAAATAATTACCAAATCAGAATTTTCTTTGAATCAATGTAATATTTATTTCAGCTTCATTTAACAGATGGTAGCACTAATGGCAACAGCAATATACCTTAATGATGTCATTTGTCTTCAAGTGCAAGTACTTTTTGAAACACCCTCGTATGTAAGTATGCATTTCTTGCGTGCGTGCGCGTGTGTGTAATGATCTCACTTAAAACTAATTTAATTTTCTAATTTTTTTTCTTTCTATGATCCATTAGTAAAGAATGCATCCTTATTCGCAGATACAAATCCAAATTATCCACTAATTTATGCGATCACGCACTCATAAAATCCATTGAATCAACTTTCACTCATCGTCGGAAATAATCCGTATTAGACTAATATACGTCATAAATATCCTTCAGAATCCCTTCATCTTATACCACGTGATCTGGAAAAATCTCTTAAAAAAATTCGAAGACAAGGATAAGTTCGTTCTCTTCTGTTGTAATCTGGACGTCGGAGCTACGTCTATTGAATTATCCAGTTTGTAATGTAGAAATATCTGTGGAATTCGTTGCCTCTCTTTCTCTTTTCAAAATGAATAAATAATCATAATTCGAAAAAGATGCTTACTTATTCGTTAATGTTAGAACAAATTTTAAAGTCATTGCATATATACATATATATATACAGCGTTTCGAACATAATGGACTGTGTCATATACTGCAGTACAGACAAATAAACAGATATTTGTAATCAGAATTAGCTGAAAGAAGTGTCAATTTTATGAGCTTCAATGAAAGTACAAGTTTTTGATGAATTATTAAACGACAGACAGTGGAGGACTAAGCACATTTCATTAATGTTGTAAAAGCAATTGTTTCAGCTTGCGAAGCCTTACGTCATTATAACTAAAACCTGATAAATGTTGAGGGAAGTTTTTAGCTGGGCAAAACTGCATATATTATCAGGATAATGACACTGTCTATGTTATTACTGCAAACAGTAGTTCCAATCTAAAAATATTGATTACATAGAAATTTTGGTGTAGATTTCCTCTTTGATTAAATTAGAGACGTACAACCAGTATATTTGATACGATAGTGTTTTCTAATTTTGGTAAAATAATAACCGTAACCGTATCGATTCCGGAAGCTCTTATTCCATTGTAATTGTTTCTTAAATCGATTTTTACGATTATTCTGGTGTACTCATTTTATTTTATGTTGTTATTTACTCCTTGAAACTGCAGAAACTAAAAACAGTTACAAATGTTTATAAACTTAAAATCCAGATGCGAATGTTTTACCTGTAATGGGTTAAAATGTAGTTCTTTTTTTTAAAAAAAAAAAAAAAAAAAACATGGGTCTTAACAAATTTAGATAAATGGGCGTGTACACTTAGCATGTCTTGTAGTTCCAACGGCGCAGAGAGAAATGCGAATAGTATATTCTATAACAAAGATTAAACTGAAAATTGTAATCAAAATTTTATAACTATGTTTCCAACCTTTTGATGATTCAATTATATACATTTTCCTTTGAATACAATCGTTTTTAATTGGGTAATATTAAGATATGAATTTTTCACACATATTTAAAAGCATCTAATGATGAATTCATATGCTATTTGAAGCAATACTGAAATTTATAGTATGACCATTAATTAATAATGTTAAAAGGCAATTTTACAGAGAAGCTACGTTAATTGTATGTGAATGAATTATTACATTCCATATTATTTCATACAATCATCTTATTTTCATATTCATTTATTCCACTGGTTAAACTTCATGAGCGTTATAATATTCCATCAATATTATTTATTTTAGTTTTGATATTAGTTACTTCAATTTATAACACAATATACATTCAGTGCATATTTTATCACAAATGGCAACAAGTTGTATTGTCATTATTTTTCTAGCAACATTATTTTGAAATGAATAATCGTAAATACCAGAAATAATTGTTCTAATTATAAGTATTTGTATCATCCAAGAGAATGCGAAAGTATATGCAAAATTAACTGATTACTAAATATTTGTCATTGAAACAGGAATGAATAATGTCCTCTAAAAAAAAAAAAAAAAAAAAAAAGAGGCACATGTCGTAAGGCGTGTTGGGCTATTTCAAAACGGGCAGCAAGGTTAAAATCTCGTGAGAAACTTCAACTTGCTTTACGAGAGAGAAGAAAAATGTGTTTCACAAATTTTCATGCGGAAGTCAGTCATTTGGTCTAGAGTATTTCCTTCGAATTCCAACACTTTACGTTTTTTATAGATCGGTCTTCTGTGAATTTTTGAATCTTCTTTTCGTTCGGAGAGCAAGGAACGAATAAAGATGGGAAGATTTTTACGGATGGGACGTTTCTTACATCTTTATGAAACAGGACAAATGCCTGTATTTTAAATTTACACAGTTCGGTTGGAAATTTAAGAGAAAGCCCCATTTGAAAAAATATTTTTGTAAAATATTTTTCAGTTTTAACGACTTACAGTGAGACTTTTTTCTCATTGACATAAAATTTCTCACCATTTTTTTATCCTTCAATTTATAAAATAATAACTTGCCTTTTTATTTTAAAAATACATGTTTCGTTTAACTTACATAAATATATAAATCATTCATTTCTATTTTACATCCTTCAAGAGTATCTATAACATTTACAGCAACATTTTTAACTAATAATTAATTTAATGCTCAGCAAGATATTCTATGGGGAAGTAATGTCACATTTTAATAAGAATTTATCTGGATATACGAAGTGAGGATATTAAATAACGATACTGACAGTGGTACAGAAGAAGTACGCATGCGCCAAACGCCAGCGTGAGTGAAGTCTTCTCTTTTGAATGCTGAGTCTCTCGTATCTGTAAACAAATCCATTTAGTCTTAGCCTTCGTTCGCTTTATAGTTTTTGTTTGTTTGTTTTAACAGAAAAATAATAAGTGAGAAACGAATTGTTGTGAGATTTCACCTGAAACTTGGAGAAGCCCTTACCGAAACTTATAATTTATTGAAAGAAGTGTATGACAATGAATGTTTATCCCATGCACGTGTTTTTGAGTGGTTTAAGCATTTTAAAGATGGCCGAGAAGACGTTGAAGATAAATCACTCCCGGATCACCCTTTCACGTCAAAAACGGATGACAATATCGAAACAATCGGCAATATGGTTCTATCTGATCTTCGCTTCAGTATTCGTGCGATTCCCCAGACTATAGAAATTGACAAAGAATCCGTATTGCAAAATTTGCTTAACAATTTTAACTTGCAAAAAGTGTGTGCCAAAACGGGGCATAAAATTCTCAGGTTAGAACAACAAGAAGCTCGCAAAAATGTTTGTACTGACGATTTGAATGCCATTGAAAATGACCCAAACTTATTGGAAAGGATAATAATGTGTAATGTGCATGGTTTTTTTTTATCAGTCTATGCACTGGAACAGCCTATCTTCACCGAGAGCAAAAAAACTCGAATAAGCAAATCAAAATTCAAAGTAATGATGATTGTTTATTTTTTTAGATATTCATGGGATTGTATACCTTCACCAGGTTCCTGAAGGACAAACCTTTAATGGACATTAATACCTTCATGTTGGAAATAAATTATTTGGATACCGCCAGGAGGCTCCTTGGCTCGTGAAAGTGTAAATGTACGAGTTCATAGGTAACATTTTTTTAGAGTACATTTGGATCTTGACCGTGTAAAGCGGGTTATTTCTTGTATTGATGTAATTTCTCCTGACCGTGTAGAGCGGGTTAAAATATGGGTAGTTTGGAAGCCCTTCTATAATTTGTAAATAGTGTAATTATTTGTTTATGTGTATTTCTTGCTTAGAGACTATAAATAAATGTGTTTAAAATAGTTGCTCTCCCTATTTTCCTCGGTGGATTATTGTTCTCGAACATTTCATTTTCTTGCTGAACTCCATGAAAAAATAAGGAAAAAGTGACCCGAATTGTAGAAGGACAAGTCTTGGGTTCTCTAACAAGACATTGTTTGTCAAGAGGTTTCTAACCAAGTACAGCATCCCAGTGTTAGACCGTGCGCCTTATTCCCCAGATCTTGAGCCACGCCACTTCTATCTGTTTCTTAAGGTGAAATGTGCATTAAAAGGAACAAGTTTTGATTCGTTGAAGCTGTGAAAGAGAAAACGGCACGCGTCCTGAAGGAACTGATAGAAGAAGACTTCCAACACTGTTTCGAACAATGGAAGATTCGCATGGAGCGTTGTAACGACAGAGGACGGGTTTTATACTGCACTTGATTAAAAGTAAATATGTATGAAATCAAAATAAAATGTTTCGCAGCATAGGTCTCGTTATTTAAAAGCAAGAATAGTTAAGCTAAAAGCAAGAATAGTTATTGTTTCAGTATTTATTATGATTTTTCTCGCAGTTATACAAAGCAAAAATTAAAGGTATATCTAATAGCACTATTATAAAAAAAAATCAATAAAAGATACAAGTTTTTCAAATGAAAAGGAAAATAAAATGAAGAGAATAAACGATTAGTTTCAGAAATTTGTAGAAAATGGTTAGAATCATAATTATAGTGCAGTTATAAAAACTATGTTACATGATTTTTGAAATCTCAGCGGCAACGTTAGCTTGAAAATTCACATCTTGACTATATTTCTGAACGTCTAGGTGAGCTAAGAGAAAAATTATGATCAGAAATTTCACCAAATTATCAAATATATAAGAAACAACATATAAAGAAAAATGAAATCTAAACATAATGCAGATTATTTATAGTGCTTAAAAAGTCATTATTAAGGTGTCAACATACAAACAAAAAGGCACAAATGTCCATTTAAAATAAAAAGAAAATTACTTTAAAGCTAATTCATTTGTGTTTTAGTAAAAAATTTATAGTATGGCGAAATCCATCTTTTAATATTAATATTCTATTTATTATCAACATTATTTCTTGAAAAAAATAATAAATTTAACTGCGCCTAAATCTAATAGATATTACTTCATACTAAACAGATAAATGAATACCTAATTGAGAGTAACTATTGTAGAACAAAATTGAGCATTATCTTTGAAATAAAATTTTATGTTCTTCAAACAAATTATTTTTTAAAACCTACAATACATACAAAAAATACATACAAAATAATTCGAGATAAAAACCAACATTTTATACGGTTGCAAATTTTATTTAAAAAAAATTATTGAAATATGAGTTAAACTTGTCGCAAATGTCTAAATAATGCATTGTTAGGCGAGTAAGAACGATTCCCAAACTTTCAGAGCTCTAGCTTGATTAGAAGTTGATTAAATTAACAATCAAAAATATGTTGTCACACTGATACGCACACAGAATCTCACCAAGTGAAATGCATAAAAACGTTAAAACTAACTATAATTAATTAATTCATCCGGTAAATTAAATGGTTGGGTTCCAGTTTAGCTCAATCACCCTTGGCGGCAGGAATTATTTGGTTGTATTTTACCAAATGTGGCTATCCTGGTCCGCTTCACGGACTTAAAGTTTAGCCGAAAAAAATCGCTCCAAATGGTTGGGTGAAACTGCATTATTAAAAAAAAGTATTGAAATATTAGTTAAAACATGTCGCAAATATCTAAATATTACATTGTTAGGCTAGTAAGAATGGTTCCCAAAGTTTCAGAGCTCTAGCTTAATGGGAAGTTGGTTAAATTAACGATCGAAAATTTGATGGCACATTGACACACTGATACACACACACACACACAAGTGAAGTACGTAAAAACGTTGTAAAATAATGAGAGAAATTAAACAGTTCACGTTTGTAATATGATGAGCTGCATTATTAATTTCTAGCTAATGAAATCATCGTCATCAAGGCTATGCAAAATTTAATAACTGGTAGCAGAAAGATTCGTGAAATAATTAATGAAATCTATCTTTTGAACGCTACAAAGATATTTTGGAATTCCCTTTTAAAAAGCACTAGTTTCATCAAAGAGACGTATTTAGATAGTGAATAAAAGCCCACAAAATCTTTCAGAATTTAATGTAAAATAATTGTTCAATGCAGTTGTGTTATGCTTGATAGAAGAAACATTTGATTGCATTATTCCTCACAAAGCAGATATTTAAAATATTTTTTTTAGAAACTTTACTTATGTCTTAAGTATGTAATCAGAAAAGATTGGATTTTTAGACAAAGATCCTGGAACACTTTAGAGATATTTCTCGGATTTTATTCAGTTTCTAGTTCAACGTAGAAGTTTTTTAAAAAAATATATTGAATGCCAGAGTAAGAGACATTATAACAGAGTTTGATTTTCATTACAACAATACAGACTTTTTAAAGTTTCTAGAAGGATTTCGGTTCATATTTCCTATTAACATGAAAAATATTAATATATGAACATTCCGCTAAGTTGATTTTTGAAAAATTGTGAAATACCTTTTTTTTTCCCTTCATGTTATATTAATTGTAATACAAAGCTTTAATTACTATTTGAATACTTCTGCTGATTAAAACGAACTTGCCTTAAAGATCTCTAAACAAACATTCTGCAATAAATTAGAATTTTTATATTTTCAGTTTTCATTTGATCTATTCACTTTATTATAAACGCTTAAAATAAATAAGATGCTTACTATGCTGATTTCTTAAAAAAAAAGAATTTCAAAATAGTAAAAAAAAAATGTTAAATATATAACTAAAAAATTCCGTTTATATATATATATATATATATATATATATATATATATATATATATATATATATATATATATATATATATATAAATATATATATAAACTGCATCAGTTCCGATCAAAGTCTGTTTATTCTTCTTAATGAGAGAGAGGTAATTTTACATACATTTTTAGAAGATGAGAGGCGTTACTTCAACCACCATGACCGAAGCGAAGGAGAGAGAATTTTATCTTATTTTCGAATTTATATGGAGGGATTTTGTTAGATCAAGTGTTAATCGCATGGTATAAAATGAAAGGACTCTAGGGGACTTTGATGGCGTCGAAAGACCTAGGAGAGTCTTAATAAAAAAAATTCCTTTCTAATAATTAATAAAATATTAGGACAATGTAGTGAAAATTTCGGAATGAAAAGTTCTCACAAAAATCGATTTTTTTTTTTTTGTTTGGGTCTATTAACATTGCACCAGAACAACACGGGCAATTGAAACTTCGGGATTTTGAACCTTGTTCGAATGATGAGGACGACACCTGAGCTGGAACGCACATGCACACCACGACACGGGAGGACTTTGGGACCAGACAGATTTAACATGCATCAGCCACAGCTACTAGGTGGATCCTTTGTGGCATCAAGGCTCGATCTTACGACTCGACAAAAACAGACAGCTATGAGTCCGCTGCCTTATCCACTAGGATACTGCGGCCAAAAATCGAATGAAGCTTATTTTTCTTCCATATTTTATTTTTGAATTTCAGTATTCTTTCAGCTTATTTTACATCTTTATAATCCTGTTTTCATAAACCTTGTTTAAACATTTTGCGTAACATATGAAATTTTTTCTTTTTTTTTTTTTTTTTTTTTTTTCAGTGGCTGAAATTATGATAAATATTATGATTGAATTATGACCTTTATTCTACAAAATGATTTCTTTGCATTACAAAAAATGAAACTGAAGAAATATGCATTTTTATATCTTAGCCACTCAAAGTTTTAAAAAATGCTATCAAATCTGGCATTAGATTGAATCTACTTCAAAATGAAGTGAAGTTCGCAGAGCATCTTCAGACGATAGTAAACAAAAAAGATAGTTTATGTGTTTGTTGTGTTTGAGAAATTAGCGAATAAGATCATTTGATTGCTTTAAAAATGGCAGGAGAAGTTATAGTTGATGCATTGCCATACATTGATCAAGGTTATGATGATCCTGGCGTTAGAGATGCGGTAAGTTATTATTATTATTTTAATATTAAATTTATTCTATGTGGGACATTTCTGGAAAATTAGCCTTTCAAAGGAATTGTAACGTATGATAGATTAGCAAGACAAAAAAAAAAAAAAAAAAAAAAAAAATATTTCCTTTTTTAAGTATTATTAATTTTCTATAGGTGTTTTCTATGGTCGAAGAAGAAACCCGTCGGTATCGTCCAACAAAAAATTATCTCGAACATCTCCCACCTATCAATTTACATGCATTTGAAGTAAGTGGTTATTTCATTAATTTAAATAATTCAGATAAAATTTTAAAAATAAATTCACAACTTCTAAACAATTTTGGATCATTTAACAGACATAAGATTTGTAGATGTTCCTTCTGTTAAAGCTTGTCAAAAATTAGTCGCCGACTAACTTAGCTTTCCTAATCAGCGGACGCATGGAAATAACTCATTCTATTTCATCTAATGAAGCAGTTTTATTAAATTCATTGAGGAATTTAGATGTACAAATAAATTCGAAAATATGACAGTGTTAATTTACAATGTTTTAAATTTTTCTATTACTTCAAAAAGTAAATACAGAACTCAAATTTTTTATAACACAAAACTTTTTCCAGAAAAAAAGCAGGGCCAACTTTTTGGAACAAAAGAAAAAATTATGTAATAAAATTCAAATTATTAAATTGTAAATATTTTAAGCTAAATGTAATTATTTCTGTAGTAAAATAAGAATATAAACAATATCTACAAATTAATTTTTTTGTAACACCTTCACTATTAACCAAGAATTGTCATTATTTGCTTAAAAATATTTAGTTTTTTTATTTAGGTTATCTCATAACTCTTTAAAAAATATGATCCTTCTGTTATTCTATGAGTGAATAATAACTAAAATCATTGTCATGACAGCATTTCTAGAAAAGGTTTAATTAGGTTATAATCCCTACTAGAGTGTGTGTGCATGCATGCATGCAATTTATCATAATTTCTGGTATTGTGAGCATTTTCTGTTCATTTTATTTTTGTGCATTATAGCAACTTTTTTTTTTTTTGTAATGTGTTTATTTGGCCATGTCAACATTTTTTTTGTTTGCTTGGAAATTACAAAATGTTCTTTGGATATCTGATCATATAAAATTAAACAGTTATGAAATACACCTCTTTCTATAGTGCTGCTCTTAAAAGGAAAATTTTCTATCAAAATTACATATTTGACAGAAAATACGTAAATTTTTACTGGAAAATATTTTCCTTTATTTATAATGTCACATCATTAGGTATACTAATGTAAAATCCCATTGACCCTTTTTTTCAAACTAGAAAAGTGTTGCTGAATCAAATTAGGAATTATTGGCAAACAAAATGATCGATGTGAATTTGGCTGGAATTGTGTTTACTTTCATAGGTCTCAGTTTAAATTATGTCAAACTCAATTTATATTGCACCAAAAGAAAAAAAAATTAAGGAAACAATTGCTTTTAATTTCTTCTTAAATCTCTTCAATGAGATTTCCACCCAAAGAAAATAACAAAATAGCATGCTTAATTTTTTTAAAATAATATTAAAGTTTAAACTGTATTTGTACAAAAACATGTATATATGTAAGTTAATTCTTTGTAAATCATCATTATTTATCTCATGTTAAAAATGTCGAATATTGCCACTGTATTGTAATAATATTCAAGTATCTTTATCGTTTTATGTCTAAATTTGTATAATTTTTAATAAATTCACTATACACACTTGCACTTGTATATTTATCAAAAGCATATGCTAAATTTTAAGAAATAGTTAAAGGATACTTTTTCGAATTGGGTGAGCAAAGGATCTCTCTCTCTCTTTAAATTCATGGACTGATCCTTATTTTTGCAACAGATTTATTATAATATATATGCAGGAATGTGAATAGCTGTAATAGTTTGTTGAGATAAATGCTAGGTGGTTACACTTTTTTTTTTTTTTTTAACATTTGGAATGTATGAAACAAGCTTTGTCTAATTGAGTAATGACAAAAGATTCCATAAAGTTTAGACTGCTTAAATTAAACGGATTTGTTTGTACATAATATCTATAGTTAAGATAGTCTATATTCCTACATATATGCACCAAGTTTTTATTATTATACTGCATTTCAGACTGAAGTAATTAAAACAGAATTTGAGAGGTTACAAGCTAGACTACCTATGGATGTTTTAAGTATGAAAAGGTAAAATATTTTTTTAATATTTGCTTTGCTTGCTTCTAAAAACCAAACATTTAGGAATAGAATGTTTTATCTAGTGTTTGGACAATTTAAAGCCATGTAATACAAAAATTTCGTTATTATAAGTTTTTTGTTTATTTTTAAAATTTTATATGCACCAAAAAGTATATTGATTTTGTGGTTTAAAGAATTACATTGTGTATGTTTATTAGTTTAGTAATTTTAAGGATGTTATCATTGTTTTTAAGTTTTCTTTTCTCTCTCTCTCTCTCTCCTTCTATATCTTTTTACCTCTGTAATTCTCCCCTTACTTGTGAATTTTTTTTAAAAAAAAAAATGTTAAATAAGTATAACAATCTTCCTGTATTCTTCAAAAAAAATATTAACATTTTTTTAAAATTCTGAAAGAATGCTATATTAAGAATATTTTAAATAAATCCTTAAGCTGGTAAATTGTGTTTCTTGTTAGCAGTTATTTATAAAGAATTGCTGTGCTTGATTTTTACTGCTGTGGATTAATCTCGTTTGTTTTATTATTATTCTGTCAAATGAAGCAAATTATAGTATTGTGCTTGAATGAAAATTATTCGCAATAATTGCTAATAATTTTTAATTGAATTATTTGTAAATGCAGAGACTTTTCTTTGTGAAATTTGAAAATTTAAGAGCAAAACTAATAGTTTGATTATTCAGTAGTGATAATTGTAATTTATAGTGCATTAAGTAAAACCAGTAATCTACACATTATTTTAATATTCATAATTGAATTCTGTTTCTTGAAAAGTAATTGGCTTAAATACATTTTTAAGTACAAATATAATTTATGAAATTCTTACATATTGTAACTAATGAAAGATTTGTGAACTAAAATTTCTTTCTACTGTTTTAGATATGAATTGCCTCAACCACCAGCTGGTAAGATGTCAGATTTAGCTGCATGGACAGAATCTGTGGAGAATTCTATGGCTCAGTTAGAACACCAAGCCACACGGTATGTTTTAATTTTGAGGTGAATGTTATCCAATATTTTTAAGGTAACTTTTCTATAAATAACAGATCTTCTGATGTTTTCTCTGGGTGGAAGTTAGAATCTTGTAGTACAGAAATATAAAGTTTTTTTTAAAGAAATTGTAACTCATAATATATATTCATGTTGTATTGTATGTGGATATATTATAATGGGGAAAAAATACAATGTTTTGGAAATTTGTACCATTTTTTAATAATTTTTTTTTCATTTCAGAGTAAAATTAAGAGATGAATATTTATATTTCTTAAAAGATTGCTCTTTTCTTTTAATCAATGATTTTCAAATTTTAATTTAGGAAGAAAGTTAATTGAGAATGTATGAAATCCATCATTTTATGAAGCTTAATTTTTTTTGTTTCATTTTTTCATGAAAAAGCTACTAGACATCTGAGTACTTGTGTAAAATCTTATTGACCTCTTGATAGCTGGTGAACTTTAAACTGAACTTATACCAATAATTTCACCTGACAAAAGTCCTTAATTTTATTCAAGAAAGCAGTAAATGGTTCTCTTCATTTTGAATCTGACACCATGTAAATTCATCTATATAAAAATCCTACCTAGGTGTTATTTTCTTCAAGTAAGTAAGAAAATAACATCTTGATAGGATTTAGGCACAGGAATGTTTCTTTAACCCGTTCACTCTCAGTGTATCACATGCGATACGCTTTCTTTTGCTCTCCTGTGCCCAGCGTATCACATTAGATATGCTCTGAGAATGCCCCCTGCAGACCAACGTATCAATAGATATACACTCGATGAGAACGTTTTATTTGATTTTTTTAATGCTTCTATATGGTGTTACAATATCGCGAAATCTATATAGATAGGTTATTTGGAGTGTTGACCTTGGTGGTATGGGCTTAGATTTCACTTCAGGCTATCAGGAGGGGGGTAATTGTTAAAAACACGTGTTGCAGTGCACCTCTTTAAATGTAATGACATGATTTAAAAGATGAACTTGTTTCGACTTTCTTATTTCTTTCTTGTTTGCTTTTTAGAAGTTCGAATGATAATTTATGGATGTTTATGGGGTTTAAGGCTTTTGGTAGCAGATGCTTTCAGCTGTTCATTTCATTTGGTCAGTTTTCATTTGTAGCAACAACTCCGACGAAAAGAAAATATTTATCTGATACTGAGATTTGCGAATTAAGAAATGAATCTGACAATGATGATATCGAAAATAATTTAAATCTGTACATAGCCATTAAATGAAAAAAAAAGGACGAAGATGTGCCTTTTGCTCAAAATCTTGCGTGAAGCATTAAAAGTTGACAAAATATGTATGTAAGACATGTGACGTTGGACTATGAATTGAAAAAAAAAAAATTTATATAAAAATACTATACAGCAAAATAAGATTCATTTTTAATATCTTAATATTCCATGTAATGGTACACCATTACACCATGAAATTTATGTAACAAATGTAAGTATACTTTGTATTTTCTTAAAAGATATAATTTTTTATGTATAAAAGATACAATTTTCTATTAAATATTTTTTTTCTTTCGTATATAGTAAGTTTAATGTATTTTAAATAATATATGTAAAAGCCAATTTTAGAGGAATTTTTTTCGCAAGTTAGGCTTAATATCTAAAATCGTCTGGACACACCGCGACACTCTGCGGTAAGAAGCCGAGGGCCCAGAGAAGCACTTCTTTTTTCTCCCTCTGGTAGTGAAAGGGTTAACAGGAATCATGACTGCAAGATACCTTGATTATCTTTTTCTTCCCTATGAAGTTTACTGTCTTTGGTGATGTTCCCCTGGTATACCCTTGCGATCCTTCTTTATTTTCGACCCTTCTTCTCTTCAACCAATACTTATCTTTTTTTCTTCTAACATCTAGAACACAGATATGTATTTGATTCAAAATAGACAGATTTGGATCTTGTGTCATAACCCTTAGTTTTCACTGATTCTCTCACATCTTTATATAAATGGAAGTGGTTGTATACTGTTCCCTAATTTTTTTTTATTACATCATTTAGCCAAGTCATACTGTCTTTCTGCTTTTTGTGTATGAATGCCAGTCTTTGGATCAACAAAGCTATAATGATGGTCAACTTTGAAAAGTTTGAATTTCGCAGTTCTTAATTCTTAAATTTAAAGAAATGGTGGATTCTTTTACAATATTTTCTTTTATTGTTTGGAAAAGGGATCACCATTTTATCTGAAAGTGTAGCAATGAAGCATTCATTGTTCTCCCTATAAAATTCCTCCAAACTTCCATTACTTTGAGAATATATGAATTTATTTATTTTGTAACTTTTATTCATTAGTGTAATATGGTTATGTAGGATCTTAGTTTTTCTTTTCTTTAGCCTTTTTGAAAGGCTATGTAATTCTCTCATGTAAATATGTATCCTTTTTCAAAATTTAACCTTTCAGAGGCATCGTTTTCATAATGCAAACACCCCCCTCTCCAAACCGGGGACTGCTAAGTTTCTAAATCATATTTTTTATATGCATGATCAATATACCTCACTTGCCTGTATATCTTTTTAAAGATATATAATCATAACATTACACTCCTCAAAGGGTTTGGCATATCGTATATCTTAATGCACTTTTTTTGTGGCAGAATCTCATAACTTTGAAAATATTTTTCTGCATGATGTTCTATAATAGGCAGGTCCCAAATTTTTATCATTTCTTCCAAAATGTGTGGTGGAAAAAAACTGATAATAGCTGACAGAACTCTTGTTTAAATATAGGATGAATAAGGTTACATAAAACTATGTTGAAAATTGTGAAATAGTCTACACCATGTGGTTATGGCAAACAGCAAAATGGAAAGAAACATATTTGATTTCACTCTTTCTGATATTGGCTGAATATTTTATTTTTTGGCAACATTTTTCTGGTTTAGAATAAATGGTCAACAGGATTTTACACAAGTTATGATATTTGTTATTTAATTCATATTTATTAGTTAGAAAGAGTTTTACATTATATTATTGGAAAATTAGTATAAAAATAAAATATTTGTATAATAAATAGGTATATGTGCTTTCTGTTGCAGTATTTGTAATTTAGAGCTTATGGGTGTTTATGGATGTGAGACTTGGAAAGCCTGTAATTCAGTACTCGTTCAAATGACAAATCAAGCTCAAAAGCAATTACAAGATCTGAAGTAAGTTACGGTATTCTTGTAAAGTATGTTATAACATTCATCAATCTATAATATAAATAATGTTGTATTTTTTATAAATTATTTTTTTCTCCTTAATGGAACAAGTTACTTTTTCCATACTTGTGTTAAATGTTCTCATTTGTGTTTCATAACTTTCTTTTTTTATTTTTTACTCTTTGCTTATAAGACAAATTCAGTTGAAAAATGGGTTGAAATAATTATATAATACTTAAATTGAAGTGGTATTAAGTAACTGTAAATGTGTTCTAATTTTTAAAAATCGTAATTATTTTATTCTAAATGTAGAACAGTTTGATTTAATAAATTATAGAATTAAAAAATGTGTCTTTGCCTATACTTTTTTTTTTACATTGCAGCTCATGGTTCGTTCTTGGTCTAAAAATTTTATTATGTTTAAAAAATCATAAAATTTATGGAATATTTTTCATTTATGATAAAGGATTGTTCTACAATTAATGAATCATGAATAAATCAATGATACTCTCTATAATTCTCTATATTGAGCACTATTAGATTTATAATGAGAACAGGTTTAACAGCCGGCTCTGAAAAACATACTTACAGTTATAACGCTTGTATGAAAGATATGTTTGTTTATTTTATTGCTTTTTGATATTTAACTTATATTTTTTCTTTACTAAATCGGTATTTATTGCAGGATTATTTTTCAAATACTGATATTTGTTATTTATTACTCTCCTTTTTTCTTTTGCTTTCTCAATATCTTAATTTATATTTGTGTATACATTTTATTACTTAAACTAATCTTAAATGGTAGTACTTTTCTGTTTATGTTATTTATGACTTTTGGTTTTCTCTTTAAGTTAATAAATATGTATTCACTTAATTTGATATTATTTCTATTATGTCATATAAGTAGCCTATATGCTTTTTTTCTGTAAATTGGAAAACATCTGGGATTTATTTCCCCGATTAATAATTTGTTGCTTTTTGTATGATATTACTTACTTTTAAAATATATTACTACAACCATACAGATTCAAAGTTTTGAAAAAGAAGGCATTGCTCAAAGAATATCTCAGTATTATCATAAATTTGCATTATATTTGACAGTGGTCCAAATGCTTTTTGGGTATATATATATGTGTGTGTGTATGTAAGGTTGAATTAGTTCGCTTGAATTAATTTATGTAAATTCTACATTCTTTCAACCTTCTTCTTGTGTCATGGGCTGTATTAAAAATTTAGACTCTAAATTTATAATGATTTGTTAGGCCAAGAATTGAAAATGTTTCTTTTTTTTAAAAAAAAAAAATTCCCGTCTGAAATTCTAATTCACTATAATTCTGCAACTTTTATGTCTCAAAGCACCAAATCAAATTATTTTTCATTCAATTTTATTTCTTATTTATGTAAAAAAAAAAAGAGAGAGAGAGAGAAATGGTCTTGTTTTCTATCATATATTCTAAATATCATATATCAATTCATATCAAGCTGTATATATTATGTCTAATAGAAAGAGCTAATTATTTTCATGCTTTTTTAAAAACATTAACAGAAGTTTGTTGTGGAATTTTCATTTAACCTTTCTTTTAATAAAAGTTGTCATTATTTTGAGTTTCATTCACAATGCATTTTGCAGATTTTTTTGAAACATATTTTATATAAATATATTTAGTTTTCTCAATTATATATTTTTACAATACATAATTAAAGAAATTGTTTTTCTCTAAATTTCTGTCAGTTATATTTTAAAACCCTACTGTGTATCCCTACATAGGATTTCTTCTAAAATATATGCCATAAGTTTCTTTAAACATAATTAATTTGGTTTTGAAATTATTTTACAGAAAAAAAATTTTGGAAGTTAACTGGCAAAGAAAAAATTCTCAAAATACAGCTGGTGAAAAACTGAAGGATTTGGAATCTAGGTATACATTAATAAATGGATATTTATCTGAAAGTTCAAAATGCAAAGGACTAATATCATCCTTTTATTTAAAAAAAAAATCAGCATTATTTTTATTTCATTATTTTATAGTTTGAGTGTACTAAAACTGTTGTTGCTTTGTTCAGTATTTATATTAATAGATAAGAAATTTTGTAATAAATTTTCATAATCAGAATTTCTTCTCTAAATATTATCTTTATCACCTCTATCTAAGTAAATATTTGAGGAATTTTCGGAAGTAATGGAAATATATGTGGTAACACAGATAATTCTTTGTAATAACTGTTGATCAATTATATATTCCTATTCCTAGATGGCTCTTGTGTAAAGAAATAAGTTTTTTTAAAAAGCAATCAGAAAGTATCATTTCTATTTTCAGCTATTACCTATAAGTAAAAATGATGAAATAAAAATTTTAAAACCTGTTTTGTTAAAATATTTATAAATGTTTGCATGTAACATTGTACAAATTATCCTAGTCAAAATAGCTCTTTTAATGTGTCATATTCTTAAAAATAGATTTATTTTGAATTTTGATAAGAGCATTCTTTAATGCAGTTCTCTATGGTGGAAAAAAATTCTAAATTTTCTGAGGTATATTTATATATAAGTGTAAGTTTATAATTATATCAAACTAGTATTTTAGTTTTAAATTGGAAAACTAAAATCATTAATTGCTTATAATATTTCAATTGTTTAAATGACAAAATTTTTGGTGTAAATTTGACTGTCGTGATTCATATTAATTTTTATTCATTCTTACAGTTGGGTAGGTCTTGTGAGTAAAAACTATGAGATTGAACGTGCATGTGCAGAATTGGAAAAAGAAATTACCATTTTGGAACAAAAAACAGAACAATTGAATAAATAATCCTAAACTGTATATATAAATAAATAATGTGTCTGTTGTTATAGCATTTGGAATTCTTTATATGTGTGTACACTTTAATCATCAATATTCTGCATATTCTGGAAGTAAATGTTTTGATATTACTTGATGGAGTAATACTTGACATGTTTTGATCTTTTACAAACAATTTCAAACTTATGAGAATTTTCTGTTAAAGAACATCATAACATGAAAGATTTGTCTCAAAAAAATTATTGCTCTGATATTGATAAATATTTGCATGATAATAATACTTTAAAATTACTTGTTTTTTGTTTATTGTGTTTTCTAAAGACAATTTTTTTTTTATCTATGAGTTTTTGTTTCATAACTTTTAGTTATAGACACAGTATTATTATGCTATGAAAGCTGCACAAAATCCCAAATATTACAGAAAATTAAATTTAGAATACTTTATTAATTAAATTTAGTATTCTGTAAGAAAAGTATTGTATAATTATGTTTATATTTTCAAAAATTATCCTCATATATGTATTGCTTATAAAAATTAAATTGTCCCAATTATTGTTTAAAATAAGGCAAAATTATGTGATTGCATAAAAGATTCGATTAAGTAATGTTAAAAAAACTAAATTTTTAAATTGTTTTTTAGTTACATTTTTTCTGTATTAGCTCTTTTTCTCTGTATTTTTTCTAAATGAAAAATATTTTGTTAAAATTATTTAAATTTGTGTGGGAGAGTGTGTATGTCATTTAATTTTATCCATGTTGTGTTTTGATGGTGAATTCAACATTGATTGATGCAAATTTCTTAAAAGTCTATATTTCTTTTTTTTTTAGTGTTCGTTTTTCATTTCTTAAAAAATAATAAATTTTTAAGGTATAATATTTTTAGAAAAATTTCTGTTAGGTAATCAAGCCACTTTTGTCTACATATTTATGAAACATAGGAAAAGAATTGAATTTTCTTTTTGTAATATAATTTTTTTTAGAGAAATAGAAATTAAATATAAAAATAACAGAAAAAAAAACAGTTATGAAACTTTTGAAATGTTTTTTGTTAATTTATATGGAGTTCTTCAATATTATAGCTTACCAGTTTTAATAACAATTAACTACTAAATATTGAGAAGAGTAAAAAATCCATAGTAAAGACAATCATTTATTTAATGATCTTGTAATATTAAAACAATAATGGGCATCTCAAAAATATAATTTGGTCAAATATTATATTTTATTTTATCATTTATACATTCACTGTGATAATCACACAACATACTTTTACTTAAATCATAATGTTTGTTTTATTGTGGTTGGTTAGTCTTTAATGCATCCAAATATGTCTGCTCAAATGTCATCTTCATCACCAAGAGCTTATTGTATCACTCAACTGTGTCGTTAATACAAAACAATCTATTATTGAGGCATTGATATAAGTAACACATTACAGAAATGATATATTGCTCTGTAAGATCATGCCAGTAGGCACATTCAGATTCAGAACTAGCAAATATGCAGCTAACTTACAGTGCAGCATGGAAAAGCAGTCGTATAGCTGTCCATATATATGCAGAAAACTTATCTCAATTAATGCTACTCATTTATAATTCTACAAAATTGTTGAAATATTTAATTCTTTCAAAATATATACATTTTGCCCCATTTACTATCCTGAAATATAGTTATAATCTGAAATAAAATAAAGTTTCAAAAATGAATTATCTGTAAAAGTAACTCATATTCATTTTGAATTAGATTATTTTGTTTTATAGAAAAGGTTAGTGTGACAGTTTGTTTCAATATTACACAAATAATGAAATCTAATTTTTCTTAATATATAAAACTTGTTACAATATTTCTACCAACATCATTCATTAGTTGACATTTCCTGAAATTTCCATTCTTTGAATTCTATATCCAGTTACCATAATGTTAATGTAAAAAGTAATGGCTTTGAGAATTTGAATGTTTCTGATTAGCCAAAAATATATTGATTTTTTTTTTATGTACAATTCTAGATCATATGACTGCTGAATTACTAAAAAATAGTAATAATATATACATCAATAATTTTAATGCAGATTTAGAATTTTAAACAGAATAATTTAAACATTTAATAACTTTGTATTATGTGGAATTATGCTGTAATATATTTTAATGAGGTGTGTATTTGATATATTGTTTGTGCCTTGATTTTTTTATGAGAACAAAAATGATTATTATAAGAGTTGTTGAATGTTTAAAAATAAATAATATTTTAACATATTTTAAAATTGTGCCTTCAGCATTTTAGGGATAGCAAATTATTGATTGTTTTCAATAAATTTGTAATTAAAACTCTTCTTTCATTATTATTTTAATTTATAATATGACAATAATTTTTTTCAAAGTGTGAAAATCAGATATTTCACTAAATTTTTTCTTTAATCTGGTATTTGATGGTTTGACACATTTGATATTCCATCCCCCTCGGATACTTACTTTTGTGATGTTGATTTACTTGTGATTTTCACTTCAGGGACTTTTTGGCAATTATATTGATAACCACTTTTATATTAGTTCTAGAATCACATGAGACCCTGAGGTACTGTAGAGATCTTTTTTCCTGTGGAGTTAGTTGACCTTGTTAAAAATGAATAAACCGCCCTTGAGATATCCTAGCGATTCTTCTCCATTTTCAACCCGTCTTCCTTGTCAACCAATTTTAACCTTTTTACAACGTTTTTATGTATTTAATTTGGTGTATGTCTGTCTGTGTGTGTGTATCAAAGTGTCATCAAATTTTCGATCGTTAATTTAACCAACTTCCCATCAAGCTAGAGCTCTGAAACTTTGGGAATCGTTCCTACTCGCGTAACAATGCAATATTTAGACATTTGCAGCAAGTTTTAACTACTATTTCAATCATTTTTTTAATAATGCAGTTTAGACCAACCACTTGGCGATTTTATTTTTTTAGTTTTTGGCCGAACGTTAAGTCCGCGAAGCCAATCAGCCACAAATCAATCACAATCAGCCAGCGAAGCCATCTGTATTTTTGTAGTGGAAGGAAAGGTTTCGTATTAGTAAATTGAAATAAAAAGAAAGATGGTAAATTTGTTGATTACATGCTGGTATATATAATTTTTATGTAAGCATACAACATATACTTAAAGATATTTTTTTTTTAATTTAATTAAATTAGAGAGTTGTAGAGATTTATATTTGAAGAAGCTTATGTCACACATCATCATTAGTATGTATCTTAAGTTTGTTTTTACTGAAAATACACAAATTATCTCACACAGAGACACGTCTCAAAACTAAACTTTCTAGATGTGGATAGCGCCACATGGTCAAAACGATAAATTTCACATATAACAGGTCAATTGAAAAGTCCCCGGCCTGACACATAGATGGCACTACTAGAATTAAATCCATATGTTTTTTAGTTAGCCCTAACCCTCAAAAGATGCGTGTATGAATTTGACAGCTGTCAGATCATTAGTTTGTGAATTATAGCATTTTGAGTGAAGCAACTTTTGTTATTGTGAAAAAAATGGATAAAAAGGAATTTCGCGTGTTGATAAAATATTGCTTTTTGAAGGGAAAAAATGCAGTTGAAGCAAAAACTTGGCTTGATGCCGAGTTTCCGGACACTGCCCCAGGAAAATCAACCATCAAGGATTGGTATGCCAAGTTTAGACGTGGTGAAATGAGCACCGAAGACAGTAGACGCCCAAAAGAGGTTGTTACCGACGAAAACATTAAAGAAATCCACAAAATGATTTTGAAATTGAATGAAATAGCAGACACTCTAAAGATATCAACTGAACGTGTACATCATATCATTCACGAATGTTTGGGTATGAGAAAGCTCTGTGCAAAGTGGGTGCCGCGCGTGATCACTTTTGACCAAAAACAACGACGAGTTGATGATTCGGAGCAGTGTTTGAAGATGATCAAGCGTAATAAACCCGAGTTTTTGCGTCGATATGTGACAATGGATGAAACATGGCTTCATCATTTCACTCCGAAGTCCAATCGACAGTCATCCGAGTGGACTGTACACGATGAACCCGCTCCAAAGCGTGGGAAAACGCAACAGTTGGCTGGCAAGGTTATGGCGTCTGTATTTTGGGATGCGCATGGAATAATTTTCATTGACTACCTTAAAAAAGGAAGGACCCTCAACAGCGACTATTACATAGCTTTATTGGACCGTTTGAAGGACGAAATCGCCGAAAAACGGCCGCATTTGAAGAAAAAGAAAGTGCTGCTTCACCAAGACAATGCACCGTGTCAGTGAAAACGATGGCAAAAATCCATGAATAGGGGTTCGAATGGCTTCCTCATCCACCGTATTCTCCAGATCTGGCCCCCAGCGACTATTTCCTGTTCTCAGATCTCAAAAGAATGCTCGCTGGGAAGAAATTTTCGTCGAATGAAGAGGTGATCTCCGAAACTGAGGCCTATTTTGAAGCAAAGGATAAATCGTACTACAAAAATGGTATCGAAAAGTTGGAGGGTCGCTATAATCAGTGTATCACCCTTGAAGGGAATTATGTTGAATAAAAAAAACTAATTTTGCCAAAAAAATGTGTTTTACTATGGTAGGCCGGGGACTTTTCAATTGACCTGTTACAAGACCCAATTCCCAAATAGAAATAAACTGGACTTGTAAATCCTCCCCCCCCATCCAAAGCTCTAGCTAAACTAAAACTCCACCACCAACTATCAACAAATACGATCCTCTTATTTAAGGACCCTGCAGGAAACCTGCGACTCGAGAACATGTCATTTACACTGTGTTTGTATAATCAAAATCAACCAGCATGTTAGTTACTTCAGTCTCAATTAGAGTAGAAGGTCAAATATACATGTATCTCAAATTCCGTTAACATATAAGGCCATCTTGAGCCTAAAATGTCAGTTTTTAAAACGTGACGATCGGGAATGAACGAGAAAACGCTCTGTAGCGCCGGCGTTCCAGCTCTCCCGAATTGGCCAGGCGTATGAACTCTTCTTACGAATAATTGCTATAGCTGAATTTAAATTAACGGATGGGATAAAAGTATTATACGAAATAATTATAATAGTTGAATTTGTGTCGCTACTAAACTTTTTTAAGCTTACCTGAAAATATTAAAACGTAATCACATACATGAATACACAATGATTAAATACTTATAATTACTTATTTTCCTGGCACGTGAAGCCCTTAAAATTAATAAAATCGATGTTGACTTCATTTGTATTTAATCGAAAAAGGTTGTTGGAGTTATTTATTTCCGTATTATTCAATAACAGCTTTTTTTTTTATCATTAATTTCATGGAAGAATTCCTTCTAACGTAATCTGCTCGTTTCTTACTTTCCAGAAGTAAGCAAAAAGAACAGGTAGTTTTTTTTTTTTTTAATTAGAATGCATCTATTTATTTATGTCTTTGAAAGTTTCTTACATGTGAATATAAATTTAATCTTTCTCACATACACTCATAGTTTTTAAATGATTATAAAGTGATAGATATTTTCGATTTCTAACAAATCTTAATCATATTTAGATGCAATATCTGTCTGGTAGTTATGAAGAATGGTTAAATCTGATATCAATATAGGAGATTTTTTTTTTTTTTTTTTTTGAAAAAAATAATTTGGGTATAGACAGCCAAATTAAGAAATTTTTCCTCACATTTGTTTTAGGAATTACACTCATATTCATTGATTATCTAATTCTATTATGAGAGATTTAGACAACAAAGGCAAAACCTACACTGTGAACTTTTATAATTTTAAATCTGTGTTTGATGACGACATCTCACATCGTATTACATTCTTGAAGCATCCGCATTATAGCTCGTGATATTTTAAAATCTAATTATTAAATTCGGAGATCTATATTAGAATGGGCTCTATTCATCTAGTCACGAACACGTGACATTCAATCCAATAAATGCTAACTTCGACAAATGTTTGACGTTTTAATTCTGCCACATTTTCTCAATATCTCCAAATGCCTGCACTACTTAAAGCAAAAGTTAATAATAAAATTTAAAAAGCAAGCCTCAGAGTCTGTGGACAGCTCAGCGCCCTTACTAGTACCGAACCAAAGAGATTTAAACTCCAACTAAATCCATTAAAAAATCAAATGTTGAACTAAGAAAACCTAAAAAATATTTAAAACTAAAATAGTTTTGCCCATAGAAAACATAAATTCTAAACGATGCTACGATACTCCCTTCCCTAAAATCCAGTCTATTTTAATTTCAACATCGTTTTGAAAGAAATTCAAAACCATCCTAAATCATCAGCTAAATTAGCAGGTGACTTCATCAGAACTCTACCAGATACCAATACAAGCAAATAACATTCATAAGAAAAACGAAAAAATTTCCTGACCCATCAATCAGTTCTTGAACGATTAAAGCGGTTTAAAAAGATTGCCACCTCCACAAAGAAAGAGATCATCACGAATGAAAGTCAAAATACTACTTAATTGAAAAAATAATCCAGTTAAGCCAAAGAAGAAATAAACACTGTTCTTTGGAAGTCAAAATCAACGAATTCGCCTGACATTTACCAATCTGGAAAGCTTTACAGTCTGTCGTAGTAGTTTCATTCAAAACAGGCCAAGTTACACTGTGCTTTAAAGCTGCAATCTATTCAACCATTCTTCAATAAACTGCAGTCTCAAGACAAGATGCCGGAAAAAGCGGTATTCTCACCGCACGAAGTGACTAGGTGTAACAAAAAATCAGTCTGCATCAACTGTGAGATTCGCAATATCACTTCCTGGAAATGCGTTACCTAAAATTCCTCGAGTCCAAGCCGATAAGTAGAAACAGCATCAAGAAAATATCAAAATTTCTATAAACCAGTAAGAATTTTCTTTGTGTTAATACAACAAAAGGACCCAAACTGATACAGCTGCTTGAAGGTAGATCTGAATCAGAGTATCGAAAGATTTTCTGAGTGTGAAAATCTCTCTAACAGTCTAAAAATTCTAATCAAATAACAACATGACATATTTGCAGCAATCAAATAACTCATATTTTTTTATTAATCTTTTCCAAAATCTCTTAGATGTAACTTATATAAATGCTCAGGCAAACTGATCTTTTGAAAAGCTCAACATTTTATCAGTGCCTGTGTCTATCTTCCAATTTTGGAAAATGAGAATCAAATAATTTAGATTGCCACTGTTTAAATAGTTCTGGTTCTTTTAATAATCTTTAAGCTATAATTTTTCTAGCTATCAAATAAAAATTTCTAACTCAATTCAATCAGAGCCTTCCTTAATATGAAGATAGAGCATCGACACCCTCACTTTTCACCTCGGCAGCCAATGGTAAAAGATAAATTTTGATTTCTCTCACTGTGAACATAATCCTGAAAAACTTTTAAAAGTACTCTACTTTTAAATTTAATCCCTGGAATTTTAAAATTTCTTTATTCTTATTTGAAAGTGCACAAACATTTCTTAGTCTGTTTTGTTTTCTTAATCTAAATTATCATGGACAAAAGTACAAGCCAAAATAAAGCGATAACAGACTATCTGGATAGAGATTAAAGCTATGGTGCTTATATCCATATAAATCTCTCGACTTATGTTTCAAATCTGTAATCGCTGCCATTCATGAATAGTCATTTGTAGCGTATACAGATACAAAGAGTTCTATACTATTTATAAATGCTAAAATGAAAAACTAAATTGTGTACTTTTTCGTTTTCCGTTGAAAAATCGTGTACATATAAGCTAACCTATGAAACGTATTGACTGATGACCTGGACACAAAAGAGAAAACCACTAATTAATTACATACGAAATGTATTAAAAATAATTGAAGCAATGAAAAAAGTTTAGCGATTCAGATTTAAACGCAACAAAAATTAAATTCTATGATTCAATTACAAAGATCACAAGTTTCTAGATCTCGTTGATAATTTTGTGTGTACGGTCGAATCTATTAACTCGTGGTACAATTCACTCGCATGTACTCAAGCTCTTTTATGAAATTCACATTCTCTCTACAATTCAGTGCCTGATGGGAAACTCGAATAAATGAAATGAATAAAGGTTGTTTTGAGACTCATCCTTTGACAGTTGACCATTTTGGTAATAATTTTATTATCTTTTGGATTGTGAATGTTTGGAGCAGAAATGAATCTAATTTCTCAAAATGATATGTTCAGTTTAAATTTTTGTAAAAAGTTTATTTTCGAAGGTCTCATGGATCAATGAGGTTAGCTGTACGTTCACCCTTTCTAGTGATCAAATGTTAAGAGTTGTTAGATGTTTCCCCATATAAAGGATTTTGGTAATAATTAATGATTTGTATAAGAAGAAACTGTCTTTGAAACGTTTTTTTCCTTAAGTGTCTAGAAAAAGTAGAATCTATTCTAAATGAATATTAATTAGGTAAAGTAAACATACTACGAAGCCCCATGCTTCACAGAAGCAATTCCTATCAAGAAAATAAGATCTTTCTCAAATTCTAATATCTTGAATTTACATGCAAACATTATTTAGTAGCAAACCGATGTCATTGTTAACAAAAACAAAAGAGCAGAGTGATTCTACCTAACAATAAATGGTTTAGTGAGCGCAAGAGTATTGATATTTGCGCTGATTTTAATTATATATTCATGAAATTTATTAAAAGTGTAATAACGCATTACAAAATGCGTAAACATCCTAAGGTTATCATGAAATAGAGAAAGACGACGAGGAAGATATGATGTGTTCATACAGGATGGCTTTTAATCTAAGTTTTTATTATTATTATTTTTTACCTTACTTTCACCTCCATAAACGGCTCTACCTTCACACATGTTCCGTAGATTTCGAGTACTTGATGTTTGTATCATTTTTGTGATATGTATAATTTTTTTTAAATAAGTGTAAGTAGATTACTTTTATTTCATTGATTTTTTTTTTTAAATTTAATTTTACAGTTGAATTAATTTCATATTTGGCTTAATTATATAACATGTGATCATCAACTCCCAGACAACCCAGATTGATGGCTAGGTAAACCAGTAACGAGGTCTTTCTAGAGTACTCCTGTTTGAAATGTTCAAAACTTTAAGTCGATCGGACCAGGAAAAGGTTTTTGAGTGAAGTGAAAAAGTTTTTCAAATTGGCCGATGTGCTGATGGCAAAACAGAAACGAGTCGATGATTCAAAAGCTGTTACCGCTATTTACTAGCACAATAAAAAGATTTATGAAAAAAAAAAAAAAAAGAAAGAAAAAAATTGGGGAGATTTGGAAAAAGCAGTTGAACGGATTGTATCCTTTAAAAGGTGATTAACAAAAAGGCGTTGTATGACTAATGAAAAAAATTCAATAAAAATGTGTTTTCAATTGTTAGACCTGGGAGTTATTGATCGATGTTTTTTTATCTATATACTTAATTTATATATATATAGGAGAGAGAGACTATAATATTTAATTACATACCCTTAACATAAAACTCGCATTTGATTTATGGGAGGACTATCTTAGAGAATATAGGTTGAGTAGGTTGGTAGAGAGAGGACAGTGGTAGGGGGTTTGTTTCAACAAGGTTGGACAACTCGAAGTGTTTCAATTGGAATGTGTTGCATGGTTATGTGGAAATGGGTGAAAATGGTATAATCTGTTATGGTAATGGATGGTTTCCGTTTATGTGCTATAAAAGCAGGACTCTGTATAGGTGGATTAAGTGTGATTACAAAGTACATAGGAGCTCTGAAAGATGATGGATTGGCTATTAAGTTAGAGGATTTTAAGATCCGTGTGCATGAAGAATTTCTCGCATATCTAGGAGAGTTATTATTCTTAGTAATTTGTTTTGGCAGCGTTTGGAATTTTTAATGCAGTTAGGAGCCATAGCTCCCACAGGAGAAGCGTATAATTAAATTAGGTCTGATTATTTTTTTGTAGAGCAGAATTTTATATTCTGCCACAATAATCAATTATTAAATTAAATATTTAGATGGAACAAAACGATCAAATTATAAAAATGGACAACATTCTGACGAATTTTAAAAATAAAAAGCAACTTGATAAAAAAATATTAATTTAAATGTATCTTAATGCAAATATATCTTAAAAGCAAACTAAATGTAATAGTTGTAACCTCTATATTATTATAGAAACCTTAAAACTAAATGTAATCGTAATAAATGTATCTATAACAAATGTAGAAGACTTTCACACATACTTATTTAATATGTCTATATTTAATGTGCAGATATCTTTTTTTTTTTCACCTGTGAAAGAAACTCTTTTTAAACATAAATCTGCTTGAACATCATTAGTAATTTTAATTCTGCGTAAATGATTTGAGTAATCGTCAGTTCTTTCAACTATTATTATTTTTTTCATTTCTGAGCTCATTTGTAAGATTATGAATGGCAACAATAAAAACCTCTGCATGAGCATGCTAATTTTTGATTTTAATTCTGAAGTGTACCTGGACAATCTCAAACTTTATTGCTTCACTAGAGATACAGACAGTACTACGTTTCAGCAGACGGAACCACTCCACGCACGTGTCAAACCCAACAATGAAAAAGTGCTTAAGAATTTTTTGATGATTGTTTAATTTCAAAAGACCTCTGGCCACAAGGTCATCCTGTTAGATTTTTTTTTTGTATCAAAGATGGTTTTCCAGAAAACCTGCAAAACATCGATGAATTAAAGCAAATCATAACTGAAGAAATCTCGTCAATAACATACAATGTTGGCGTAAGTATGGAACATCTAAATAATACCACCGTTTTAAAACAACGTTTTTATGGTGGCAAAAGTTTATTAAAAAATTATTAAAATGATTACGAAACTAGTCGGCAAACATTATCATTGCATTGTTAGGCAATCAAGCAATCCAAAATTTCAGATTCTAGCTTCGGGAATGGTTAAATTATGCAATAGACAATTTGATTATTACACTGATTACGTTATGCAGACACATTCCAAGTGAAATTATACAACAAGTTAAAACTAACTAAAATTAATTTAACCTCGGTAATAAATGGTTGATACAGATCTAGCAAACAATTTTGGAGACAGGAATTATTTGGCGAGTATGCACAAATGTTATGCAATTGTTCCAAGTGACTTAATCATCTACAGCCAAAAACTGCAACCTGTTTAATTATTCAAGAATTGGTGCGGATTGGGCTAAACTGTCATTATTTAAAAAATATGAGTTAAAAAACTTGACGTAAAACTCTAATATTCATTGTTAGGCGAGTACGAACGATTCCCATACTTTCCAAAGCTCTAGCTTGAGGGGAAGTTGGTTAATTAACGATGAAAATTTGATGACAAACACAAGAAATTAGAAAAACGCTGTAAAAACTTGAATTGACGGTGTTCATGTTTGGAATCAAATGGCGGCGAACTATTCTCAACATTTTTGTAAGGAATGATAGCGAAAAATTTGAGTTCAAATTATGTTTTTCAAAATTCATTACGACTGAATAACGTACGCTCCATTTTTTGTTTTTTTTTGTTCACAAATAAAGTTGTTGTTGTCCAACAGTAAGAAATGTCTTCTACCTAAACAAGGTTCAAAACATTATCTTCAGTGTTAGAATAGTTGCCATATCCGTTAGATTTAATGGACTTAGTACCTTTGTACCTCAGAAAGTTCGATTTTCAAATTGATTTAAAAAATACATGAAGTAGCATTTAAAACAAACGTCAAAATCCAATAACTGTCCCAGTGAAAAAAAAATGTAAATTCTAAAGTGGTTTATCTCTATGTATCAAAAACAAACCTCTTTTTCTCAGTTTGTTATTTTCACACTTTCCCACAAGATTAAAAATCTTTTGCATGCAGAGCTTTAAAATTTTACTGAGTTGTAATTTGTAAATCTTTATTCTAGAACCACAATTTGTTTAATAGGATGATTAGATTTATTTTATAATGATATTTGGTACTAAAACAAACTTGATAACTTTTTAATTTTTCAATTTTTAATGTAAGGTAAATTAAAATTTGAGGTTTACTGAATTAGGTCATTATTTAGCTTTAATTTGGTATAAGAATTATATTCTACGTACATCTTTCAAAAGTTATCTTGCGGATAACGTAAGGTGTTTAATTTATTTTTTTATACGCATATTTCATGTATAAGAAAATATATTAATTTAATAGCAAACTTGATCTAATATTTTAAACTATGCACTTTATTCATCAAAACTCAAAGTTTCATACTGAAATGAGCAAAAAATTGTTGTTTTATGAAGAACTGGAGAATACGTAACCGAACCGAAGTACACCGA